>CM076900.1:23101817-23529158 GCA_039519145.1 Kokia cookei | reverse complement strand
TGAGTAATATGCTCTGGCAATAAAGCCTCAAGAGCTTACTAATGGGTCAGAAGGAGAAGCTTGCGTGTACTGTTGTTTTCGATGTCCTTGAACATGTTGGATTCTGCATTGAAGAGTGTTGTAGCTGTGTCTGATTCTGATGTGGATGCATCTAAGTGTGCTGCTTGTAGTTCTATTGTTGTTGATTGTAATTCCCTTGTCTTAGATTATAATTGCCTTGAGTATATGTATTCCCAAGTCAAAATGTAGCAGCATTTTGTCCAGCATTCTAAGTTTCCCAAGACTGTTGATTGGGTGCAAAGTTATTATAAGAGTTGCCATAAGAATTGTTACGTATGTTACTAACATAGAAGACATTCTCTACATGTTATGGACAATCTTCATAATTATGGTTGTCACCACAAATCTCACAACAAAAGGTACGAACATCAACTTGTTAAGCGACTTGTATAGGTGTAACGTCACTAGTCCCCTTTATATTTTTTATCATATTCGTAAGAGAAGAAGCTTGAGCACTAAGTGTAGATATTGCATCCAATTCAATAACTCCTAGAGTAACTTTTGCTTGTGCAGCTTTAGAGAAAGGATATTGATAATCATTCTGAGCAATTCCCTTAAGAATTCTAACAGCATCATTATAAGTACAATCTAGCAAAGGACAATTGGCTGATGTGTCGACAAGATTCCTTGTTTGTGAATTTAGCCCATTATAGAAAATCTCAATTTGCGTTTCCTATTGAATGCCATGCATTGGGCAACGTCGAAGCAAAGATTTATAACGTTCCCATGTAGTGTGAAGATTCTGATCAACCAGCTAATGATAAGATGTAATATCATTTCGGGAGATGAGCATTTTTTGTCTTCGGGTTAAAGCGCAAAACAAACAGTGTTGCTAGAGTTTTCCAAGAAGTAATTGAGTTGGCAGGTAGCCCAAGGAACCAAGTACGAGCTCTAATGAGGAAATAAGTGCATTTTCAAAGCGTTGTCAGGAACACCTTGTTGACTAAAGGAAGCACAAATTAATAAAAATGATTTAAGATGTTCTCGTGCATCTTCATGTGGAAGTCCAACATTTTGCCCATTAGAATTTAACATTTGACACATTACTGGCTTGAGTTCAAAATTTCCAGCTTGGATTGTTGGCCTAACAACTCTCGGTTGTAAGTTATCCAAGATAGTTACTACAAAATCTTGTATAGTCCTGTTTTGTATTTGAACTTCTTGCAGCAACGGTGGGTCATCAGGATTTTGTTGTTATGCCGAGGGTATGGTTTCATTATTTTCTGGTAAAGTCATATTCCTTTGTTCTTTAAGTCTCCTCCGAACAGTTCTTTCAATTTTTGAATCAAAATAAGCAATAAATTTTGAATTTCTTCGGGTCATAAAACACCTAAAATAAAATGTGAAAATAGCGACAAAAAGAAAACAATTTAGTAATAGCTAAATATTATAAAAATAAAGTGCAAAAACAAAAATAAACACCAAACGAACATCATCCCCGATAACAATGCCAAAACTTGATCAGTTGTTTAACATCATAGCATTATTGTGCAAGCATACACTATTGATGCAAGTATAGTAGACAGATATGAATTTGTCGGATATCGATCCCACGAGGATGGTGGTCTTTTGTTTATCAATATTAGTGCAATAAACAGATAAGAACGAGATAAATTGTGGGAATAGTTGTCGGAGCAATAACTTGAAAATAAAGATGAAATATGATAATGATAAAATGGGCTCCCCAAAGTGAATCTTCAATAGTATACTAAGTGCTCACAAGATATAAAAGGATAGGTGATTTTCGATGCAATAATTTGCAATAAATATCTTACCAAGCTTAACTTCTATATTTAATCTAAGAGTTAAATATGCACATTGATCACACCTTCTGATGATGGCAATGGAACACAATTAAGAACAAGTGGATTAAATCCCTCTAATCCTCAAGCAATTTTCATTGTCATGCTTGTTAGCTTGAACTCTCGCTACACTTTCCAGTGGTAGTGACCGCAATAACATTTTCATGCTAAAAACATTCAAACCCAAAGATTAAACAATAGAAGAAAAGTTGAATAAAATAACATTTAACCCAAAAAATCATATGTACTTCCGTACAAACATGAAATAGAAAGTAACCACCAGCGTTTAGAAAAGAAATATAAAAGAAACAAGTTGAGAATATTATTCTTAGAAATCTCGAGTTGACCTCTCAATTCCCTCTTGTGTATCACTTGAGGCTCCTCGTTAAGAGCTGATCTACATCCCTTTCACGTTGATTCACCCTTAAGAGACTTAAGCCTCCATAACCGAAAGCTTCAAAAGATGAATTGAAGAAGATAATGCACCAAAAATCGGTCCCTTTTCTCTCTTTTCCTGTGAATATTTATATTCTTCTAAATAATACAGGTGACCTTTCATAATAATCATGCTACCTCTATCCGTACAAGTTGGTTATACCAGACTGGATAGCTCACACATTTTTGTTCTTATTCGCGTTGGAAGCTGCTTTGACAGCTATCAGGTGCGGTGACAGTCCTGGGCACAATTTGGAAATACTCATGCAGCGACATCAATACCAAAACATGACAAAATTAAGGATAAATAGGTTAAGGTCCACTGAGTTATATAATGCAATTTACTGAACTGAAAATGCTAAAATATGTGCTAAAGATAACTAAATGGGGATAAATTAACCAATAAGTAGGGAGAAAGCATATGTTCTTTCTAGTACTATCACCGGTGAATAAATTCAAGCTTCAGCTTAGTAGGTTATGAGTCGGTGAATAAATGCGAGCTTCGGCTTCGTAGGCTATGAGCCGATAAATTGATTAGTAACAAATATGTAGTGATGGGAAAGGAATGGTAAAAGAGTTATTTACAAATAAATTGGAAGAAAGGTAAATGAACAAGAAATAGATAAGAATGGTAAAACAAGGCCACTTGTGTATTTAGATTTATGAGTTCTTTTGGAGATACACTTAAGGTTGAGTTTTTGGAAGAATAATATATAGCCTTCTGGACATTGTGATAATGAATTAATGTACTTGGTCTTTAAAGTTAAAGAGTTTTTATGCATACTTATGTTGTTGATATTTCTTTTGTGATGTAGGTCGTCAGATATAAATAGTAGATCGAAAGCCTTGGAAGATCACAATATTGACATCTTTTGGTAGCTTTTGTTCTTTATATTTTGACTTAAGAAGTGGCATGTACATAGGACTAGGGGTTAAAGCCTTTGGGTAGGAAATTAGCAATTACTTGGGTATGGGATAATTTGTTTTCTTTTTGGTTGAATGATCAAATTATGATAAATTGCTATGTTACAACACTTATGGAATTAAATGATTATTATATTTTGAGTGATGAAATGAAGTTTGTGGTTGTGTAATAAAAGTATTTAATACCTTTTATGAATTATTTATGCTTAAGCTTTATGGAAATTCTCTTATTGCATATATATATATGTATATGTATATTTGATGAATGCTTGAAATACTTTGGTTGATGTGTTGTATGGTTGTTGTTGTATATAATTAGTTGAACTTGACTATGTGATGAGTAGGAAATTACGTAAGATGCATTTAAAATCATTTGAGATGTGTGTGTACCGGGATTGGGTGCTTCATGTTTGTCATCCATATAGAGTGAATTTGGGCATGTCCATGTAACTTTATTTTATAAACAAATCAAGCATAATTTTCTTTTTGCAAATGCATTAAATAATATCAAGATTAATATGTAACAAAAACAATTAAATTTTGCACAAATTTAATACAAAATAACATAAAATTACATTCTTTATTGAATCATGCCCATTATTGAAATAAAAACAAAATTCACCCAATTAATGATCAAATATTAAAATTTAATATTATTTTTAAGTAAATGGTGTCATAAACTACAAAGAAAAACCTATATAAATTAGAGTTTACAACAGATACAATTATACAAAATAAAATTCTTATACTTGGATCCTTGTAAAAATTGCGTAATGACTTTCACTCCGAGTATAAACATGTGATTTTGATCACTCATCTCAGAATGAAACAAATGTTATTCCTTCAAAAACGAATCACCCATGTTAAACAAAGAAAGTTTAGGTATATGCATGTTCAAACAAACCAAACTCTAAAACATTCTTCTAATAAACAAGTATATCCATGAAATATTTTCAGAATGATTTAAAGAACCCACGTAATAATTTGAAACCTAAAATTTAAAAGTTTGATGTGAAAATTATTTTTCATTCTTAACAAACAAATTTTGTTCGAATCTAGTTAAACCAAGGTAATCCATAGATCTTTGAATCTGTAGTTTAAAATTGCTTCAACCAACACAAGACATGTCATGAGGAAAATGTATTAAGACACTATTAGAGACAAACTCTTCAACAAAATTCAAAGAATATCGTCTTGGTTTGATCTTAGAAAAATCCTTACCTTGCTTACCTTCCAACACTTGAACTTGTGGCGTAATGTCATTTTCCAACAAACCTTTCTCCCAAATGTGGAATCGCCTTTCATTGGGAAGTAATGAAGTTTGAACTTTACCAATAGATCTTTAGAAACCTGAGTCGAAGAGATATCCCAAAGCAAATTCGAATGTTGATTAGTTAAAACATCCCTCACTTTTCTGTGAACATGCTATTTGTTTCCACTCTCTCCTTGTTGAATCACTTTTTCAGTCTCAATTTATTTTCTCTCACACTCCTTTTCTTTTTCAATTTCGTTTCTCTCGCACTCTTGTTTTTCACAAATTCCTTTTTTCACAAATTCTTTTTCTTTTTCAATTTTTTTCTCTTCTCTCAAGCTCTTTCATTTTTCAATCATTTTCTTTCATCAACAATCTTTATTTTTCTTTTCTCTCAATTTCTTTTTGACTCATTTTTTCCTTCTAGTGTTTTTCTTTTCTTGCTTTGTATGTACAAATGAGTTCTGAATTTGAAGAACCCAAAATGGTTGACTTCTATTAGGATCAAAATGGAGGATCGTCATAGAAAGCATGTTCATCTTTCCTATTTTGTAATTCATAGATGAATACTTTTGTGTACTCGAGGTAACTCTTGTTTCTTTGATTCCAATATTATTTTCATTACCTCGGGAATATGCAAACTTGCTTTCCTTATTGCTCTGACTTGACTTCCATGTTGAAGAAGAAAGTTTACCTTTTTTATATTCCTTGGTGATCGTCATATAAGAGTAATTTTTTTAAAATCTCATATCATCTTTGCCTTTTTTCCTTTGGCATTTTTTTGACAATTTATTTAACGATTTTTTTACGAATCTGAGAGAGACATAAAATATAATGTACTTGAGAAGAAAACTAGCTCTGATACCAAATGAAGTGAACCTCGCTACACGATGAAATACGAGTTACAATTTGAATTTCTCAATCGTTCTTAACAAGGTCAATCTCTCCAATTAGGATAAAAATACAAAAGAAAATTAAACAAAGGATAACTTTGGGATATAACTTCCAACTTGAAACTAACCTAGAAACAAAACTACCTACATAATATGAAAATGAGACCCTGATAGTGCTAAAATGAACATATGTTTTCTCCCTACTTATTGGTTAAGTTATTCCCATTTAGTTATCTTTAGCACATATTTTAGCATTTTTTTAGTTTAGTAAATTGCATTTTCTAACTCAATGGACCTTAGCCTAGTTATCCTTAATTTTGTCATGTTTTGGTACTGATGTCGCTGCATGAGTATTTCCAAATTGTGCCCAGGATTGTCACCGCACTCGACATCTATTCGGATAATAACAAAAATGTGTGAGCTGTCCAGTCTGGTATAACCAACTTGCATGACCAGAGACAACTTGATATTTATGAAAGGACACCTGCACAATTTGGAAGGATATAAATACTCACTAGGAAAGAGAACAAGGAGGCCTTTTGGGAGCCATATTCTTCTTCAACTTACCATTGAAGCTTTCGACTATGGAGGCTTCAGGCTCTCACAGGTGAACCAACGTGAAAAGGATACATATCAGCTCTTGACAAGTAGCCTTAAGTGCAATTGAGAGAACAAGTCGAGATTGGTTAGGAATAGTATTCTCCACTTGTTTCTTTTACATTTCTTTTCTAAACATTGGCGATTCGTTCTATTTCGTATTGTTGGAAGTACACATGATTTCTAAGTTAAATGTTATTTTATTCAACCTTGCTTCAACTATTCAATCTTTGGGTTTTAATGTTTTTAGCATGGAAATGTTATTGTAGTCACTGTCATTGGAAGGTGTAGAGATAGTTCAAGCTAACAAGCATGACAACTGAAGTTGCTTGAGGATTAGAGGAATTTAATTCACTTACTCTTAACTGTGTTGCATTGCCATCATCGGAAGGTGTGGTGAATGTGCATGTTTAAATCTTAGGTCAAATATAGAAATTAAGCTTGGTAAGATATTCATTGCACTTTATTGTAGTGAAAATCACCTATCCTTTCATATCTTGTGAGCAACACTTATTATTTTGTTGAATATTCACTTTGGAAATCCCATTTTACCATTATCACATTTAGTTTTTATTTTCAAGTTATTGCTTTGACAACTATTCTCACAAATTATCTCATTTTACTTATTCATTGCACTGACATTAATAGACAAAAGACAACCATCCTCGTGGTATCGATATCCGACAGACTCACATCTGTCTATTATACTTACATCGATAGTGTACGCTTGCACAATATTGCTATGATGTTAAGCAGCCGATCAAGTTTTGGTGTCGTTGTCGGGATGGTGTTTGTTTGATGTTTATTTTTATTTTTGCACTTTATATTTTTTAATTATCTAATATTTAGTTGTTACTAACTTATTTTCTTTTTTTTTTGTTATTTGCATATTATATTTTAGGTGTTTTATGACCTAAAGCAATTCAGAGTTTATTGCCGATTTTGATCCAGAAATTGAATGAACCGAAGGAGACTTCAAGAACAAAGAAATATGGCTTTACAAAGAAATGATGCAGCCATACCCTCAATACCGCTACAAAATGCTGATGATCCACCATTGCTATAAGACGATCAAATACAAAATAGGACTATACGAGATTTTGTAGTACCTGTCATGAATGACATACAACCGGGAGTTATTAGGCCAACAATCCAAGCTGGGAATTTTGAACTCAAGCAAGTAATGTTTCAAATGTTGAATTCTAATAGGCAATATGCTGGACTACCACATGAAGATGCACGAGAATATCTTAAATCATTTTTATTGATTTGTGCTTCCATTAGTCAACAACGTGTTCCTAATGACGCTTTGAAAATGCAATTATTTCCTTATTCCTTGTAGGGAAGAGCTCGTACTTGGTTCTTAGGGCTACCTGTCGACTCAATTACTTCTTGGAATACACTTGCATCACAGTTTGTTTTACGCTTTAATCCGCTGATAATGAATGCTCGTCTCCGAAATGATATTACAGCTTATCATCAACTGGATGATGAGAATCTTTACATTACATAGGAATGTTATAAATCTTTGCTTTGACGTTTCCCCATGCATGACATTCAACAAGAAACACAGGTTGAGATTTTCCATAATGGGCTGAATTCACAAACAAGGAATCTTACCGACGCATCAGCCAATGGGTCTTTGCTGGATTGTACTTATGATGAAGCTATTGGAATTCTTGATAAAATTGCTCAGAATAATTATCAATATCCTATCTCCAGAGTTGCACAAGTAGAAGCTACTCCGAAAGTTATTGAATTGGACGTAATATCTGTACTTAGTACTTATTTTTCTTCTTTTGCAAACATGATAAAAAATATGAAAGGGACTTGTGACGTTACACCTATACAAGTCGCTCAACAAGTTAATGTTCCTACTTTTTGTTGTGAGATTTGTGGTGACAACCATAGCTATGGAGATTGTCTGCAACATGTAGTGAATGCCTTCTATGTCAGTAATATTTGTAGCAATTCTTATAGAAACTCTTATAATAATTCTGCACACAATCAATAGTCTTGGGGAACTCAGAGTGCTGGACAAAATGCTACGACATTCAAATACGGGAATACATCTACTCAAACCACTTATAACTCAAGACAAAGGAATTACAATCAACAATAGCAGAACTACAATCAACACACTCAGATGCAACCACAACACTCTTCAATGCAGAATCAGCATGTTCAAGGACATCGACAACAACAATACACACAAGCTTCCCCATCTGATCTGTTAGTAACTTTTGAGGTTTTAATGCGAGAGCATATTACTCGCATTAAAGCTATTTTGCAAGGGAATCATCTTCTATTTGGGCATTAGAGGCACAATTAGGACATCTTGCTTCGAATCTGAGTGCTCGACCACCGAGAACACTACCTAGTGACACGAAAAATCCCAATCCGAAAGGGAAGGAACACTACAAGGCTATCACTCTTTGGAGTGGTAAACAAACTGGTTAACCGACTATAGACTCTATTATAGCACCTCAAGACACTGGTGAAGTGATCCCTAGTGAGAAGGTTTAATTTGAAGAGCTTGTCAATATACCAAACAAAGAAGTTCCACAAATTGTCACTCATATGCCTAATGTCTGACCTTCAAAACTGTCGACGCAATCAAAGGTGTCAATGCAATCTAATATATCTTCACCTTTACCTTTTCCACAATGATTCAGAGAGAATGAGCATGATAAGTAGTATCAATAGTTCCTGAACACACTGAAGCAACTTCATGTCAATATTCCTTTAGTTGACGCTCTTGTGCAAATTCCTAATTATGGGAGATTTATGAAGGAGCTCTTGTACAAGAAGAAGAAGCTTAGTTATATTGAAACTGTTGCACTCATAGAAGGCTGTAGTGTTGTTTTGACAAATAAGTTGCCCCCCAAAATGAAAGATCCTAGGAGCTTTACTATCCCATGTTCAATTGACAACCATTATTTGGGCAAAGCTTTATGCGACTTTGGAGCTAGCACCAACCTAATGCCACTATCTACTTTCAGAAAATTGGGAATTGGTCAGATGAAACCCATTGTAGTGACATTGCAACTAGCATATCGATCATTGGCTCAACCTGAAGGGCAAATCAAAGATATCTTAGTTCGTGTGGATAAATTCATTTTTTCGACTGATTTTATCATACTTGACTGCGAGGCAGACAAGGAGGTTCCCATAATCTTAGGATGACCATTTTTAGCTACCGGACGAACTCTTATTGATGTTTACAAAGGTAAATTTACCATGAGACTTAATGATGAGCATGTTACCTTCAGTATTTTCAAATCTATTCAATGCAAGGATAAAGAGGAATGACATACTATCGATGTGTTAGAGGAATGACATTGGATAAACGAAACTCCTAACTCCCACAAACCAAATACAGTCCTTCGAATTAAGCGGGTTGAAGCCACACACTCCCTTATAGCACCTCAAATAACTAAATGAGTGGAGACTGGAATAATGAAAATGTGAAAGTGTACACAATCGTATTCAAGTAATAAGTGACAAGTAAATGTCGAGTATTGTACTCACAGAGACTGTGCTATGAAAAATATTTATGAAATACTTAATCAACAAATTGGTTAAGAACAAGATAATATTTAAGAGGGATATTAAGCTAAAGTGTTCTAAACTAAATTGAACTAAGTTAAGCTAAGACTAAATTATATTCTATGTACAATTCTAAGGGTTTTAATCAATATGACATAAATGTGTTCAGTTAATTGCTTTAATTACTCGATTACATTTAAATTATGTTCATTCTTGTTACGAAACAATGTTCACGACAACCCGGTATCTTGCTAACTTATGAACAATATTACTTATAAAAGTAGTATCTCTTGAACATACACCTATGCCAATATGACTGACTAAACTAACTTTGGATAAGTAAATGTGTTATAGCACATACATATCCAAATTGAAAAATATATAGCTTTTTTCCTATGTAATTTATCACATTTTTACTTAAATTCATTGTTAAAACCATGTAAATGTTTAATAAATTGATGAAATATGTGAAAATATGAATTTAGGACATAGAAATTATCAAAATGTGATTTTATGCTTTATTATACAGTTTTCATGCATAAAATGGTTTATTTTATGGTTATTTAAACATAATATATTTTTAAGGTACAAAGTGGGCCATGTATGATTAAATTAAATGATAAAACATGAAATTATATTTAATAATTTAATATAAAATATTTCATTAATAATTTGGGCTTATTTAATTGTTTAATAATTGGGTTAATTTTATTCTTTAGTCTCTTAATTAATTAAGTTATTTTGGACAGGACTAAATATTTTGCTAGATCACAAAACCGTCCAAATTGAAGAGGGTCTTAACCCAATTTCGGCTACACATGGCTTCCCAAATAAACCACATTTTGTTTAATTTCAAAAGGTCCTTGCAATTTAGAAGAAATCAGATATTGGCCCTAAGATTTGCTGTTTACCAAGTCTCAGTCCCTAGTTGATGTAGAATGAAGATTGCTTTAAATTGAAGCATAATTCCACTCAAATTCCTTGAGTGATGGTCGGCCACCCATTTGAGAAGAATGAAGGTTTTTAAACTCTCTATTTTTAGTAAACAAACCTTCACTCCTCACCTATAAATAAGACCCGATTTCCACCATTTCAAATCATCCGTCATCCCTCAACACTCAACATTCTCTCTTCTCTCTCAATTTTCTCATCTTTTCTAGCATTTCTCATTCCCCATGCCTAGCATCATCTCTTCATAGAGATTTTAGCTAATTAAACCTCTTAAAGAGACTTTAGTCTGCTACCTCGGAGAGCCATCAACAAAAGAGAGCGAAGAAAAGGAACGAAGGAGCCCACTTCGATCAGAGTCTTGGGTGACACTCAAATTGATTTAGGTTTATTCTTTCTTTCCTTCAATTTAATATTAATATGTTTGCTATGTGTTTTTTGTTCTTATTTACAACAATGTTATCTTAATTTTATTTAAGCTAGGATAATTGCTTTGATTAAAAAATATTCGTTTGATTCATGCTTATGATGTTTATGCCTCAATAGATCATGTTTTCAATTAAAATCAAGTCTGTATTTCGTTCATACTTGGTTGAAATGTACTAGATTTAGCTGAGCGATCCTAACTAGACAACGGCTAGTGGACACATAATTGAAATGTGCATGCTCAATTTAGATCCTAACCCGATTAAAGTGTAGGTTGCATAATAACTCTAACCAAGCTCTGTTATCTACATAGTTTTTATATTTGTGTGATTAAACTATTGCAAACCTAACACGTCCCTATTACCTCACACGAATGTTAGGAAACCCTTAGTAAATAAGGATCAGTAAACTTAGAAAATAAGGATCAGTAAAATTTGTATTTACTAAGTAAAGGATTCCGAAAGGACCTAATGTGGTTTCCAAACTCATGAAAGGTCGAGTTGCCACGGAGTGTTTTTCCGAATGTTATTAAGCATGTTGATAATGAATTGAGTTTAATTAAAGTAATTGTCCTAATTTATTTATGTTATACTTGCTGTGAATTGTGTTTAATCTTTGCTAAAATCTATTTCGTACATATAGTTTGCATACTTAGGTTAATTTGCATTAGGCATCATTTGCATTTAGTTTAGTTACATTTAATTTTAATCATCACTCATTCAACTATATTGTGTTTTTAATTCATCAAGTTGCTAATATAATTTTACAATTAATTGATTAGAATACAATCCTACGTGTTACAACATACATTATGAAATTAATCTATCTCTTGAACATACACTTATGCCAATACGACCGACTAAATTAATATTCATAAGTATGTAAAGGATCAAGTGAGGTAACAACATACATCTATATTGAAACAATTTAATTACAACAATCCTGCAAGTTATTCAAGGCTAGTATTCTCCAATACATCAATTTTAACCCTTAGCTTCTTTAGAGGATAAAGCATGCACAAATTAAATAGTGTGTCCATTAATCAAAATTTCAACACACTTAAATGATTAATTAAATAGTTATATCATAAGGGTAATGCAATAATAACTTAGACATGATAATATTTACTTAAACAAAATATTCAAGGCCTATAACAGTATAATATGGATTAAATATAAACAAGCAATTAAACACAATAAACCTAACACTTAAAAATTTAAGCCATTTTAATTAAATAATTAATAGCATTCATAATAGCATTCATCATGATAACAAACAAGAATCTAAAAATATGAGAAAAAGAATAGGATTAAATCCGACAATTTCTCAAGAACTGCTTCCGCATTCTTCGTCGTTCTTGCTCGTTTCTTCCCAGATCGAGGTCTTTGATGAACACTCAACAAAGGCTATGGAAGGCTGAAGAATCACTCTTTTCCAAGAGGGGAAATCGGCAAGGGAATGAGGGAAAATGTGGATGGAAGGCTAGAGAGAAAACTAGAGAGAAAGAAGAGAAGATAATTTGTGTTGGTATGTCGAAATGAGGTGAATGGGGGTGTATTTATAGGTGGAGTTGAGGAGAGGTTGTGTGACAATATTTAGCAAATAAATATCAGCCAAACACTCCCCCATGGCTGACCACCACATATCAACCTTGACTTGTTCAAAGTTTGCTAAAAATAAGCTAAGGTGAGAATTTGAAACCATGAAAAAAGGAGAGGTTGGAATGACATTTTGTGAAAGTTTGAGGGTTGTTTTGTAAGGTTGAACTGGTCAACATTTCATCTGAGTATACCATCATGTCGATGGCACATGGCTAGCCCATTTGGACGTGGTTCGACCCTCGGTTGCATGTACATCGAGCCACTTCAGCTTAGCCTTTATAATTTAATTTTAATCCAATTTAATTTGAATTAAAAATATAATTATAAAGCATAATTTAGCTTTATATTGGACTGATCCTTGACTTGAAAAATATTTTTCGTATCTCTTCATTAACTCGGTGTAAAAATTACCTCAATGGTGTAAGCTGTCAGCAATGTCGATCAGGCCGATTTTCACCATTTGTGCAAAATTGTCGAAAAATCGTCAAATTCATGCTCAATATTTATAAAAATAATTAAAAATCAATATTGGTAATTTTAACACAAATTAATTATTTTATAAATAAATTATATTTTTTGACAATAATTACTCAAAATTTGCATAAAATTAGGTCAAAAAGGTATGAAAAAATCTATATATTTTCATCGTTCCACACCCCCAAACTTAATTCATTGTTCGTCCCAAGTAATGCAAAAATCACAAAAGAGTTGATCATTTCTCCTCATACTTATGAATTAAAAATAATTAAGTATAAAAACAAGAATTTAGAAATTATGTAGCTCAAGTATTTTTTTTATTCAATTATCTTCAAGTATCATCATGTTTGTCTTAATAAAAACATATCAAAATCCTATCATTCAATTTTTATTCCTTAGTTAAGATCAAACTGCAATCACTAAGTTTAATTTATGTCTTCATATGTTGAACATAGCATCTCTCTCCACTAATGTGGGTAGCATTGAAATCTTTAATCAAATAGGTATTTTGCATAGATTGTAATCGGGCTAGTCTAGGGGTAAGGAAAAGATAGATAAATTTAAGCTAAAACCCTAGACTCAACTTGCAACAGGCCTCTAATTTCACCAACTTTTTCGAACTTTTCATGCTCATGCTCTTTTTTTCTTTTTCTTTTTTTTAGCATCATTTTTTTATGTACTAAACTTTTGTTGAGCATTTTGGTACTTTTTCTTAACTCCCCCAAACTTATTTTTAGAACATAATCTTGATAGATCGAGTCTAGAAGTTGGGACAATTTAGAGATAAGTACAAGAGATAAGATGGCTTATAGTTGTAAGGTACAAGAAAAATCAGGCCATATAGTCTCAAAGTTGGCTCCAAGGGATAAAATTTATCAGGGTTAACTTGAAAGGCTCAAACGGTCCAAACAAATGTTACCTAAATCATTTTAAAAATTTCATGCTTCCTAGGATTTCGCCTCAAGAATTTACTAAGTCAATTCTAGAGACTTAAACTTTCATGCATATCTAGCTCTTATAAAGAATAAAGAATTTTATGATATGATTTTATATATTTTATTAAGAGTCGCATTCTTATCATGGTTAAGCTTAACATCATTACCATTGTGATAATTAAATTTTATTTTTACTAAAGCTTAACATAATTAACATAAATTCAAATTTTCAAGCAAAATTATAACTAAATTCATAAAATAAGAAGAAATAAAACTATCAAGAAGTTTTAGATTTTTCGATCCCCCTACTTAAATTGAACAATGTCCCCATTGTTAAAAACAATAGAGAATGTAAAAATAAGAGTGAATAAATATTGTACACCAGGTAGGATCAAAGAAGAGGAGTGAGTCAATTTGATTGCTTAAGTACCAGATTTTTCAATGTTCAATCCTAGACATGTACATATTTATTACCACACTCTTATTTTTCTAAGTTGCTCAACTTTTATCTTCAACCTCTTAATTTATTATGCGGGAATAAAAACTAACCTAGTGACCTAATCCTAAATTCATTAAAAAATAAAAGACAACTAAAAGACAAGTTCCCCCTTTTATTTATGTTCATACCCCCTAGACTTTGACTCCCCTTTTGCTTAGTAGTCCCTATTGTTGCTTGAGTCACCTTGCACTTTCGTTGTCATTGAAGTCCACGGTTCAAATCTGTAATCTGGAAATTCAGGCACAAAGACAAATGGGTCACGAAACACTTTTCCAAATGAACTTTTAAATGCATCATCTCGTATCTTTGTGTATCTCCAAAATGATTGTTGCATGTAATCCATCATCTTTGACAACTCACTTTGAAGTTCAGCTGGAGGCGACGGTGGTCTCGATATGGATCATCAGGCTCGGATGTTTGTTCAGTAGACTTTGTCTCATCATGCATTCCAATCAGTTCTGTTATAAAAAGATCATCTTCAATCTCCATGGGATCTTCTTTAGGATCTTCTTCTTCCTCGGGATCCTCTCTTCTTCTTTAGGGTCTTCTTCTTCTTCTTCAGCCTGCTGTTGAAGAATGGAATCTCCCGCTACTCGATATAGATCCCAATCAAAAATTGCTTATTGTTCCTATTCTATTTATGTTACCAAGAATTTCAGCTTTCAAGCACGACACTGTGATTGTAAATGGGAAATAAGCTTGAGCAGAAAGTCTCATAGCACAGTTTCGGATTCTCTGATGATGATTCTTCTTACATCAGTGGTTTTCACCTTCAGGATTGAATAAATGAACACAATTCGATCTAATGAGATAGTAGTTCCCTGTTGAATAGGCATGAGATTGAATCGAATGAAGTAAAACCACACTTTTACTATCAGTGTCAAATTTTCTCTGCGACACGTAAGAATTCCATGTTTTGATACTGTCCATTTAGACCTTAGAACTGTAAGTTCTAGAAGAATTTCTTGCAAATTTTCAGCCTCTAAGTTCTTCAACTGAGTATGATATTCATCTTCTTCAAAATCAGGTAAGTCAAAGAACTCATTAATAGTGCTTGACTATAATGGTACCTTGATTCCTCGGACTAAAATTTCTTCAAGTTCAACTGAGGTGAAATTTGCATAAAATTCTCGAATTAGTTCCTCATCTGCACTCAATCGCTTTTCACAAAATAATCCCCAATTTATAGCTTCAGCAATTTGTCAAACTTTTCCATGAATTTGGTGTATTTACTTGTTTCCCAAGTAAATCCTTTTTCAGGTAACATCTGTTGATTTTTTAATGTGCTATTGTATCTTTCCTTAGCTCTTGCATTGTGGAATTTATACAACTCTTCTTCTGTTGTGGCACGAGTTCTCTTGCGTGGCATGAATTCAACCTGATCAATAAATAAATGGACACAAACATCTTTCTAAAATTTAATTAATAAAAATATTAACAATTTAAAATAAATTAAAGAGTTAATAAATTAAATAAATTAAAAATTAGAAGATGAAATTTTACCACCTTTTGTTGAAATTAAATCCAAAATAAATAATTAGGGCTAAAAATAAAAGGATCTTATCTAAGGTAGGGTTTGGGTAAGGGGCACACGGCCTAGGAATGGCGTACAAGGCAGCAACAGCACGACATGCTGATGTGGGCATGGCTCGACAAGTGTACGGACGTGTGGGTAGCAGCAGGCATCTGGCACGCGCGGCTTGCTGGGACATGTGAGTGCTGTCGGGCGCTATCGAGAGCTTGTGCATGCGGGCGTCTAGAGTGTGCGGACGCTGCAAAACGGGTGAGTCAGAAGTGTCGAGCAACGTCGGGCGCTTACGGGCTAGTGCATCAAGAGGCGTTGGACGGTAGCATCGGGTGCTTGTAGGAGGCGTCGGCTTATTGCTCTCGATGAAGCCCGATGGCTTCCGATGACTGTCGATGGTTGCCGATGATGGCTGCCTAGGGTAGCTAATTTAAAGGTTTGAGTGATAATTCTCTTGAGAGGTGAGCTATTTATAATGCATGGAAGAATATTTACACTCACACTCAAATTAAATTCCTAAATCCTACTTTAACTCAAACACAATTTGTATTTAAATTCAAATTTAAAAACTAATCCTAATTCAAACTCTTCATAATAATTAATATAAATTATAAAATTTATAATTTAATATTAAGAATTATCAAAATTTTGAAAAATAAAAATAAACCATTTAAATGAAAAACTTTATTTTTAGCTGTTTTAAAAATTTTTACAAAAATGAACAGCTATTTTAATATTCATAAAATTAATAACCAAATTTTACAAAAAATTCAATTAAGTCCTTGAACTTAAAATTATTTGAAAATTGAATTGTAATTTAAAACTTGGATAAAAAATTGACCCTTTTATTTGCAAAATTCAAACATTAAATTTATTTACTAACTTAGAAAATAATTTCTCGAAAAGTTATGTTAAAATTAATTCTCAGGAAATATTGAAGGGGTTACAAGCAGTCCCGCTTAAGTTCCAAACTCTTAGACAGAATTCATTTCAACATTCTAGTCCAAAAAATATAACCTAAGTTCTTTATTCAAATGAAATAAATTAAGTGTCATATAAAATGATCGATGCTTCATTTCGCTCAACTTTATTTCCACAATGATGTTTCAATCTATGGGCATTAACTCGAAAAATATCTTGCTTACCATAGAGTTCAATCACTCCATATGGGAAAACTTGATGGACAGTGAATGGACCTGACCAACCTGATCTTAATTTACTTGGAAAGAATTTCAATCTCAAGTTAAATAATAAAACTTGCTAACCTGCTTCAAACTCTCTGACTTGAATGTACTTGTCATGCCATCTTTTTAATTTTTCTTTGCATAGCTTGGCATTGTTGTAAGAGAATGTTCAAAATTCTTCTAACTCATTGAGTTGAAGCATTCATTTCTCTTTAGCAAGCTTCGGATCCAAATTGATTGAACTACTAAATAGCCCAGTAAGCTTTGTGTTCTAACTCCATAGGTAAATGGCAGGCTTTTCCAAATATCAATCTATAAGGAGACATCCCTAAAGGCATCTTCTAAGCTGTTCTGTAAGCCCATAAAGCATTGTCCAGTCTCTTGGACCAATATCGTCGATTCGGACACACAACCTTCTCGAGTATGCCTTTTATTTCTTTATTCGCTAACTCAGCTTGCCCATTCATCTGTGGATGGTAAGCTGTAGCAACTTTGTGTCTTATTCCGTGTTTATCGAGTAACCACTTCATCCATTTGTTCACAAAATGGGACCCCTCATCACTAATGATTGCTATCAGAGTTCCAAATCATGTGAACACATGCTTCTGCAAAAATTTCTTCACTACGTTAGCATCATTTTTTTAATATGCCTCGGCTTCAATCCATTTTGATACGTAGTCAACCACTACCAAAATATACTTGTTACCAAATGACAGAGGGAATGGACCAAGAAAGTCAATACACCAAACATTGAACAATTCCACTTCCATGATGTTTGTTCGAGGCATTTCATTTTTGTTGGTGAAATTTCCAACCCTTTGACATCGATCACAGCTTCTGACATAAGCGTATGCATCCTTGAACAACGTCAGCTGAAAAAATCCAACTTGTAATACTTTGGCCGTAGTTTGTGAACCTTTGAAGTGTCCCCCACTTAGAGTTGTGTGACACTGATATAATATTGCTCGTACTTCATCTTCTACCGCACATCTTCTGATCATTTGATCTACACACTTCTTAAACAAATACGGCTCTTCCAAGAAGTAATACTTAGCATCATGAAGAAACTTCTTCCTTTGCTATATGTCTTATCATAAGGAATCAAACCACAAGCTAAGTAGTTAGCAAAATAAGCAAACCAAGGGGTGTTATTACTTACCTTGAGTATATGTTCGTCAGGGAATGTCTCTTGTATGTACAAGATTTTAATTTTCTTCTTATGGCTCCAATCTAGACAAGTGATCGGTTATTGTGTTCTCTCTGCCTCTTTGATCTTGAATTTCCAAATCAAACTCTTGAAGTAATAAGATCCAACAATCAGTCTCGGCTTAGCATCCTTCTTGGCAAGTAAGTACTTAATTGCCAAATGATCCGTAAAAACGGTCACTTTTGTACCTATGAGATAGGATCTAAACTTGTCAAAAGCAAACACAACAAAAAGTAATTCTTTCTCGATTGCTATATAGTTCAGCTGAGCTCCTAACAAAGTTCGACTTGCGTAGTAGATGAGATGAAAACCTTTGTTCCTTCGCTGACACATCACAGCTCCGACTGCGAAGTCACTTGCATCACACATTAGCTCAAAATGACAATTCCCAATCTAGTGTGACGATAATTGGTGTTGAAACTAATCGATTCTTCAAACCATTAAATGCTACCAAGCATTCTTTACCAAAGTTGAATGTCAAATCCTTCTCTAACAACTTGCTTAAGGGTTAGCAATCTTAGAGAAGTTCTTGATAAATCTCTGATAGAATTCAGCATTTCCCAAAAAGATCCTAACACTCTTTACAAATGTTAGAGGTGGAAGCTTCTCGATAACATCTACTTTGGCTTTGTCAACTACAATTCCTCATCTTGTAACTAGGTGCCCCAAAACAATGCCTTCTCGTACCATAAAATGGCACTTTTCCTAATTAAGAATAAGGTTTTTTTCTTCTCATCGCTTCAATAGCTAGATTAGTTAAGCAATCATCACAAGTATCCCCCGAACACTGAAAATTCATCCATGAACACTTCCAAATACTTCTCGACCATGTCAGTAAAAATGGCCATCATACATCTTCGAAACATAGCGTGTGCATTACATAAATCAAATGGCATGCGTATAAATGCGAACATACGATACGGGCATGTGAATTTCGTTTTATGTTGATCTTTCGGTGCAACTGTAATTTGATTGTACCCTGAGTACCCATCTAAAAAACAGTAATAGTCTCACCCTACGAGTCTATCCAACATTTGATCCAAGAACAGCAAAGGAAAGTGATATTTCCTAGTCGCTTTGTTCAGCTTTTGATAGTTGATGCAAATCTGCCACCCCATGACTGTTCTAGTCGATATTAACTTGTTGTTTTCATTCTTACGACCGTAATACCTCTTTTCTTTGGCACGCATTGGACTGGACTAACCCATGAACTATTTGAGATAGGATATGTTGGAGCCCAATTTTGACCGGGCCCAACTCAAAACCCAAAACCTAAACAGACCAAACCTAATTACATGTCCAATTATTCCTAGCCCAAATTAGAAGCCCAATACAATGAAATTTTGAAACCCTAAAATACTCCTAATTCTTCCTTACTACTGTCGTCCCCCCACTTGGCAATTAAGATGATGCCAAGTCAGCAACACCACCACCAACTTGCCACCATCATTGCCGAAACCTGCAAAATTAGGGATGAGCTGCAATCAATTTTAATTGCAAAAAACAAAAGATAATCATTGTAAAATGGCTATAAATGCCAACTCAGATCTTGTTTTTTTTTTTATGAACCATTTTGGAAATCAATAGAAAAAAAGCAAATTCATATTCGAAAATACAAGATTCTATGGTTTATCTTGGTGCAAGCTATATTTAATAGTTGTCTATCTATACATATACATATAAGCATATTTATATTTGGTTATTTCTTTTTTTTCTCTACTTCCGAAATATATATATAACATACATCCTTTTTTTTTATTCTTATATTTTACTCATTTTTCTGATATTTCGAAAATAAGGCTAAAATAAACACACACACACAAAAAAACAAAACAAAACAAAAAATGTGTTTTAAAACTCTAAATAAAAAAATAGATTTGAAAATGAACAAAAAATCATTTTTTGAAATCTTTTCAAAGTTTAAGGGCTAGATTTTGATAGATCTAGTCCTATCTACGTTTAAAAAAATAAAAAAAATTTACCTTTTACGTCACCATGGATGATGGCCGATGGCGGCAGGCGAACGACAGAGTGGCTGGTCGGAAAGACTCAACCAAAAAAAAAGAAGAGAAGAAGAGAGAGAAGAGAGATTTTTTGGTGTTTTTGAAGAAATGAATGAAAAAATGAAGAAAAATGGGGTTTAAAAGGGTTTATATAGGCTCTCAAAACGACGTAGTTTTTGGGAATAACTTAAAACACCCAAAACGACATCATTTTGGCCTATGCAAAGAAATTAGATTTTTTAAAAATTGGGCAATTTCTGCCTTTGGTATTTCAACATTTTTTTATTTTTACAATTTCATCCTTTTCACATTTTTAATTTATTTTAAATTTACCCAACAATTTTATCTCCTTTTTTAATTTAGTCCCTTGACTTTCTTGAGGATTGGGAAGCTGCCACATGTCCCTTTTCGATTTATTTTGTAGTTAGCCCTTCTTCATTTTTATTTGTTTTAGTTTAGTCCTTAATTCAATTTTCAATTTATTACAAATTGGCCCAATAATTTTAATTATTTTTCAAATTGGTCCTCTGACATTTTAGAGGCCTAGGATGCTGCCACGTGTCAAATTTTTTGGTTTTATTATCCGATAGGTCCTCAAACTTTTCCAAAATTACATATTGTCTCCCAAATTTTTCCAAAATTACAGTTTGCCCTCTAAACTTTTCTAAAATTACATTTAACCCGTAAATTTTTCTAAAATTACATTTTAACCCTTAAACTTTTTCAAAATTATATTTAACCCCTAAACTTTTCCAAAATTACATTTTAACCTTGTACTTTTCCAAAATTACATTTTAACCTTAAACTTTTTTAAAATTATATTTTGACCCTTAAACTTTTCCAAAATTTTATTTTAACCCTAAACTTCTTCAAAACACGTTTTAACTCCAAACTTCACCAAAATTGTATTTTAACCCCTAAACCTTTCCAAAATCACGTTATAACCCTAAACTTCTCTAAAATCGCATTTTGACCTCGAGGTTTCCCAAAACTTCATTTTCAACCCCTTTTTTCTTTGATTTTTGTACATAATATTAATTATTATTCTTCATATTTTTATTAATTTTATTTTTTATCTTGATTCGTGATTCTATTATATTTCATATTTTATCTTATGCTTAATTTTCGCATTTACTTATTTACTTAATTGTTCTACTTAATTTTGGTAATGAGCTGCACATTCATGTTTATTTTACGCATTCATCTTTAAAATTAAATTTTCTTTTTGATTTTCTCCAAAAATAAGAATATTTTAAAATTGAGGCAATATTCCTTTATTTCAGATTTTGAAAAATTGTGCCTTAACTTACTAGGCGCGATTTTTCTTCAAACCGAAATAATCAAATACCCTTTTAAAGGTTTGAAATTTACAACAAAAGAATGCTTGTCATTTTCGAATCTCGAAACATTATGTCCTAACTCACTGGATGTAACTTTCTTTCTCGATCATTACGAAATAATGAGACTTCCTCACGAAATTTGGTTTTCCTTCCTAAACGTGTACATCAAATAAATCATGCATTTAAGGATCGTATGTGGTACCAATTTTGGGCGTGTAAGGGTGTTAATCCTTCCTCACACGTAACTGACTCTCGAACCCATTTTTTGGATTTTGAAGGCCAAAATATTTTTCAAAATGGATTTTAAATGTTTTGTGCTGATCCAATCACACCAAATAAAAAGATTGGTGACAACTCCCATTTTTCGATTTTTAAAATATTTTTTGACAACTGTTTGTTTTCCCAAAAATAAACGTTTCAACAGCTTGGCGACTCTACTGGGGAATTTAAAAAGTAAAAGAGAGTCAAGCCAAAAGTTGATTATTTTCGAGTCTTTTTGTTAAATTTTTTTAACAATCAATTTTGTTTTATATACGATCCTTTGCATTTTTTGTGATGTTATATTATGTCTATTGGTAGTTAAGTTTGCATTCATATCATTTGTTACTACCCCTTTAAGTGGAAGCGGGAAACTACTCCTTCGTGAGGTTTTCACCTTCGTGTAGGATAGTGGATCGCTTTCAGGATTACATTCGTACCCATGTTTTCGTGAAGTTTTCACTTCCATGCAAACATGTGGGAAATGTGTCCCCCTAAACCGAACTCATCCGTATGAGCCTGTAATGGTTGAGGATCGAGGAATCTTCTGGTTTGGGTACCTTTTACTCTAGAGACTAAACCGCATGTAATGAGCCATAAGTACTTGCCTTAGAAGGAGTTATACCGAATCTTTTAGCAACTATCCAAGACAAGTTCTTAGCTTCTTTGTTCTATTCCAGCAAATTGATATTGATGTGTTTTGCTAACTTGTTCTGTTTTGTCTCTTTTACTTGCATTGCATCATCATACAAGAAAAGGTATTGATTTAAGCTCGATTACCAAAAAGGGAGTTTCGTAATGTAGGACAGATTTCTTGATAGAGTGGAAGATAACATGGTCGCGCACTTGTGGTCAAAGGAATGACAGAGTGAGAAAAGAGACAGTTTGAAAGAGGGCCCATTTATTAGAATTTTGGGATCATACTTGGATTAAGGTGACTCAAAATAGTTTGCAAGAATTAAGATACATCTGGGGTCAGCGGGATAATGAAACGAAGCAAATGTTTTATAGCGAATACGAAGACCTACCCTACTTACTCGAAGAGAAGATAGACAAACACCTCTTTCGAGCTCTCACCCAACATTGGAATCTTGCATATAGCTGTTTCACCTTTGGAAACTTCAACATGACACCCACAGTGGATGACTACACTGCACTATTTCGTTTCCCAAGGATTCAAGTCAACAATGTGTATTCGAAAGATTCATGTGTCTCAACCTTTTTGAAACGACTGATGAACACAACCGAAATGAGTGAACAGTGGGTTGCATCCTAGATCAAGGTAAAAGGAGATAATAAGTGTATCAATTGGAAAAGCCTACGAGATCTAATACTGGCACAGCCAGATGAGAAGAAACGCATCGACATTTTCGCTCTAGGCATATACGGGTTAGTCATTTTCCTAAAAGCATTAGGGCATGTAAAAGATGCAGTTGCAAATCTTTTTTGATCGGCTTAGCAAGGGAGTCACTCCAGTCCTAGCAATCCTCACTGAGACCTTCAGATTATTAAACGCTTGTCGAAGAGAAGGAGAAGGTCCATCGGTTATACACCACTTTCGATAGGCTCAGAGACAAGTTAAAAGCACTCATCCAAATGAGATAAGCTGCTGATCACATGCAAGTATTAGCCGTCGAAGTTGATACATTTACCATGCAATATGAATTAAATTGGGGTAGGGACAAAAATTAATCAGACTTCTTAGGAAGATCAAAGCTTTAGGCAGTAAGACAAAGCTGTTTATGTCATTCGCTTTATGTAAAGAATTTTGTCGTCTAAAGAAATTGTTCTAATGAAATTGAGTTCAAAATCAATGATTTTTCTTATGCATACATGCATTCATAAGATGCACATTTTATTAACTTGCATTTAATTCCATAAGTGGAACTGTGCCAAACCTTTAGTGGAATAAGGTAAGAGACACGGTTATATTTTTTCTTTTAATTGCAATATATTTTGAATTTGTTTGCATTGTATTTTCATCAAAAAGAGGTGTTAATTCATGTGCTATTGCCAAATAGAGAACTGGCCATAAGAAAATGAATTTCTTGATAAGGTAGAAGTCAACGTGGTCGTGCGTATGTGGTCAAAGAAAAACAACAACGAAAATTGATGACCTGTCAAAGGGGTACATATCAAAGCTTTGGGATTACACCCAAATAAATGAAATCCATAACAGTTTGCAAGAGCTGAAAGAAGTATTGAAGACAAAATGAGGTAGATGCTCAAATTCAAATATGTTTATTTGCCTTACTCACTCAAGCTTAGTTGCTTCATTTTCAGAAACATGAACATGAGATAGAAGAATATGATACGTCACTTCATTGCCCAAGGATCCTGAATAATAAGGTCTATTCTAGATGAGCAAGCATTAGGTTGCAGACCTAGTCAAGGAAAAGGGGATAACGAGTGCATAGTACACTCAGATGAAAGAAAGAATGTTGACATTTTCATTTGAGTTAGTCGTCTTCCCTAAAGTGTTGGGGCACGTAGAGGATGTGATAGCAGATTTGTTTGATTGACTTGGCAAAAGAATCACTCATGTTCTACCAATCTTAGCCACTAAACACCTGTCAAAGAAAGAGTAAAGGAAGTGGCCATTTTCGAAAATCGAAAAAATCTCTTATCAAGTATTCTCTAAGGACTACTTTTCATCAAAAAGATTTATGGCTATCCAAAGAAAAGAAGATATCGCCAAAGAAAATTGGAAATAAACGAGGAATGACTCCAGCACTCTTAGGAGTAAGTCTGAAATAAGAACCATGTCGCAAGCAAGGATTTGACCAAGTGTGAGAAATAACTAACCACTTGTAAGACCTTAGCCATTTAAGACTGACACCTTGGACTTGAAATCAAGATCAAACCAGAGCAAATTAGCTTGGAAGATTAGGACTTTAAGCATTAAGACACAACCATACATGCATCTTTCTTATGTAAAGAAATTTGTTTTCTAGTAAAGTTGTTCTAAACAGAGTTGAACTAGAATCAACGCCCTTTTGCATGCATTTTACCATTCATTTGCATTGCACATCATGCATTAAATTTTAATGAAATCCCGTATATTTGAAACATTCGTGTGTGAGAGAGTCATCAACCCTAAATGAAAACTGAGAGGAAACATGATAAATCAAGATAGGGAATGCTAAAAATTTGAGCAAAAATCATGTGGAGAGTGGAACCTATTAAGAGTTCGTCCCTATGCCCTTGGAAGTGTTTTGGACAGCTAGATTGTGGAACAATTTCCTGTAGTTTTTATGACTTTTCTAGAAAAATATTCAAAACACACTTATCACTCTAAGTTTGAGAGTAATAGGGATCCTATTATAAAAGGCACATGACCACTATCTTTTACTTCGATGAAAATGATGCATTTCTTGTGTCTCACTTGGCAAACATCTTGCGTTTCTTTTTCAGCCATACTCATACCAAATGGTTGTTCATTCTTAAATTCATTCTTTTACTACTAATCTGTTGGATCCCTTAATATCAAGGACACGAGCGACATAGCTGTTGACTTAGACCCTTTTAAGTAAGACATGTGTCCAAAAAACTTTGAGACTTTGAAAATGGTCAAGGATGTGACTTGTCTCTCGATCTGCTACGGATATTTGAGTAAGACTGGAAACAAATATCACCTCAAAGAGTTGTGATTTTAAGTGAGAATCAAGACATGTGTCTTTGTGGAAACAAGGCAAGCTGCCTCAAGAATCCAAAGGTCTTTGCATGGTCCTATCAAAGCATGCCAAGTATAAGGAACTGATGTCGTGACACATAGACTCTCATAAAGGAAGAATGCAATCCAATTCAACAGAAACTTGAAAATTTGAGGCTTGACTTGTTATCAAAAAGAAACTATAAAACGAGAAAAAAGAAGAAAAGATGGGTTGAAAAATCTGCAAAGGGCATTTTAAAACCAAATAAAAAAGAGAAAAAAGGAAAAAAAGAAAGAATAAGTCAAGACGAAAACCCGCAAAGGGCATCATGAAAATTTATTATTCTCCTTCATCTTTCCACGTCGTGGCCTTTTTCTATATGAAACATGGACATCATCGAGCCAACTTTGCAAAAGAGTTTCTAATGTGCATCAATTCGTCCTCATGATCATTGATTACTACTTCCTATGCCAATCGATGGTTGAGTAGATTATTGAAAATGAGAGATTATATGACAATATCAAATGCCAAGAAAAGATCATATCCAACGATGACATGAATTTAAGCAACAGCACGATAGCAAAGTCTGCAGTCAATTCAAGAGTAAATATCACAACTAAGTACCACATCGCCAAAAAATGAATGGGGCATTGGTGGGGACCAATAAAGACACCAAATGATTGATTGGAAAATAGCAGAGACCTACAAAGGCTCAACATGAGAAATCACCATTTGCCCTCGAGGTTTATCAGGTTTCTATCAGAACAGCCACCGAGGTAACACCTTTCTCACCAGAATAAAAGTCATCCTACCCATTGGAATTGAGTTTCCTTCCCTTCAGATTTTGTTAGAACTGATGAAGCAGAATGGATCCAATCTAAATTCAGTTGACTAAACTTGATTGAAGAAAAGATACTAAAAGTCTTTCGTCATGACCAAATGACAAGGGTTTATGACGAAGAAGGATTCACTCTATAGAACTCCACGAGAGAGCTTTAGTTTTGAAAAGGATCTTACTTACAAAAGACTTCCAAGGAAAATGGATCCGAATTGAGAAAGGTCCAATGAGATGAAGAAAGTCTTTTTAGAGAAGCTTTGAATTTGATCGAAATGGACGACAAAGACTTGCCCAACTTTGTGAACTCGGATACAATGAAGAAAGAAAAAAGAGAAAAAAAGAAGAAAAAGCAAAATAAAAAAAAAGAAAAAAGAAGAAAAACAATAAGAAAAACAAAAAAGAGTAAAAAGGAAAAAGAAAAGGAGAGGTCGAGGTGAAAACTCGTAAGGGGCATCTTGAAACCAAAGGAGACTTGAGTTGAAAACCTAAAAGGGCGACTCAATTTCGAAGAAAAGAGCGTGAAATGATCTTCTCTCTCAAAAGTAGCAAGGTAGAGAAACTTTACACCTTGAAGCATTAACGAAATACTCTAAATTTCAAGAACACATGTCAACCTCAGAATGGTCCTCATCAAGTTTGCTCAATGAAGCTCATACTTTCATATCTGAGGCACCTAACCCTATTCTTTGCTCACTTTATGTTTAGCAACTTTTTAACCAATATGGGTCATTTTTAATATTTTCATTCATGTGAGCTTCGCCTCCAGTAAAATTTCATTCGCCTTGCAACCATGTTCAAGCAATTCTGCATCAAAATAGTGATTAATGAGCCAACGAACTTTTCATTCATACGACCTTTGTTTGCGACCAAATTCAATTTCATCTTGTTTGCGATCAAATTCAATTTCATCCACCTTATAACCTTGATTAAATCATCTTTGGATTTGAAATAACGGTTAGTGGTCTAACGGTATAAGGAATAAAAGGATTTCTGCATATCATTCAGAAAAATTCCTAAATAATACAGGGACCTGAAAAAGAACCACTAGTTGGAAATAACCAAACCCGAGGGTTAGAAGGGTCTTGAAACAAACTATTACTACCTCTTTAGGTTTCACAACAGAGATACCATACCAAAAGAAGAACATGATAGTCCATCAGTGATAGGACTTAGACAGACAATGATAGATGTTGTCTAAGGACTAAGAATAAAATCATTTCTAAAATATGACATTTTTACATTCATCATTCATACCCATCTGTTTAGGAGCGTTTGATTCATTCCGATCATGGCATCCTAATGATTTGGTCTACATAGAGGCCCATTAAAGCATATTTTACTGGTTTCATTACCGCGAAATAACGAGATGAGTCGCGGTACCATGAAGATTTGAAGGGAAATGTTGAGGCCGTAATGACAAACTCGGTACCTTAAAAGATGTGATGGGAAAGGTTGAGGCCACAATGGCGAACCTGATACCTCAGAAGATGTGATGGGAAAGGTTGAGGCCGCGACGGTGAACCTTGCACCATAAAAATTTGAAGGGAAAGGTTGAGGCTGCAACGGCGAACCCAGTACTTCAGAAGATGTGATGGGAAAGATTGAGGCTGCAATGGCGAATCCAGTACCATGATATATTAAGGGAAAGGTTGAGGCCACAACGATGAACTTGGTACCTTAGAAACATGACGAGAAAGATTGAGGCCGCAATGACGAATCTTATACCGTAAAGTAGAAGAGAAGTAAATTAAGGCCGTAACAACAAATCTTCTATCTCGAAATTGCAATGGATCAGATCAAACTACAATATCAAATCTTTATCTCTCTGAAGTTACAGTAAAATCAAGATGAAGCTTCAACATTAAATCCTATCTTCCTGAAGTTGCAGTGGAGTTGGATTCAAATTACATCATTCCATTTTTACCTTTAAACAAGAAGGGCAAATTGAAGATTCCGATCTCTTACCTCGAGCCAGGGGTAGATTGTAGCCATCCGATCTCTTACCCCGAGCCTGAGGCAAATCATCATCAGTCAATCTCTTACCCTGAGCCTGGGGCAGATCAGCCAATCTCTTACCCCGAGCCTGAAGTAGATTGCAACCATTCGATCTCTTACCCCAAGCCTAGGGCAGATCACCATCGGCCAACCTCTTACCTCGAGCCTAAGGCAGATTACAGCCATTCTATCCCTGAGCCTGGGGTAGATCACCATCGACCAACCTCTTACCCCGAGCTTGGGGAAGATTGCATCCATTCGATCTTTTACCCTGAGCCTAAGGCAGATCACCATCAGCCAATCTCTTACCCCGAGCCTAGGGCAGACTGTAACTATTCGATCTTTTACCCCGGTTATGGAGCAGATCACCGTCAGTCAATCTCTTACCTCGCGACAGGGGCAGATTGCAACCATTTGATCTTTTAACCTGATCATGGGGCAGATCACCATCAGCCAATCTCTTATCCTGAGCCTGGGGCAGATTGCAACCATCTAATCTTTTACCCAGATCATGGGGCAGATCACAGTCACCCGATCTCTTACCCCTACCATGTGGCAGATCACATCTATCCAATCTTTTACCCTGATCATGAAGTAGATTGCAGTTATCCAAAATAATAAAGCGATCATCTTCCTGATGAGATACATGGAAGTAAACCAAATCAAATGAAGCAAATTTCAATATGAGTGAAGCTTCAAACCCCTATCTTCCTGATGAGGTATAGAGAAGTGGGTCAAAGCAATGAAGCGATCATCTTTCTGATGAGATACAAAGAAGAAGATCAAGAAATGAAATCACAACACACCTGAAGTATCAATGGATTGAACCAAAGACTACGATGACAGATCTCGATCTCTTTGAAGTTGCAAATGAATTTAGTGAAATAGTAGCAAATTTTGTAATTTTGAAATTACCTTAAGGCAAGATGAAATCCTAATGCTGAAGGTGTAGAGAAGCAAATGCAATGAAATCGAACGACTAATAAAGCAAAGTGGGGCCAGTTGAAGAAAGAACGTCGAAGAAATGAGACATGACAAAATTGGGCCTCCTTTTGGTCTTTGCTCCGTTCCTATTACATAGCAACGAGCAAGAGGGGCAGCTGTTGGAGCCCAATTTTGATGTAAGGTATATTAAATATTTGTCTATCTATACATATACAAGATTCTACAGTTTATCTTGGTGCAAGGTATATTTAATATTTGTCTATCTATACATATACATATAAGCATATTTATATTTGGTTATTTCTTTTTTTTTTCTCTGCTTATATATATATATATATATAGCATACATCCTTTTTTTAATCTTATATTTTTCTCATTTTTCTAATATTTCAAAAATAAGGCTAAAATAAACACACACACACAAAAAAACAAAACAAAAAATGTGTTTTAAAACTCTAAATAAAAAATAGATTTGAAAATGGATAAAAAATCATTTTTTTGAAATCTTTTCAAAGTTTAAGGGCTAAATTTTGGTAGATGTAGTCCTAATCTACGTTTAAAAAAAATTTACCTTTTGTGTCGACATGGACGGCGACGAGACGACTGCCGGTGGCGGCAAGTGGACGATGGAGTGGCCGGCCAAAAAAACTATTCCAAAAAAAAGAAGATGAGAAGAAGAGAGAGAAGATAGAGTTTTTTGGTGTTTTTGAAGAAATGAATGAAAACATGAAGAAAAATGGGGTTTAAAAGGGTTTATATAGGCTCTTAAAACGACGTAGTTTTGGGGAATAATTTAAAACACCCAAAATGACATTGTTTTGGCCTATGCAAAGATATCAGATTTTTTTTAAAATTGGGCTATTTCTGCCTTTGGTCCTTCCGCATTTTTTGATTTCTACAATTCCGTCCTTTTCACATTTTTAATTTATTTTGAATTTACCCAACAATTTTATCTCTTTTTTTAATTTAGTCCCTTGACTTTCTTGAGGACTAGGAAGCTGCCACGTGTCCCTTTTTGGTTTATTTATACAGTTAGCCCTTCTTCATTTTTATTTATTTTAGTTTAATCCTTAATTTAATTTTTAATTTATTACAAATTGGCCCAATAATTTTAATTATTTTTCAAATTGGTCTCCCGACATTTTAGAGGCCTAGGATGTTGCCACATGTCAAATTATTTGGTTTTATTATCGAATAGGTCCTCAAACTTTTCCAAAGTTACATTTTGTCCTCCAAATTTTTCTAAAATTGCATTTTGCCCCCTAAACTTTACTAAAATTACATTTTAACCCCTAAATTTTTCCAAAAGTGTATTTTAACCCCAAACTTCTTCAAAGTCACGTTTTGACTCCAAACTTTATAAAATTGCATTTTGACCCTAACCACTTGATAATTTCTTTCTTGAGTACATCTTTCATAATGGGGTTCAGTCTCCATTGTCCATCAATTGTTGCTTTCTTATCATCTTCAAGGATGATCTTGTGCATGCATATAGATAAACTTATAGCACGAATGTCGGCTATGGTCCATCCAATAGCCTTCTTGAATTGCTTCAACACTTTAATCAATTTGTCTTCCTACTTCTCTGTTAGTTGTGCTGAAATAATCACAGGCAAAGTAGAAGCGTCACCTAAATAAACATATTTTAAGTGAGAAGTTAATATCTTAAGCTCTAATTTAGGTGGCTCTTCAGTTAACGATTTCGGTTAAACGTAATCTTTACTTTCTAACTCCAATGATTCGAAACAAGGTTGTGGATTAAATCCCCTCGAATTAGCTTCCAACAAAGCTAAGTTTTCCTCCCCCTCTTCATCACTTAGAGGGGCTGTCAGTAAAATTTTTTCTAAAGGATCTTTAGCAGAGTTGAACTCCTCTTCAATGACTATGTCTTCTAGCTTAGACACTGCAGAAAAATCATCAACTACATCAAGAAATCTCATAGATTTAAAAACATTGAAGGTTACCTGATCGTCTTGAACATATAGTTGGCTCGCGTTTCTACACATCAATCAAAGTCCTTCCTGTTGTTAAGAACGACCTTCCTAAGATGATTGACACTTCTTTATCTGTTTCAAAGTCTAAAATGACAAACACAAAGTGGAAAATAAACTTATCAACACGAACCAATACATCTTCAATTTTTCCTTCAGGATATGTATAGATCGATCGGCTAACTGAAGTGTAACTGTAGTTGGTCAAACTTCACCTATCCCTAGCTTTCTAAATATCGACATGGGCATTAAGTTAATGCTCGAACCCAAATAACATAGTGTTTTACCATAATAAGTTGTTCCAATCTTGCAATTTCTTGTAAAACATCCAGGATCCTTCAACTTTAGGGGTAGTTTGTCTTGAAGATATGGACTGCATTCCCTCTTTAGGGCTACTGTCTCAAATTCTCCAAGCTTTCATTTCTTCGACAGGATATTCTTCATGAACTTGATGTAATTCGACATTTGCTCAAGTGCTTCAACCAACGGAATGTTGATATGAAGTTGCTTGAGTACATCTAGGAATTTCTTGAATTAGACTTCCTGTTTCTGCTTTTGAAGTCTTTGAGGGTAGGGTGCTGGAAGATTTCTAACTTGAACTAGCTGCTTTGGCTTCTGTGGCACTTCTACATCTAAATGGGATGTTAGATTATCTAACTTAATTGGTTCAAAAGTCTCTTTCTCAACATTCAGCGGTTCTGGTTCTAATGAAACTGGTTCTAGTTTTGGCAAAATTGGTTTTGATTCTGGTTCTGGCAAAATTTGTTTTGGTTTTGGAAAAGTTGGAGTTTCCACACTTGGTTAAACTTCCACAGAATCTTGAGCATTAGCTTGCTATTCTTCTACTTCAATAATGTTGGGCTGCAACGTCTTTTTGCTCTTCAATGTCAATGCTTTACAATCCTTCTTCCCTGGATTTCTCAGATTCTCCGTATCACTCAAAAAAGCACCTCGTGGATAGTTATTTAGTTGAGTGGAAAGTTTCCCTACTTAATTCTCTAAAATCCTTAGAGTGGCATCATTCTTAGTCATTTATGCCTTCAATAAACTCTTTAAATTATTCGAAGGATCAGCTTGTTGTGGCTTCTGAACTTGTTGGGTAAATCTTTGTAGCTGGATCTGTCTCAATTGAGCGTAATTGTTATTAAGTCCATCCCTTTGATTACTCCATGAGAAATTAGGGTGATTTCCCTAAGATGGGTTGTAAAAATTTGATTTCTCCAAGATGGGCATTCTTCGAACATGTGCCCTTCTCCACAACAAACACAGGCTATGTTCTCGAATTGATTAGGTGGTTGAGCTGCAACATTATTAAACCTATTAGTAGTAAAATTCTTAAGCATTGAGGACATTGATGATACCTGAGTTGCAAGTGAAGTTAATGGATCAACATCATGAATTCATGCAACACGTCTTCCTGAGTTTGCACAATTAGTTGGCCATTGGTAATTATTTTTTGTGATACTCTCTATAATTTCATAAGCCTCATGATAGCATTACAAATGACATATATTTTCTCCCTAAATTGATGATTAATTATCTATTTTGTATCTTACTTAGCATGCATTATAAGCATTTCATATTTAGTTTTTATATTTTCTAACTCATTGTAGTTTAGTTTAAATTCTTGTTATTTTTATCTCTTTTTGTACTAATGTCGCCACAAGCAGCCGATATATTGTGCCTTAGAATTGTCAGCAAAGGAACTCAGCTCAGAAGATCAATGCTGGAAGAAAAATGCAACCACAAGATCAGCTTGGAATTGTGACCAGAGATGTCGCCACACAGAACCTGAACTTCGAATAAGTAAATTCAAGCTGAAAAACAATTGGATGCACCAGCGCAGGAAAATCACACGTTGCCATCACAATTAACGATTTCAGATTGTGCTTAGCAATGCAGCGACAACTTACAGATCTCTAAAGAAAACATCAAATATGCGTGAGTGCACAGCTGTACTGCAACTAACTTTGACATCTACAAAAATTAGATCTGGATCTAAGAAAAGAGGAGGATGAAACCTGCAACTTTTGAGGGCTATAAATAGAGGAAAGAAGATGGAAGAAATCATCAAAAGGTGGAGGAATTAAATACTACAATTACTTTGTGTTTTTGAGATTTAAGCTGGAAACGGTGAACTGACGGAGCAAGGAAGCAACCACTTCTGACGAGAGGTGCGGTTAAGGAATAGTCCTAGTAGGCTAGAGATAGTAAGCTTCAAATGTATTCGTTAATCCCTCTTTTATGTTGATGGATTCTAATGACAACTGAATGAATACGAGAGAATCTTTCATTGTTAGATCACTTTGATTCTTATATAATGCTTTTCATCTGTTTATTCTTAGATCTAACTGCACCAAACATGAGAGTACATTTGTTGTCTATCGACATCGAAAGATGCGGTGACAAGTTAGGTTAACAAGCAAAACAGTGAGAGTTGCTTGGGATTAGAAGAGATTCTAGTCACTTGTTCTTGAGAGCACAACGTTGCTCACATCGAGAGGTGGGGTGATTGTGGGTACTTGAGTCATGATTAAACGAAGGACTGTTATTGGTAAGATTTCATTATAGCTCTATTGCTACGAAAATTCGTCTATACAATACCTTGTCGAAGCATCCAGCATTGTGACTTAGAGAAATCAGTGATCCATTCCAATCCTTTACACTTGATCAAACCTTTACTTTTATGCATTTAAATTCTTAAAACCTCCACAACAATTGATTTATATTTTGTTGCTTTGACAATTAACCTTAATTGCATTGACATTATATCTAATTCTAGTATTAGTTGCTTCGACAGCTAAACATCAAGAACCCATTCCTCGTGAGATCGATATCCGATAGAATTGTTCTATCAACTATACTTGCATCGACATGTGTCTGCTTGCACAACTGTTGTGACATTACAGACGTGATCACCTCATTATAAGACTTAGAAAGAATAGCTCCATTAGCGGAAGTGTCTATTACCATCCTTGTGTGCGAATTAAGACCGTTATAAAACATCTCTAACTGAATGAAATGAGAAATTCCATGATGAGGGCATTTCCTTAATTGCTCTTTAAATCTTTCCCATGCCTCATACAAAGATTCATCATTCATCTGTTAGAAAGTAGTAATTTCACTCCTCAGCTTAGCATTCTTTCTTGGAGGGAAATATTTCCTAAGGAACTGTTTAGCTAACTCTTGTCATGTTGTAACAAAATTTGGTGGCAACGAGTTCAACCAGGCACTAACTCTGTCTCGTAGTGAAAATTGGAAAAACTTCAATCGAAGTGCATCTTCTGATACTTCGGCTATCTTGAAAGAATCACTTACCTCCATGAAGAATCTCAAATGAAGATAAGGATCTTCGGTAAGCATTCCACTGAATTGGCTTACTGTCTGAAGCATCTGAAACATCATTGGCTTCAGTTCAAATTGTTGTGCCTCGATATTAAGTCTCTTGATTCCCGAATTAAGCTTATGAAATAAAGGCAGTACATACTGTCTCAAGGCTCTATCCTTATCATCAGTAATAAGGATACGATTTTGAGCATGGTCACCTCCATTTCCTTGATTCTGGTTCTCGAAATTCATCTCATCAGTCCTTCTTTGAGATGCTTGTCTTCATCTTTCTCGAAAGTTCATTCAATTTCATGGTCCATTGGGAGTAATTCGATAATTCGGTCAATACTCATAAACACCTAAAATCAGAAGAAAATAAGTTAATAATTAAACAGAAAAAATAAAATAACCAAAATGGAAACAAATAATTTCACAAAAAATTTTGATAGTACTCAGCAACGGTGCCAAAAACTTGGAACGTCAAAATGTGTAAGTGTACACAATCGTATTCAAGTAATAAAGAGACAAGTAAATGTCGAGTATCGTACCCACAGGGACTGTGCTATGAAAAATATTTATGAAATACTTAATCAACAAATTGGTTAAGAACAAGATAATATTTGAGAGGGATATTAAGCTAAAGTGTTATAAACTAAATTAAACTAAGACTAAATTATATTACTATGCATGATTTCTAAGGGTTTTAATCAATATTAAATAAATGTGTTAGGTTAATTGCTTTAATTACTCGATTACATCTAAACTATGTTCATGCTTGTTACAAAGTTCACGACAACTCGGTATCTTGCTAACTTATGAACAACATTACTTACAAAAGTAGTTTATCTCTTCAACATACACCTATTCCAATAAGACTGACTAAAGTAACTTTTGATAAGTAAATGTGTTATAGCACATACATACATTATGAAATTACTCTATCTCTTGAACATACACCTATGCCAATACGACCGACTAAATTAGTTTTCATAAGCATGTAAAGGATCAAGTGAGGTAACAACATGAACCTATATTGAAATAGTTTAATCACAACAATCTTGCAAGTTATGCAAGGCTAGTATTCTCCAATACATCACAATTTTAACCCTCAGCTTCCTTATAGAATTAAGCATGCACAAATTAAATAGTGTGTCAATTAATCACAATTTCAACGTTCTTAAATGATTATTTCAATAGTTATATCACAAGGGTAATGCAATAATAACTTAGGCATGATAATATTTAATTAAACAAAATATTCAGGGCCTATAACAACATAACATGGATTAAATATAAACAGCAATTAAACACAATCAACCAAACACTTAAAGAGTTTAAGCCTTTTTAATTAAAGAATTAATACCATTCATAATAGTATTCATCATGATAACAAACAAGAATCTAAAAATATGAGAAAAGAATAAGATTAAATCCGATAATTTCTCAAAAACTGCTTCTGCGTTCTTTGTCGTTCTTGCTCGATTCTTCCCAAATTGAGGTCTCTGATGAACACTTAACAAAGACTACAGAAGGATGAAGAACCAATCTTTTCCAAGAGGGGAAATCAACAAGGGAATGATGGAAAATGTGGACGGAAGACTAGAGAGAAAACTAGAGACAAAGAAGAGAAAATGATTTGTGATGGTGTGTTGAAATAGGGGTGTATTTATAGGTGGAGTTGAGCAGAGGTTATGTTGCTATATATTGATTGGTGTTTTTACGACATAACAATTCTACAAGCGTACACACGTCAATGCAAGTATAGTTGATAGACAAATCTATTGGATATCGATCCCACGAGGAATAGGTTCTTGATGTCTCAATGTTAGAGCAATCAATATGTCGGTGCAATATGTCGGATCTGGACACTAAAATAATCAATCAATGTCAACGCAATTAGGGTTAAACTTCAAAGATTAAATGTCAGTGTATTGAAAATAAATCCAATTGTGTTGAGTGTTGAATACTAAATACTAAAATGCATGAAATATAAATGTGACCAAGTGTAAAGCGTAGAAATGGTTCACTGAATATTGCTAAGTTGCAACGATAGAAGCGTCGACAAGGTAAGATATTGATGAATTGTTACTTGCAATGAAGTCCCTTTGAGTTCTTACCAACAATAGCTCCCTACTTAATCCCAACTAAAATATAATCACCCAACCTCTCGGTGCGAGTAACGATGTGTATTCAAGAACAAGTAACTGGTTTTTATCCTAGTCCCGAGCTACTCTCGCCTAACCCACTTGTTAATCTAACCTGTCACCGCATCTCTCGATGTCGACGTACTGCTATTTCACTTTCATGTTTAGAGCGATTAGATCCAAGAATAAACGAATAAGCAGTGTAAAGTAAGAATCAAAATGATCTAACATCAAAAGATACTCTCGTATTCATTTAATATCATCAAAATCCATCATCGTTTAAGAAGAATTAAAGAGTACAACGAACTTTACTATCTCTAGACTACTAGGCCTACTCCCTAATTGTTCCTCTTGCTCGACATCAAGCACCTCTCTTTAGAAGTAGTTGCAAACTTGCTTCATCAGCTCCCCGATTTCCAGCTCAAATCTCGAATTCACACAAAATTTTCAAAATTAAATCCCTTGGCTCTTCATGATTTCTTTCCTTCTTCGTTTTTCTATTTATAGCCTTTAAAATGTTTCAGGATTCAGCCTTCTCTCTCAAATCTAGATCTAGATTTTACAGTTGTCAAAATTAGTTAGAATACAGCTGTGCACTCACGCAGTTCTAGTATGTTCTTCACAGATCTGCAGATTGTCGTTGCGTCGCTGAGCGCATTTTAAGATCATAATTGCAGTGATATCAGTGAAATTCTTACGTTGGTGCTTCTAGTTGTAAATTCAGCTTAACTCTACTCATTCAAGGTTCAGTTTCAATGGTGTGACATCTCTTGGTCATAATTACCAACTGATCTTGTAGATGCATTCGTCCAGCATTAAGCTTCTAGGCTTTGTTCCTGCATTGAGAATATTAAGACGCAATATATCGACTGCTTGCGTCGATATTAGTACAAAAATAGATAAAAATAACAAGAATATAAACTAACTATCAATGAGTTGGAAAACATGAAAACTAAGTATAAAATGCTAACAATACATGCTAAATGAAATACAAAAGAGACAATTTAAACATTAAGTTGGGAAGAAAATCTATGTCATTTGTAATACCATCACACCCCCAAACTTGAGTTTTTACTTGTCCTCAAGTAAACAAAAATTAACAAAGTAGCAATTAGAAATGTCACCGCAATCATTATTCATAAAACTTGAACTCTCTAGATTTCTAATGTTTAAACTGCATTCATATAATAGAATGATGAGCTGATAATTTATAGACATGAACAACTTGAAACTGCAATTTCATCAATGTTAGTATCATGCATTGAATCTTAACCTTCCTTGAACCATTTCAGCAATTTATTCTTATTTTTCTTTCCTTCTTTTTTTCTCATTGTTGTAAGTGACTAGAAGATGTCATTGCATTACTCTACCTTTGTTCCTGAGCAGTAACGATGGGGTGCAACAAACCCCCAGGAGGCATGTAATTGCTTCGACACACACTCTTGCAATTATAGCCTTTGGCTAGATAAGTTTTCTTTTCTTTGTCTGCAGTGAAGTGTTCTCCCTTAAAAGTCACAATGCACTCATATTGAAGTGTCTTTTATTCATACAATGTCATTGTACTGATAAATTAGTTCAAGATTCAACACCAATACTATCCATCCATTACTAAAACAATTTCAATTATTCATTCCAAAATAGCAAACTCAACATTCTTTCATACTCATCCAATTTCCACATTAGTATTCAAACAATTCTAGAATTACGCATCAAAATAAAAATTTGTGGGCACATTTTTGTTGAAATTTTGTCACTTTTCATTACTAAAGAAACAAAATAAAAGTCGAATAAGAAGGTATAGTTGCATTTCCAAGTCACATTAGCTTCCCCCCAAACTTAATGTTTGCATTGTCCCCAATGGACTGACAATAGATACACAAAATGAATGAAAATGCAGCTACAATGTAGTAAACTAAGAGGAATGCAGTGATAATGAAAATGCAAGCATAAGAAAAATGCATGAAAACTAACTAAAAAGAGATGTACCTAATTATTCAACAACAGCCGATGCAGAGGTTGCTTTGGTTTTCTTCTTCTTCTTTTTCGAGCGCTCTCCCTCATCATAGTGTTTCTTCTTTTTCTTATCCTTACGCCTCTTCCACTTCTTATCCTTTGAACTAACCAGCTTGGTAGATTACTCCTCCTCTGCTGGTTAGTGATGGCCTCATCAATTGTCACTTCTGATGGATGGATCTCGACGAGTGGTGCTATGTAAGGCACAATAGCCAGAGGATTCAGTTCCTCTATTTCACCAGTGACAACCTCAGGCTAACTCGTAATAGGTCAAGTCTCTTCTGAGCTGGATGCCCTTACAACATCCTCAACGATCATTGTTGGGGCATTAAGTTCCTTCTTCTCCTGCACCTTGGCAGGTTCAATTTCTTCCTTCTCTTCTTCCTTTCCTTCTTCTTTTTTTTCTTCATCCTTCTCCTGATCACCTCCCTAATTTGCTTCCTCTTCCATATGTTGCTCAAGTTCAGTTAGGCCATTATCAACGTAATCGACTGCATCGACATCTTCTTTCGCAACAATTTCTTTCTCAACCATATTTGTACCTAGATTATTGGAGAATTCATCCTCGAACAGATCATCAATGTCGCAACCACAATCCTCCTCAACCTTTGAATTCCCTTCATCGTTTTCATCATCATATATGTGAATTCTTGTTGGCATTTGAGTAGGCCTACCATCTGTAGTAGGTTGGTCAAATGAGGAGTAGTGCATAGGGTAGAAGATATTAGGGAATGCTAGGAAATCTAGTAATGGTTTGGTGCTGATGTGACGCAATGCAACGATAATGGCTTCGTTCCAAGCTTTTGTGTATGTATAAAATACATGTTGCCTGTAATCCAAATCGTCTAATACACTCATGAGGCAGATTGTACGTGTATCAATACGATCAAGATGGATTTCCAAACTAGTCAATCTTCTCAACACTTGTGGATCTGTGGGCGCATTGGTCTGTTCTTCTTTCTTTTTCCCTTTTCTTTCTTCTTCGAGGTTTCTTTGTCCACAAGTGTATCTTAGCCTTGTGCCATCCTCTCAACCGATATATCATTGATTGGACCTTTTTTGTCTAAAACCTCTTCATCATCTTTGGGCATAATGCCCTTGTGTTGATAGAGTAGCATGATAAGAGAGGGAAAATGAAGGATACCATTTTGCTTTCTTGCAGCTTCTACAATCTGAGCATGTATAAACTCCTCAATGTCGATGTGTCGGTGATGCAGGATGGAATGCAATAGACATATACGGTCTAGTGTGGTCGTAGTGTTGTGGGTTGAAGGTATAACACGACTGTTAATGAAATGAAATCATACCTTACAAAAGTTTGTAAGGTAGCGCTTGTGCATTGTATAGTTATGAAATCCATTTCCCATCAATGTAACACCACCGACACAAAGGTCGTTCATCATCTGGGCCAAGCTATCATCATTCAAACTGTGCATGAAGGACACATGTTCATCTATCCGTTCTGGAATCTGTAGCAAAACATTTATATGTGCCGCACTCCATGGCACCAACCCCTCTCAGACGAACACAAACTCCTACTCCTGGTCCATCAAATTTGCATAAAATCCCTAACCAGAGTAGGGGAATAACCTGAAGGATGGTCGCAAAAATATTCCCACCCGAGGCGACTGATGGTGCGGTGAACTTGTTTTCCAATAGTCAAATGTAGGGAAAGTTGGAAGCCTTATTCAGGGTGGATGTTGCGCTTTAGCATAACATTTTAACACCGATCTTTGGCCACAATCATTAGGAATAAAACTGGGCTTGTGGATGAAGGCGATGGTGTCGTGGATGGAACCTCAATAAGAGTAGTTGGAGTGTTCTTGAAAGCATGGGTTTTAGCCATGGTGAAAGAAAAGAAAGTAAAGAAGAGCCGCAGAGAAATATCGCTTCGAAATAGGGAAAAGAAGTATGAAGACACTGAAGGTAATAAGTTGCAGTAGCAATGGCGGATATGAAGAGAAAAGATAATTACCATGAGGGGGATTATATAACCTAGGCGTAATGAGTGGAAAAACACGGGGAAACATTGCGTCTGTAGCCATTAATTACCATGCTGTAGATCGTAACAATTTTTTTGATCCAATGGCTGGAGAGGATAGAATCAATCGGCGTGATTCTTGCTAAAAAAGTAATGCTGACTCATCGCAGGATACGTCGATAATCTGTGCTTCAACGCGTCAACAAAAAGATGATTTTTATTTCTGCTAAGAATTTGAAACAACACAACGAAAAGTGAAACAACTAAAAGTAAATAAAGAAGTGCATCGACATTATTTAAATGTCACCAGGTCGACAGTTTCGTCTAGTTCTTGAACATCTGGGATGATATAGTGTTTAAGATGTTGGCCATTCGCCTTAATTTGTTGTTCATGCTGTAAGTTTTCGATTGTCACCATACCGCTTTGAAATGCTTCGACAACCTTGAATGGACCTGACCACCTTGATCGAAATTTCCCTTAATGCAATTTTAAACATGAATTAAATAAAAGTATCAGTTGACCGGGATGAAATTGTCGATGCAAGATGATGTTGTCGTGCCATTTCTTTGTCTTTTCCTTGTATTCACAGCATTTTCATAACCATGGCATCAGATTTCTTCTAATTCCATGATATCCAAAGTCTTTTCTTTCTAGCAGCATCATAGTCCAAATTCACTTGCTTAATTGCCCACATAGCCTTATGTTCAAGTTCGACAGGTAAGTGGCAAGACTTCCAAAACACTAGTTGATATGGCAACATCCCCAATGGGGTTTTATAAGTGGTACAAAGCACGTACAATGCGTCATGTAGCTGTGCAGACCAATCCTTCCTAGATGGATTAACCACCTCCTCAAGTATGCTTTTAATTTGACGATTGGATACTTTGGCTTGACCATTAGTTTGTTGATGATATGTGGTAGCCATTCGATGCTTCACACCATATTCTTTTAATGCAGTCGCTGCTTGGTTATTGTAGAAATGAGTGTCTTGGTCGCTTATCAACGCTCTCAGTGTTCCAAACCTTGTGAGGATGTATGTGTGAATGAATTTCAACATTGTTCAAGCGTCGTTTCTTGGCACTATAATAGCTTCAATCCACTTTGAGATGTAGTCAACAGCCACTAAGATATACAGATTTCCAAAAGAGTTTGGAAATGGTCCCATAAAATTTATACCCCAAATGTTGAAGAGCTTTACCTCTATAATGGGTTGTTGGAGCATTTCATTGCGCCAAGATATTGAACCAGTGTGTTGACAACGATCACATTGTTGTTCAAATTTGTGAGCATCTCAAAACAAATTGGGCCAACAGAATCCTGACTGGAGGACCTTTACAGCAGTCCTTGTGCCACCAAAATGGGCTCCATAAGGGGCGTCATGGTAGTGTCACAGGATTGACATCATTTCTTCTTCAGGTACAAAGCGGCAAATTATATTGTCGGGGCATACCTTAAATAGGTATGGCTCATTCCAATGGTATTTAGCAACAATGCGTATGAACCTAATTTTCTTGTGACAAGTTACACTTATAGTTAGCTTTCCACATACAAGGTAGTTGACGATATCAACATACCATGGTGATGTTGTTTGCCTCAACAGCAAATAATTGCTAGTCAAGAAATGCCTCAACAGTCAGAGTTTGTTTGCACATTTTCACTTCTAGTTTCTAGTCGAGACAAGTGGTCAGCTACTTGATTTTCAAATCCTTTCCTATCTCTGATTTCCACATCAAATTCTTGAAGTAATATGATCCATCTGATGAGTCTAGGTTTGGCATCTTTTTTGTTGAAAAGGTGTCTCAATGCTGAGTGATTTGTGTAAATTATGGTCTTTGCACTGACAAGAAAAGAACAGAACTTGTCAAATGCTAAGACTACTGCTAGCAAATCCTTCTCAGTCGTTGTATAATTAACCTGCATTTCGGTTAGAGTTTTACTAGCATAATAAATAGTATGAAATACCTTTTCTTTTCTTTGGCCTAGTATAGCTCCTATAGTAAAGTCATTAGCATCGTACATAATTTTGAAAGGTTGCGTCCAATCCGGTGCGACGACAATCGAAGCTTGTACCAGCTATTTTTTATTATTTTGGACACGTCCAAACAACCGCATCGAACACAAACTTTTTATTTTGCTCTAGTAACGAGCATAAGGGTTTAGCTATCTTGGAGAAATCTTCGATGAATGGTTTATAAAAGCCAGCATGTCCAAAAAAGCTTCTTATTGCTTTGACAGTGGTAGGTGGTGGTAATTTTTCAATGATTTCGACCTTTGCTTTATCAACCTTAATGCCCTGACAAGATATCCGATGCTTAAGGGCAATGCCTTCAATCTCCATGAAGTGGCATTTCTCCCAATTCAGTACTAGATTTGTGTCCTCGCATCTCTTTAAGACTCTTGCCAAATTGTCAACTCATTGGTTTAAATTCTATCCATAAACAGAGAAATCATCCATGAATACCTCTAAGGAATGCTCGATCATGTCCAAAAATATTGCCATCATACATATATGGAATGTTTCTGGCGAATTACACAACCCAAACGGCATGCATCGAAAAGCAATGTTCCAAAAGGGCATGTGAACATTGTCTTTTCTTAATCCTCCAATGCAATAGCAATTTGGTTGTATCCAGAGTAACCGTCTAAGAAACAATAATAGGCTTTACCATCTAACCTATCCAACATTTGATCGATGAAAGGTAATGGAAATGGTGCTTCTTTTTGGTCGCATTCAGTCGTCGATAATCCATGCATACTCCCTAGCCAGTTGTGATGCAAGTAGAGATTAACTCATTCTTATCGTTGGTCACAACTATGGAACCACTCTTTTTAGGCACACATTGAACGGGGCTTACCCAACCACTATTGAAGATGGGATATATAATGCCCACATCTAACCATTTTGATAATTTCCTTCTTCACTACTTCTTTCATCTTTTTATTGAGTCGTCGTTGCTGCTCAATTGATTGCTTCTTTTCATCCTCTAGCCTAATCTTGTGTATACAAAAAGAGGGATTGATGCCTTCGATATCTGCAATGCTCTAGGCTATAGCTTTCTTATGTTCTTTTAGAATTGCGATGAGCTTATCTTCTTGCATTGCATCGAGGGATGCGTTGAAAATATAATAGGTAGTGTCTCGTTGTCACCAAGGAAGACATATTTCAAATGTGTCAGCAATGGTTTTAACTCCAAGGTAGAAGCTTGCTTAATAGATGGTTTAAACACTTGGATTATCATGTTAGACAAATCCAAAGATTTCATTTGCCAGTTTTTACGCAGCTCACAATTGTTCACTTACTCTTTGTCAGCACAGTCATATATGATGTCATCGATAGATGTTTCCGCATCATCACCAAAAAATGTTGAACTCCTTGCATGAAATTCTTCCAAAATAATTTTGTCCAACACGTCTATGTGGTGGCATTGTTCTTTAGGTCTAGACGATGATGCCTCAAACACATTGATTACATGGTCATCATTATGACGCATCACTAGTTCTCCCTTAAACACGTCGATAAGTATTCTTCCTATTGCAAGAAATGGCCGTCCCAAAATAATGGGTATCTCCTTATCTGCTTCGCAGTCTAGGATGATAAAATCAGCAGGGAACACCAGCTTATCAACTTGAACAAGAACATCTTTAATTCGTCCCTCCGGTGATGCAAGAGATCTATCCGCCAGTTACAATGTCACCGCAGTGGGCTTCATCGAACCTATTCCTAATTTCTTAAAAGTAGACAAAGGCATTAGGTTAATACTAACTCCTAGATCACATAAAGCTTTACCTAAGTAATGATTCCCTACGGAGCATGGGATTGTGAAGCTTCCAGGATCTTTCATCTTGGTTGGCAACTTGTTTGTGAGCACAGCATTACACCTCTCTGTGAGCGCAATCATTTCGATGTCAGACAATTTCTTTTTCTTTGATAATAGCTCCTTCATTTATTTCCCATAACTGGGTATCTGCACAAGAACATCTATTAAAGGTATATTAATATACAATTGTTTTAGAGTAAAAACAAACTTTTGGTAATCTTTGTCATGGACTTTTTCTTTGAATTGTTGTGGGAAAGGCAAAGGTATTGTGGAAGAAGGTTGTTGTTAATAACTCGATGGTATCGACATTGATGGTTGTGTAGACAACTTATTTGGGCAAACTGTAGGTAGAGATGGTACTACAATTGGTTCTTCAGCATTGATTTCTGCTTGACTTCCTTCAGTTATATCTTCTTCTTCTTGTTATGAAGTGGATGCTTTGACATGGTTTTGGTCAGAATTGCTGAGCCCTACTATTTGTTTTCCACTCCTTAATGTAATTGTTTTGCAATGCTCCTTCCCTTTTTGCATTGGATTTTCAGTATCACTAGGTAGAGTACTTGGTGATCTATTGTTGAGATTAGAAGCTAACTGACTGAGCTGAGCTTCCAATGCTCGTATGAAAGAAGAATTTCCTTGCACTATTGCTTTGGTTTGTGTGATATGCTCGCGCACCATTGCTTTAAAAGCAGTCATAGGATCTACCTTTGGTTGAGCAAACTGCTGCTGTTGATGTTGATGAGGTTGTCCTTGCATTTGTGGTGGTACAGACTATTGTGGCTGTAATCGCGATTGTGATTGCATTGGATTATGTGACTGCACCTAGTCAGAACGAGAATTTACTTGTGGATTCTGATGATAATTCTGCATTTGGCTATTGTTGTAACTCCCTTGCCTATAGCCCCCTTGATTTGAGGAATTTTCATATTTATATGTGGAAGTATTCTGATTCCCCTAAGGTTCTTGAGAACGATTGTTATATGAGTTACCAAATGATCCCCCTCGGATGTTGTTGACGTAGTATGTATTTTCTGCATGTTATGGACAATCCTCATAGCTATGATTATCGCCGCAAATCTCACAGGAAAATATCGGCATATCTAATTACTGGGTCACTTGTATAGGAGCAACATCGCTTGTTCCTTTCATATTCTTATGATGTTGGCTAGTAAGGAAACCTGCGCTGACAATGCAGAAATAGCATCTAATTTAAGAACTCTAGGGTTAGTTTTTACCTGTGCAGAATGAGAGATTGGCTATTGGCAGACGTTTGGGCAATCCTCTCTAGAATTCGAACAGCTTCATCATATGTGCAATCTAACAATGGACCATTTGCAGATGCGTCAACAAGATTTCTTGTCTGAGCATTTAAACCATTATAAAAAATCTTAATCTAGGTCTCTTGTTGAATTCCATTCATTGGGCAACATCGAAGCAATGCTTTGTGACGCTCCTATGTTGTTTGTAAATTCTCATCATCAAGTTGATGATATGTAGTGATGTCATTTTGTAACCTTGCATTCATTGTCGGCGGATTAAAACGTAAAACAAATTGCGTTGCTAATGCATTCCAACATGTGATAGATCTTGCTGGCAATCCTAAGAACCATGTTCTTGCTTTACCCTACAACGAATAAGGAAATAATTGCATTTTCAAGGCATCATCAGGGACACCATGTTGACTAAAGGATGTACAAATAAGTAAAAATGATTTCAAATGTTCTCGTACGTCTTCATGCAGAAAACTTGGATACTGCCCGTTGGAGTTGAGCATCTGAAACATCACCCGTTTCAGTTCAAAATTACCAGCTTGGATAGCTAGTCTTACAACCCCTGGTTATAGATCATCGAGTATAGGCATAACAAAATCTCTTATTGTCCTATTATGTATTTGTTCTTCTTGTAGACGTGATAGTAAATCATTGACTACTTGTGGTAACACTAAAGGAATGTCATTTTGTGGTAGTAATGGTGGTAAATTATTGTTGTTTTTATTACCAGTCATTTTCCTTTGTTTTCGCTTTCTCCTCCTAAGTGTTCTCTGAAGCTCCAGATCAAAGCTTACAATGTCCTTAGGATTTCTCCTTGTGGACATGCAACAATTAAAGATATGAAAAAGAAAACAATTAGAGAAATAATAACAGATTAGTAAAAATTAAAAGTTAAGTAGAATTAATTGCAACTAGAAAAGTAGACATTAAACAAACGCCATTCCCCAGCAACAACGCTAAAACTTGATCGATGTTTTTACAACATAACGATTGTGCAAGCGTACACACGTCAATACTAAATCGGTTTTTGATGTCTAAATGTCGAAGTAATCAATACTGAAATTAAATGTAATGTGAGTACTGATGTCAGTACAATATGTCAGATCTGGACACTAAAATAATCAATCAATGTCAACGTAATTAGGGTTAAACTTCAGAGATTAAATGTCAGTGTACTGAAAATAAATCCAATTGTGTTGAGTATTGAATACTAAATATTAAAATGCATGAAATATAAATGTGACCAAGTGTAAAGGGTAGAAATGGTTCACTAAATATTGCTAAGTTACAACACTAGATGCGTCGACAAGGTAAGATATAGATGAATTGTTGTTGCAATGAAGTCCCTTTGAGTTCTTACCAACAACAGCTCCCTACTTAATCCCGACTCAAATACAATCACTCCACCTCTTGGTGCGAGTAACAATGTCTATTCAAGAACAAGTAACTGGTTTTTATCCCAGTCCCGAGTAGCTCTCGCCTAACCCACTTGTTAATCTAACCTATCACCGCATCTCTCGATGTCGATGTACTGCAATTTCACTTTTGTGTTTATAGCGGTTAGATCCAAGAATAAACGAATAAGCAGTGTAAAGTAAGAATCAAAATGATCTAACACCAAAAGATATTCTCGTATTCATTTAATATCATCAAAATTCATCATCGTTTAAGAAGAATTAAAGAGTACAATGAAGCTTACTATCTCTAGACTACTAGGGCTACTCCCTAATTGTTCCTCTTGCTCGGCATCAAGCACCTCTTGTCAGAAGCAGTTGCAGACTTGCTTCATCAGCTCCCCGATTTCTTACTCAAATCTCCAATTTAAATAGAATTTTTAGAATTAAATCCCTTGGCTCTTGATGATTTCTTTCCTTCTTCATTTGTCTATTTATAGCCTCTAAAATGTTTTAGAATTCAGCCTTCTCTCTCAAATCTAGATTTGGATTTTACAGCTGTCAAAATTATTTAGAATATAGCTGTGCACTCACGTAGTTCTAGTATGTTCTTCACAGATCTGCAGATTGTTACTGAGCACATTCTGAGATCATAATTTTAGCGACATTTGTGAAGTTCCTGCGTTGGTGCTTCTAGTTGTGAATTCAGCTTAACTCTACTCATTCAAGGTTCAGTTCAGTGCTGTGACATCTCTTGGTCACAATTACCAGCTGATCTAGTGGCTGCATTCGTCCAACATTAAGCTTCTAGGCTTAGTTCCTGCATTGACAATATTAAGATGCAATATATCGGTTGCTTGCATCGATATTAGTACAAAAATAGATAAAAATAACAAGAATTTAAACTAACTATCAATGAGTTGGAAAACATGAAAACTAAGTATAAAATGCAAATAATGCATGCTAAATGAAATACAAAAGTGACAATTTAAACATTATATTGGGAAGAAAATTTATGTCATTTGTAATACCATCATATATTTAGCAAATAAATATCAATCACACACTCCCCCATGGCCAGTCACCACATATCAACTTTGACTTGTTCAAAGTTTGCTAAAAACAAGCTAGGGATGAGAATTTGAAACCATGAAAAGAGGAGAGGTTGGAATGGCATTTTATGAAAGTTTAAGAGTTGTTTTGCAAGGTTGAATTGGTCAACATTTCAATTGATTATACCATCATGTGGACAGCACATGGCTAGCCCATTTGGAGGTGGTTCGACCCTCGATTGCATGCACATCGAGCCACTTTAGCTTAGCCTTTATAATTTAATTTTAATCCATTTTAATTTGAATTAAAAATATCATTATAAAGCATAATTTAGCTTCATATTGGACCGACCCTTGACTTGAAAAATATTCTTCGTAGCTCTTCATAAACTCGATGTAAAAATTCCCTTAACGGTGTAAGCTGTCAGCAATGTCTACCAGGTCGATTTTCACCAATTGTGCAAAATTGTCGAAAAATCATCAAATTCATGATCAATATTTATAAAAATAATTAAAAATCAATATGTTGGTAATTTTAACACAAATTAATTATTTTATACATAAATTATATTTTTTTTCTTAATTGAAACACCTAAATCCCGTACACCGTCGCCGATTAGGATTCCGGTGTCTGCTATTCATTTTATACTGTTCATCTTTTACAAATATCTGACTATTTGCATCTTTATTCAAAACAAAAATCATTTCTCATAATTTAAAACAATATCTAAATATAACACAATTTTATCAAGGGTAAAAATGGTATTTCAAACATTTTAGGGGACTTCTACCGATACCTGATGGTCAAGTATTGGTAGTAGTCAATTCAATGAACAATTTTAGAACTGTGCAGATTTCTACCGATACAAGTCATGAAACTACCGATACTAAAAACTCTAGAGAGCAAAAATCCACACCCTGCAACTTCTACCGATACAAGCTTACATACTACTGATACATCAGTACCATGAACTACCGATACTTGCAATTCAACTACCGATACAATCCAAGTTAGAGAACAACCTCTCTCCAACCCTGTACTTCTACCGAAACAAGTATGCAGAATTTCATTAATGATGCCAAGACACAAGTTTAAAACCTCAAACACAACCAATATAAGTTATGCATTAAAACATCACAACACACACATAACTTCTAAGTCTTTACAGGCATTATAAGCCTAAGCATCAAAGTTATACTTCATGCATTTACAAAATCAAAATAGTAAGATTTCAACATCTTTAGTTCCATATCAAAGGTTAATAACATCCTAGTACGTCTCATAAGACCAAGTGATGCAAAGTCTACCGACAACTTCGCGATAGTGTGACTTCAGGTGAGGTGGATGATCTGATCTGCAATCAACAAAACGATCTATAAAACAATAACAATAATTGTGGTAAGTTTTATAGCTTAGTAAGTTCGATAGTTAAGAAATACCAACATGGTAATAGCAACAATGACTTATTCGAGCCAACATAGTTTCTATCACTCTTAAGTATTTACAACTTCTCTTCCTGTTCATAACTTTCTGTTACCAGTACCCGATGTTGCTCAAACGAGATGTCGAGGACTCGCAACTTATGCGGTACCCCAACCATCGGTACGGTGTCTATCTATTCTGTAACCTATTTCCTAACAATGTTGCTCACACAAGCTGTCAGGAGTATGCATAAAGCATAAGTCCCAGCCATCATAGGACCTGTAATCCATATAAGATCCAAATCTTTTTCGAGTCACGGTGCTGCTCACACGAGCTGTCAAGGACTCGCAACACATACGGTACCCCAACCATCGTGTTGGTACTATTTCAACGGCATAAAGACGACTATCTTTTGCGTTGCATTTCTTCGATCATCTTCAATACTGATGCTTCCAATTTGCTGTTCATTGACAATATATGCATATACAAAGATATTAAGTACGACCTACACTACGAACTTATCGGATTAAATTGCAATTTAGGAAAGACTTCAGGGATTAGTCTACTAACTTCCCTTTTCCACGGTTTTGTAGCACGATTGTAGTCTACATTCACAAATCATTCAATTCTCACATTAAATTAAATAATTTAGTCATTCAACACAATTTAGTCCTTTTTGGGAAAATTATAGTTTTACCCGAATAGTTTCCTTTTATTCAATCTAGTCCTTTCAACACAAAACATGCAAAACAACCTTTCTCTCACAGAAGTAACCATAGTTGAATTCTCTTAGGTACCTATCCAACCCGTTCACATATCTATTTTTACAACAATTCATGTAATTTCACCAATTTCACATTTTAGTCCTTTAACCTTAATTTCATCAAAAAATCACTTTACATACGGATTTAATCCAAGTATCAAGCATTCAAATACATCAACAGCTTTCAAGAACAAGGAATTTCAACAATGGTAAGTTTTCTAACATTTGACAGATTCACAAATTAGTCCTTGCATAAGCTAGATTAAGCTGATACGAACTCAAAACATAAGAATTACTAAAAACGATTAAGGTTTGCTTACCCAAATCAAAGCACAAAGATTGGTATTAAAAACCCTAAGTTTCTCCCTTTATAAATTCTAAATTTCTTTCTTTTAATTCCTTATATATATAATGGCAATTTTGTAATTTTTGAGTCTTTCATCATTAAGCTTTAATTAACTATTTTTTTAACCTTTATTAAACCTATTCATAAACAATATAAATCATACCAGTTCACTAACTAATCGGTTAATTTACTCATTTGGTCTTTCTAATTAAATATATATACTTTTATCATTTTTATGATTTAGTCCTTTATATTCAATTAACTATCCAATCAATGTTATTTTCGAATCATAATTCATACGATGCATATATCACTAGAAACATTTAAAATAACTAAATTTACGACTTGACTCGTCAGAGCTGTGGTCCCAAAACCACTGTTTTTGACACCACTAAAAATCGAGATGTTACAACTCTCCCCCTTAGGGAAATTTCGTCCCAAAATTTCTTACTAGTAAATAGGTTAAGGTACTTTGACCTCATCGAAGACTCCGTCTCCCAAGTAGCTTCTTCAAGCCCGTGTCGGTTCCATAGTACATTCACTAATGGTACCCTTTTGTTTCGTAGCTCTTTCACCTCACGAGTCAAAATTCTTATCAGTTCTTCCGAATACGATAAATCCTGTTATATTTCAACCTCATAAGGTGCAATCACATGGGAAGGATCCGATCTATACCGTCTCAGCATCGAAACATGGAATACATTATGGATCTTCTCCAATTCTAGTGGTAAAGTCAACTTATATGCCACAGGACCAACCCGTTCTATGATCTCATATGACCCAAAAACCGTGGACTCAACTTTCCCTTTCAGCCAAGCCGTAGCACCTTTTTCCAAGGTGAAAATTTTAGGAAAACTCTGTCTCCTACAACAAATTCTATATATTTCCTTCTAAGATCTGCGTACGACTTCTGTCGATCAGACTTTGCTTTTAGACAATCACGAATCACCCATACTTTGTCCTCAGTCTCATGAACTAAATCGGTTCCAATCAACTTAGGCTCGCTTAGTTCTAACCAATATAGAGGTGTCCTGCGCTTCCGACCATATAATGCTTCAAATGGTGTCATTTTAATACTAGATTGGTAGTTGTTATTATATGCAAACTCCACCAACGGCAGGTACCTTTCCCAACTTCCTTCAAACTCAAGTGTACACCATTGTAGCATATCCTCAAGAATCTGTATCACTCACTCTGACTGACCATCTGTTTGCGGATGATATGCAATACTAAAAATCAACTTGGTCCCTAAAAACTCATGTAGCTTAACCTAAAATCTCGAGGTAAAACGTGGATCCCTATCGAAGATGATAGAGGCTAGTACCCCGTGTAGTCGAACTATCTCGAACACGTATAGCTCGGCCAGTCTCTCAAGTGGATAATCTACTCAAATGGGAATAAAATGAGCGGACTTTGTCAATCTATCTACAATTACCCAGACTGAATCTCTCTTTCTTGGTGTTATCGAAAGTCCTATGACCACCAATCTCGAACACGTACATCTCTCTTTCTTGGTGTAATCGACTGTAGTAACCCGGATGGCACCTGATGTTCGGCTTTCACCTGCTGACATATAAGGAATCTAGTCACAAATTTTGAAATCTCTTGTTTCATACCTGACCACCAATACAATTTCTTCAAGTCGTTATACATTTTCACACTCCCCGGGTGTATGGAATAGGTGTTGCTATGAGCTTCTATCAGAATGTCTCATCTCAAATCCGAATCATTCGAAATACATACCCTGCCTCTGTAATACAACATACCCTCTGTATCAACTGTAAACCCTATAGTAGCATCACTCTGTATCTGCTCCCTTTTAGCTATAAGCTTTGGATCATTTCTCTGTAATTCTTGAATCCGCTGTAGAAATAATGGCTTCGTCCTAAGCTCCATAGTGATAGAACCATTTCCTTCCAATGAAAGATGGGCATTCAATGCTCTCAAAGCAAACATCGATTTTCGACTTAAGGCATCAGTTACAACATTGGCCTTACTTGGATGATAATTGATCACAAGGTCATAGCCTTTTAACAGCTCTAACCATCGATGTTGTCGCAGATTCAACTCCTTTTGTGTCATCAGATATCTCAAACTCTTGTGATCTGTAAATATATGACATCTCTCCTCATAAAAGTTGTGTCACCAAATTTTCAATGTAAAAACTATGGCAGTTAACTCCAGATCATAAGTCGGATAATTCTTTCATGCGGTTTCAACTGTCGAGAAGCATAAGCTACCACTTTCCCATCTTGCATCAAAACACACCCCAATCCACTTAAAGATGTGTCATTGTAAACAACGAACTCTTTTCCCGTCTTTGATTGCGTCAAGACTAGAGCTTCAGTTAACAACTTTTCAACTGGTCAAAACTTTGCTGACACTTTTTAGACCACACAAGCTGAATGTTTTTCTATAGTAATCTCGTCATCGGCAAGGCTATGATGGAAAAGTCTTTTATGAACTGACGGTAATAACCTGCCAATCCCAGGAAGCTGCATACTTCAGAAACATTCTTTGGTATCTTTCAATCCAGAATAGCTAAAATTTTGCTTGGATCAACACGTATTCCTTTAGAAGATACTATGTGACCCAAAAATCTAACTTCTCAAAGCCAGAATTCACATTTACTGAATTTTGCATATAACTACTTTTCTCGCAAAATTCGTAACACCTTTCTCAAATGCTGGGTATGCTCTGATTCTGCCTTGGAATAAATCAATATGTCGTCAATAAGCACAACCACAGACCTATCCAACTGGGGCTGAAATATTCTGTTCATCAGATCCATAATGCTGCGGGGGCGTTAGTTAACCCAAATGGCATAACTAAAAACTCATAATGTCTGTACCGAGTCTTGAATGTTGTCTTCATTATATCACAATCTTTTGCCCTCATTTGATAGTAACCTGACTGAAGGTCTATTTTGGAGAACACGGTTGCACCCTTTAACTAGTCAAATAACTTATCAATCTAAGGCAACGGATACTTGTTCTTGATCATCACTTTAATTAACTTTTTGTAGTCTATACACATCCACATCGATCCATCCTTCTTTTCACAAATAATACGGGCACACCCCACGGTGATACGCTGGGTCGTATGAATCCTCTGTCTAACAATTTTTGCAACTGAGCTTTCAATTCTTTCAATTTGGTCGGCGCCATTTTATACAGTGGAATGGAGATCAAAGCAGTACCAGGTAATAAATCAATACCAAACTCACTTCTTTAACTGGCAGTAAACCCAGTTATTCTTCTGGAAACACATCTGTATACTCTTGAACAACTGGTACCTGATTCAATTCAGTTCTCGAGCCCCGAGTATCAAGTATGTATGCCAAGAATGCTTTACAACCTATATGCACCATCTTCTGTGTCGAAATCACTCTAGTTTCACTATTCAATCTGTCGAATTCCACAGTAATTACTTCTCTGTCGGACATTTCAAACTAATCTGTCACTATCGCATCATGCTCAGACAATCAATCCATACCCAAGATCACATCAAACTCAGTGAATGCCAAAACCGACAGGAAATTTACAGCCTTAAACTTTCAGTGGACATTTACAACATATCAAGTTAACAATGACACTATGACCCAAAGGATTTATGACTTGCACATCAAATTAGCCGATTCAACAACTAATTTCTTCTCAGTGGCTAGAGCAGTGCAAATATATGAATGAGTTGACCCTGGGTCAATCAAAGCACATACAATATCATTTAAATCAAGAGCGGTAGCCTCTTCTCTAGCTCGAATTGCATAAGTCCGTGTAGGTGCTCAAGCCTCTGACCTGCTCCCACTGTCTCTCTGTTCACTTCGATTTCCACCTACACCGTTACTTTGCCCCGAGGGCCTACCTTTCTACGATGTAACCGAAGGTTAACACTCTGATCTTCCTTTGCTTCCGAGTTCATCGGACAATTCCGCATAAAATGACCGGTATTTCCACATCTAAAATAGGCTCCTTTAACTAATCGACATTCACCCGAATGAATTCTTTTACAATGCTTGCACACTTGTGTTGGCACGTTACAAACACTTGCCACAATGTTTGGAGGCTGATTTTAAAATCTGGATACTAGTGGTCCTGATCGGCTCCTGCTCAGAAAACCAGAAGAGACTACGTCGCGGGCTTCACTATCTCTAAATTTCTTCGGTGGTGGCATTGAAAAAGTTCGAGTGAGATTTTTCTTTTCGAAATCTCGAGGTCTCTTCTCTCTCTATCCTTTCTGTTTGTATACGTCCTCCATTTTCTTTGCTCGGTCTGTTAGTACAACAAATGGTCGAATTTTTGAACCACTCACCATCATTTTTATATCATCACTCAACCCGTCTTCAAAACGAACACACATGGTCTCATCAGTGAGTACGATCTCTCGGGCATACTTACTAAGAAATACAAACTCCCGTTCGTATTCTACCACTTCTTATTTCCTTGTTTTAGCTCTAAGAACTCTTTCTTCTTCTTATCCAAATATCTCTTACTAACATATTTCTTCTTAAACTTTGTCTGAAAGAATTCCCAAGTAATTTCATTTTCTGGTATCACTGCTACGATCATTGCCTACCAGTTATAAGCTTCATCCTTTAGTAATGAGACAGCACATCTCATGAAATCTTCAGGTGGACAAGTCATCTCATTCAGCACTCTCAAATTATTTTCTAATCAATACTCAACCCTAGACAAATCATCCTCAAAATTTCCACGAAATTCTTCTGCCCCATACTTTCTTATCCTATCTGTTGGAATATGACACCTCTACAATTACTGGGGAAGGTGGAAGTACTACGAGGGGTGCCATAATTCGAGCTGCAGGTTGTGTAACTGGGGTGGAGGAGGTAGTGTCATTCGGTTATTCTACATAAATTTTGAGAACCACTGTCCCATTAAGTCAAAGAACATGTTTTTAGCTTCGCTTCCTGTCATTGGCATAATAGGAACCTCATGACTAGCCCCGGAATCATTTGTCGAGTCATTTCTCTTTACTTTGTTAGTCACCTCTCTTTTTTATTCAGGCATATTTACTTTTATATCCAAAAACTATGATTAGATTGAATTCATCTGTATCACACTATCACAGGTTCATATGGCATTTACTATGAAATCATTTAATACAGCAATAACTGTCCAAGAAACGACTAAACTGAAAGCTCTGATACCACTAAATGTAACACCCAAATCCCGTACACCGTCGTCGGTTAGGATATCAGTGTCTACTATTCATTTTGTACTGTTCACCTTTTACAAATATCTGACTATTTGCATCTTTATCCAAAACAAAAATCATTTCTCACAATTTAAATCAATATCTAAACATAACACAATTTTATCAAGGGTAAAAATAGTATTTCTAACATTTTAGGGGACTTATATCAGTACTTGATGGTCAAGTATCGATAGTAGTTAATTTAATGAACAATTTTAGAACTGTGTAGATTTCTACCGATACAAGTCATGCAACTATCGATACCAAAAACTCCAGAGAGCAAGAATCCACACCCTGCAACTTCTACCGATACAAGCTTACATACTACTGATACATCAGTACCATAAACTATCGATATTTGCAACTCAACTACCGATACAATCCAAGTCAGAAAACAACCTCTCTCCTACCTTGTACTTCTACCGAAACATGCAATAATTCTACCGAAACAAGTATGCAGAATTTAATTAATGATGCCAAGACACAAGTTTAATACCTCAAACACAACCAATAAAGTTATGCATTAAAACATCATAACACACGCATAACTTCTAAGTCTTTACAAGCATTATAAGCCTAAGCATCAAAGTTATACTTCATGCATTTACAAAATCAAAATAGTAAGATTTTAACATCTTTGGTTCCATATCAAAGGTTAATAACATCCTAGTATGTGCCATAAGACCAAGTGATGCAAAGTCTACCGACAACTCCGAGATAGTGTGACTTCAAGTGAGGTCGATGATCCGATCTTCAATCAGCAAAATGATCTACAAAACAACAACAATAACCGTGGTAAGCTTTATAGCTTATTAAGTTCGATAGTTAAGAAATACCAACATGGTATTGAGGACTCATTCGAGCCAACATAGTTTCCATAGCTCTTGAGAATTTACTTCTCTTCCTGTTCATAACTTTCTGTTACCAGTACCCGATGCTGCTCACACGAGCTATTGAGGACTCGTAACTTATGCGATACCCCAGCCATCAGTATGGTGTCTATCTGTTCTGTAAACTGCTTCCTAATGATGCTGCTCACACGAGCTTTTAGGAGTATGCATAAAGCATAAGTCTCAGCCATCGTAGGACATGTAATCCATATAGGATCCATATCTTTTTCGAGTCACGATGGTGCTCACACGAGCTGTCAAGGATTCGTAACACATGCGGTACCCTAGCCATCGTTTCGATACTATTTCAACGGCATAAAGCCTACTATCTTTTGCGTTGCATTTCTTCGATCATCTTCAATACCGATACTTCCAATTTCCTGTTCATTGACAATATATTAATATAAAAAGATATTAAGTAAGACCTACACTACGAACTTACCAAACTAAATTACAGTTTAGGAAAGACTTCACTTCCCTTTTCCACGATCTATAGCACAATCATAGTCTACATTCACAAATCATTCAATTCTCACATTAAATTACATAATTTAGTCAATCAACACAATTTAGTCCTTTTGAGAAAATTACAATTTTACCCCTAATAGTTTCCTTTTATTCAATCTAGTCCTTTCAACACAAAACATGCAAAACAATCATTCTCTCACACAATTAACCATAGCCGAATTCTCTTAGGTACCTACCAACCCATTCACAAATCTATTTTCACAACAATTCATGTAATTTCACCAATTTCACATTTTAGTCATTTAACCCTAATTTCATCAAAAATTACTTTACAAAAGGATTTAACCCAAGTATCAAGTATTCAAATACATCAAAAGCTTTCAAGAACAATAAATTTCAGCAATGGTAAGTTTTCTAACATTTGACAGATTCACAAATTAGTCCTTGCATAAGCTAGATTAAGCTGATACGGATTCAAAACATAAAATTACTAAAAACGATTATGGTTTGCTTACCCAAACCAAAACTCAAAGATTGGTATTAAAAACCCTGAGTTTCTCCCTTTGTGCCGTGTGAAGAAGAAAGAAGAAAGAAAAATGAATGAAATTCTAAATTTCTTTCTTTTAATTCCTTATATATATAATGGCAATTTTGTAATTATTGAGTCATTCATCATTAAGTTTTAATTAACTATTTTTTTAACCTTTATTAAACCTATTTATAATCAATATAAATCATACCAAGCCGCTAACTAATACTCCTTTGATTAATTTACTCATTTGATCCTTCTAATTAAACATATATACTTTTATCCTTTTTATGATTTAGTCCTTTCTATTCAATTAACTATCTAATCAATGCTATTTTCGAATCATAATTCATACAATGCATATATCTCCAGAAATATTTAAAATAACTAAATTTACGACTTAACTCGTCGGAGCTGTGGTCTCGAAACCACTATTTTCGACACCACTAAAAATTGAGCTATTACATTAATTACTCACAATTTGCATGAAATTAGGTCATAAAGGGTATGAAAAAGTATATATTTTCATTGTTCCAGGGACTCAAGTTCAACACTCCCTTATCTACTCTAAACAAATCAGTTCACCATGAGTCATATGCTCACAATATCACAAACAATGGTGAGTACTCACAAATCTTATGGCATGTCATCTATATCCAATGGATCTACCATGCAATGTTGCTAATGTAATCATACATACAAGGCATTAAATTTGTTGTTTAATCAGTTAATTTAGGATGTTAAAATGCAAGTAAAAGCATGTTGCTAAGAAATTTTAACATCATTTAAATTAAGCATAGCAAATATCATTTTCCCAATATTCATATACCAATTAGAACACCTTTATCAAATTTTCAATAATCAGTAACTCATGCTCCAAATATCAGTTTATTCCATACAATTTAATCATGCTAAAAGCATAATACACAACTTACCAAACCAATTGTCATTTTGCTCTTTTATAAAATAAAATCTATTTTTGCAAATCATCCAATAAGCAATGAAGTCATTAATAACACCAATTAAACTTTTAATTTAACACATAATCAGGACAATTTACCAAATTGCCCATCACTCACCTCCACACTTAGCTCTTTAAGCAAAAATGTGTTCAAATAATCAAGTCTGAACTTCAATTATGATTCGTACATTCCTCCTCTTAATGTGGAGCTTTAACAAAGACAAAGTATACATTACAAACTAACAATAGCAACAAGAAACACGAAATTTGATAAAGTATACGAATCTAAATCATTGCTCTAAACTACTTTATTGATGTTGCACAACTAAGCTGAAATATGGAATTTCTCAACTAAACTCCCTTTTCAGCACCTCAAACCACTTCTAATCTGCATTCCTAGTCCAATAACATGTATTCTAAGTGTTAATTTCATCATTTAATCCATTTCATAATTTTCTGAAAAAATCATTCATGTTCTTGATCAAATTCGAATTTCTCAAAATTGATCCATTAAATGTGTTTTTCTTTTGGTTTAAGATTAAAAACCTCTTATTAGACCTATTTTGAGCTTAGACATCCATTAAAATTTGGATTCCAACTCACAATTAAAGATCCACTATTGTTGATCCTTAAGTTCAAGAAAGAAGAAATTAAAGTTGAACATCCATTATAATCACTTTAATTAACAAATAATGATTGAAATCAACTTAAAAACAAGTTTAAAGATGAGGATTACCTTCAATTGAATTCAAATCATTGATTTGGAACTTTGAATCAAAATGCTTGAAGAAATTCGGATGACTTTTTGCCTAACTTTGAAAATTATTTTGAGAGATTTTAGAGAGAACTTTGGGAGAGAAAAGGTTTAGATCTATTCTCTCATATTTTGTTTATGAAAACAAGCAAAAAAAAGAGAGAAAAAGTTCTTAATTCGATTGAAAAATGCGTGAAAAGTGAGATAGTTGCAAAAAAATTTAAATTGAAAACCCCCCACCTTTTAAAATTTGGGGAATTTGTTATCAGGCCATTCACCCTTTTCCCTTGTTTTACAACTAGTCCTTCCCCTCCAAAATTCCGAAAATATAGTTTATTTACTATTAAACCTCTTACACATTTCCCTTGTTTTTCAAATTAGTTCCATTTAATTAATATTTTAAATCACAAAATTAAACCCCCATTTAAATTATTTTTAAATTCTAATTTAACCCAAAATATTTATTTTTACCCAACATTATTTAAAATCATAAAATAAAGTTTTCTAAAAATATTTTTATTTTTTGAAATATTATTTTCCAATTTTTAGATGAAATTAAGCTAACTAATTAAGAATATAAAACACTAATTAACCCGATTAATTCTCAATTTTCACTTTGAACCCGATAAACTTACCCGAAACTACTAGACCTATTTTCAAGGCCTTGCATTAGAAAAAATGAAGATGAGCCTTGTGTTTACAAGAAACTTAGTAGGAGCACTATTGTATTCTTGGTACTATATGTAGATGACATACTTAACATAGGAAATGACATATATACCTTACAGTTTGTTAAGACTTGGTTTAGAAGTTGTTTTTCTATGAAGGACTTGGGGGAGGTTACATACATATTAGGAGTCAAAATCTATAGAGACAAATCAAGACAAATCCTAGGTTTAAGTCAAATACAAAGATAAAGTGCTTAAAAAGTTCAATATGTAAGAATCTTAGAGAGGATTCCTACCTATGAGACATGGTATTTCACTCTCGGAGGAAATATATCCTTCAACTTCACAAGAGAGAGAACATATGAGTAAGATTTCATATGCTTCGACTATTGAATCTATTATGTTTGTCATGTTATGTACTCGTCTAGATGTATCGTATGCTTTAAGATGATGAGTTGGTATCAATTAGATCCCGATTAAGGTCATTGGGTCATTGTTAAAAATATCCTTAAGTACTTAAGAAGGACTAAGGATACATTCCTTATATATAGAGGTGAGGAAGAGCTGAGTGTAAAAGGTTACATTTATGCTAGTTTCCAAAGCGACAAGGATGATTCATGATCGCAATTGGGTTTTTTATTTTCCTTTAATGGTGGCATTGCAAGCTAGAAAAGTTCAAAGCAAGATCAATAGTTGATTCTACAATTGAGGCCGAGTACATTGCAGTTAGTGAGGCTACAAAAGAGGATGGTTGGATCAAAAAGTTCATATTTGAACTAGGGGTTATGCCTAACATATCAGATGGTATAGAACTTCGTTGTGACAACAACGGAGCTATTGCATAAGCAAAGAAACCCAAATCTCACCAACAATCCAAAAATATACTTAGGCGCTTTCATCTCATTCGAGAAATCATTGATCAAGGAGATGTTAAAATATGTAGAGTATCAACAACAGATGTTAAAATATGTTGAGACCTGAGTTATACTCTTTTCCCTTGGCATTTTTAATGACTTCATTTAGCTGAGTCTCTCTTTTTGGAGTGATTGCCTCATAATGCTCTTGCCCTTGTGATCTCGAATTTAAAGCATTTGTTTTCTACCCCAGTTGATATTCAAGAGCTCGTAGGGATATAGCTTGACTCTGAAGTACGAAATCATTCATTGCCATGTATTCTTTCAACAAAGATTCAGTGGATAAAGACTCTGATGTTTGTTATTCTTGGACATTTTTCCATGACATAGGTTGATCATAATTGGGTGGTCCCGTCTCGGCATTCTGTTCATCAACATTGTTTATATTTCCAGCATCTTGACTATTCCAACCAAACTTTAAATGTTGCTCTCACCTTAGAGTGTATTGTTGGAATAGAGATTATTATTTCAGTTAAAATTCCCCATGTAGTACACATATACTGGATTTGATGGGCATTCATCAAACACATGGTCTTCTCCATAATAAACGCATGATAAATAAGCTGATTGTAGCTCGTTGACTATAATTTGCCTCTACATTGTCTGGATCATATTAGTAAGAGAATTTACCTCGGCTGTTAATGAAGTAATTGCGTCAAACTCCATAGTGCCAGCAGCTCTCCTTCTTCTTAACATTGATATGCGTCTTGAGCAGGAATGCATCTTATTATGCAATGGCAAAACCTGGAAAAAGAATATAAATAGTTAGCAAATACAAAAATTAATGCACTTAACAATAACTAAATCAAATCTCACTAAATTTTCGATCCCGGTAACGGCGCCAAAACTTTGTTGCGGTTGTATTGTATTCACAAAATGTGCAAGTATACAAGTCGCTCAAGTAATAAAGTGATAAGTGAGTTATCATTCTATACAATGAGATTTAATTCAATTATTGTCAAGGCAAAATAATGTCAGGGTAAAGTCAGTGTATGTTAATGTCATAACTATAAATTTATGTCAGGGCAAAGGTTAGTAAATGCTATGCTATGGCAATATATATATATACTAATAAAAAGAATAAAAATATAATAAGTATAAGAAAAAAATATAATAAGTAAAAGAATTAATAATGTGTATTAAAACTATAAAGAATAAAATAAATAGAATACTTGAAATATAATAAGAGTAAAAATAAACTAAGTACAATAGATAGATTAATAAAATAAAACTTTAAATAAGAATACTTAAAATATATAATTATAAGTGATGAAATTAAAGATAAAATAGTTGGGTGTTTTTAGTGCGAGAAAATTAAATGCAGAAATTTAAATGCAAGGAAGTAATTTGCAAAAAAAAAAAAAAGTGCAAGAATTTAAATTGCAACAAAGTAAATCGATAAACAGTAAATGGGAAGAGTTGAACAGCGGTGGAAGTGTTGACAAGATATCAAGGGGAGACAGTTTATGAATCAAAAGATCGAATAGATTTGGAGTATATTCTTATATCCTAAAATGACATGGCAAACCGCCAATTTTTATACTGCTCTGTCACGCAATTTTTTTGGCAATGATCACAAACATTCAAACTTTCATCGTATCAATGTGAAGTGCATTGTGAAAAGTCCACTTGAATAAACAGTAACATATCAGATTAAACATTAATTAAAATATAATAAAAATCATCCAAATAAATCCAAAATTAAATCATTCGAAAATCAACTCAACAAACCCAATCAAAAATAAACTAAGGAAACCATAAAGAAAACAGGAGTTGTTGTCACCAGCCTCTTCCTTCACCGGCGCTCGGGCTAGATCTGGAGGGTAGAGTTTCTTCTTCCTCGTGCTTAGCCCTTCAATGGAGTCTCAGCTTCATACCCTGCTTGCCTCAAAAATCCACTCGTGATTTGCACATTGGTCGTTGCATGATGTGCCTCAGTTCACTAAGATTTTTCCCCTTTACTGGTCACACCTTTCCCTTGGATTTTCCTCCTTTTATAGAGGTCATCACACACACCATGCATACTCCTCCTTCTTTTGAGGGATCATTCTAGTGCCTTAGACAGCTGGTTGATTCTTCTTGTGCCTTAGACAGTTGGTTGATTCTAGAACAATCTACTTTGCTAAGTCAGCTTTTCTGGGATTGCCACGACATTTTTTTATTTTGCCATGGCAATATTTCTCTTACTAAAGGTACGTCTAGCTAGCATGTTCTAGAACAAGATGCATCTACTGAGTCAACTTCTAGCTCACACTTTGCTCTCCTGCTTCTAGAAGATTTTGTAGGTACGTCCAGTTAGCAGCTTCTAGAATCTGTTAAGTCAGCACTCCCAGGATCGCCATGACAATAAAATTTTATCACGACATAATCCTGCATCCTGGATTCCAGCTTCCTTATCCTGCACCTGCACTACACTTAACCACCGCACCATCTTTTTCTTCCAAAATTAGAGTAAAAATGTAATAAATTACGTACAACCAAGCTTTATGCATGCATGCATTAAAAATACTAAATTCTATCCTAAAATGCTTAATTTTACCTAAGTCCAAACACTTTTTAAAGGTTAAAAATATATAAAATATAACTCTTTTCGAGAGTTATCAAGAGTTCAAGAGAAAGTGGTTGTTCGTTTTTTACAAGGTGGATTACGTAGAGGCTAAGACGATTTCATTATGGCTTGGAATTGATATGTAATCAACAACATTCTTTCAATATTTTCAGTAAAAAGGGTATATTTTCAAACTTATTTCAATCCGATTTGTTCCTCGTACATGAATCCATGATTGATGATCGCCAGAATAATCTTTTCGTTGTGCCACTGGGTGTATCGACGAGCCAACACAAGCACCCCATTAAATTTTATATTCATGGATGTATGTGAATTCGAAGAGTTACATTCATCCATGAATCTTGATGTACTTTGAATTCACTCGTTCATGAATGTTGAAGTGCTTGAATATTTGAAAATGAATTCCCCTTGCACATACATGCATCCACAAATTCATTGGAACGCCATTTATGCATTTATCCTCCCTTGTGATGCATGAATCTTCTAAAACGTACATACATCTCCCTTAGGTCATCCATGCATGGAAAATGAATCTTTAGGGGCATTGGATGTTTGGTTGCATGAATTTGGAGAAGAATACGAAGAGTCACATTGTGTCTTTTGGTTGCCAGTCATGTACCTACAAAACTATAAATAGAACGAAGCTCATTTTTAGCACAACAAAAACAAAGATAAAAAAATATAAACATATTGTGGATACAAAAAGCATAATAACAATATGACACATGACATGTTAAAACAACAGACATGTAAATATCAAGTAAAAAAACTCGAATAATGAATTTCATTTTAACTTTGGGCCCTTCGCATTTGGGCCAATCTCGAGTCCTAGCCAAATCACATGATGTGACTAAGACCACATCAAATGGGAAGGAGCAAGTTAAAGCAATTGCGCTTCGTTCAGGTCGTATGAGCCCATTCAATAAGAATTAAAATAGATAAATGTAGACAATGCTCCAAAGGAACCCCTTTGTGAAGATGAGCTGAATAAGATTATGATGAGGTAGTTAAATTAGCAGTTGAGCCAAAAATTAAAGAGAGTATTGAACCTGTTTCTTCAAATATACCATTTTCGTCATGATTAGATGACAAGGAAAAAAGGGATGAAGCGAAATTTGTAAGCTTCTTAAACTTATTCAAATCACTAATCGAGAAAATACCTTAATATACCAAATACTTAAAGAAATCATGGTTAGGCGTAGAAAAATTAAAAAAGGAGAACAGATTAAGAATAATGAAGAATTAGTATGCGGATATAGTTTAGGAAAATTTAAGCCAAATGAAATTAATTATGTTATATTTAAAAAATATATTACCTATAAAGAAAGGAATAAAAAATTTTCTTATTTATTTAGCACCTGAAAATTTTATCATAAAAACTGATAATCAGACTGTTAAACAGTTTCTTACTAATAAAAGTTTAGAAACAGTACCAAGAAAAATTAGATGGTACAATGAATTATCTACTTTTAATTTTGAAGTTTTATATGTAAAAGGTACTGACAATATTATTGCTGATTATCTTAGCAGGCCTTATGAACAAAGGTAAACAACGTTTAGAAAAAGTTGGTGAATGGACAACTATTTGCAAAAAACGAAATGATTTCAATCCAAGAAATCCTTTTCCTAGTTTTTTAAGAATACCTTCTCAAGTACCATTTTATCCTAATCAAGGATATTATGTTTCATATCCATTGACAGGACAAACAGTTCCTACTCAGACTTTTATACCACAGGTAAATTATTTGCCTTGGTCACAAGATCCAAATTCTGCATATCAAGCCAGTTATGCAGAAGTGATTCAAAGAGCAGAAAATTTTTGTGTGAAAGAAAATTTGTTGAAAACACAACAAATGAACGAGGTAAAAGATTTTTATAATCCAGGTTTACCACTAGAAATATATGAAATATGGAAAACCCATATTATTGAATAAAGAGTAAATTTCAGAAGAGCTCTTACTAAACTTTCTCAATTTTTAGTTGAAAAAACAACTAAAGAGCAAGAATGTCATGATTTATTATCAAAATCTATTTTATATCATGAATGGGATGATTTTGAAATTGGGTATTTAGATCTTAAGGAGATAAACAACCTTCTTGATACAGTTCAATATTTTAGAGACATAGGAACTAATAATTCAATTCTTAATAAACTATTTAGATTATGTCTTTATAATAAAGCTCAATTTATTTTACCAATAGAAATATTTGTAAAAATTAATAAATACATCTGCAAAAAACAGGATGTATTTCAAAAATCTTTTTCTGAATATTTTTATCAGTCTTTCGTTCATACAAACATTTTGGGAGAAAAATTTCCTGCTATAAAATTTAGACTTGATCATGAACCATTTGATATAACAAGTATTGAATGGGGTTTTGTTAAAGAACTCACAGTTCAAAATCTTTCTTTTCATCTAACAAAAGATTTTTCAGCATTTATAAAAACAATGCTAATCAAGCAGACCAAAGATCAGGATTATATAAAGTATTTTCATATCAATATTCACAGTTTAATTGGTATAGCTGAAAAGGAAAAATTTTTATCAGCCAATACGGGATTTTAAAATTGTGCTTGGAGAACGTTTACTCTCAACAACAAATGAAGATAATGAGTAATTGGCAAAATACATTGACAAGTGCCAGAATAATTTTCTTTATTATCAAATCCAAGTAGGAATTGATCTTATGGTCAAAGCTAATGAACTCTTGACAAAGACAACATATCTCTTCTGGACCGACAGAAGAAGGATATTTGCATATGATTATGGTTTTGGCAATACACAAGATGAACCAGATGAGCAAGTTATTCAGCTATTAAAAAAGATAGCTAATATGGAAATTGAAGATTTTCCATCAAACATTATGGAAGATATCAAAAACACATGGGAAAATTGGAATTCACCCAGAATATCCAATGCTTCATTAAATCTGGATGAAATTGAAGAAATGAATCATGATAACATCCAAAGAAATTAGACAAACACGTGGAAACTACCAGAATAAAATAAAGACAAGAAATGTGCCAAATCAAAAAAGGAAGAATGCCAGAAGAAAAATCAAGGCACTAATTTCAAAAAAGGGTGTCAAAAGTAATATCACGACAAACTACTTGGTAAAAATCTACCACAAGCAAATAAAAATGAAAAGGACATCATCCTTATCATCATACGTGTCAACATCAAAAAAATGAAAGGAGACATGATACTTATCTCGACACTGTGTGGACTTCAAATATTATGAAAAGGAGAATTCCCTATAAAAGGGCAAGTTCAAGCTTAAGCAACGCATTCAAAATTATTCGGAATTATTCAAGTCTTTCTGACTTACTTTCCCTTTAGTTTCTCTGTAATTTGTACACCATCCTTTCCTTGTAAAATATTTTTGTAATATACCCCCAAAATTGAAACTCTGGTAGCTTTACTATTCCCCTAGAGATAAGGGATATGAACTTTGGAAAGGCACTATTCAATTTAGGAGATAGTATTTATGTAATGCCCCTTATCTATATATAAGAAACTCGGGTTGGGGGAGTTGAAGAACACTTCCATCACACTATAATCAGCTGATAGATGTTTGGTACATCCAAAAGGTGTACTTGAATATGTATTATAGTTAAAGTGCGTAAATTTATAATCCCTATTGATTTCATAGTCCTCAATTTTGAGGAAGACCAAGAAATTTCAATTCTGTTGGGCAGACCATGTTTAGCCACTCCTAAGTCCATTATTGACCTTGAAAGGAATGAACTGAGGCAACGTGATAATATTTAGAGAATAATTGTTATTATATATCTTTGATTACCCCTAACGACCTTGATCAAGGGAAGCTGTGTTCTTTGTGCAGGTCGTACAGATAAACTGAGGCAACGTGATAAGTGGAAGGACTCAGAATGCCATGGTGCAGCATGAACGAATAAAATGAACAAATTTGAAAGCGAAAGTATACAAACGAACAAATCGAGCTATCGGACGAATCCAACAGCAACACTTAAAAATTATTCCATGGAATTTCGTAATTGTGTTGTATAATTTTGTATTTTAATTGCTTGATGAACTTCAGACTTAATTATTAGCTAGGAGTAGAATCTAATTTCATAGAAGGTGGAGTAAACTGGGGATTATATGCACACGGGTGATTAGAACAAGAGTTTTACCTGTCACACTCTAAAAAATGAAATTGGGCTAAAAATAAAGTTGGTGTGCAACACAGACAATGGTGGCTAAAAATATAAAATTTCCCGTGTTGCGACACAAGGTCTTTTGTGTCACAACACACCCTGTGTCATGACACGAAAGACGATAGTTAAGAATTAGATTTTTCAAGGGTGTGTTGCAACTTCAAACTCTATTGTCCCAATAGAGAAAGTTTGCCAATCATGTCGTGACATCGAAGTGAAAACCTGCAAAATTTATCCGACCCGTGACGCAACCCACCAGGTTTTAGATTAAATTTACTCGATTTAAACCCTAAATATACCTCACTATTTGCCTATTCACTTCCAAGTTTTTTGAGAGGGCAAGCAATGTCGAGGTTTTCCTAACTTAATCTTGTCAACTTATTGAATATTTATCGAAGGGAGAGTTCGACGGTGATGAAAACGATAGGGAATTCAAGTTTTTTTTTATCAGTTAGGCTTTTTTCCACCAATTTCAGATTTGTTTGGTGTCTTAGATGCCAATGACCACGAAATACAATTAACCTATTTTCTTTCATCCAATGGCTAGAATTTCATTATTAATAATCTAATTGTTCACATTTTTTTTCATCTTGTCCTAGGCTTTTATTAACTCTTTTATGAGCTCATGGTAGAATCTCCCAAAACAATAATCAATGACTTGCACTGCAATGCATTCCGCTCACTTACGGACCCAAGCCATAATTCCATCATCAGGAATTTCGAATTAATAAGCCATATTAAAGAAAACATATAAATATATAAATAAATCGTTTATCAAAATTTAAGCCTTTCTCTAACAATGCACTTCACCTAAAAATTAATCTTTTCCGAATACATTACACTCCAGTAAAACTTACAGGCCTAATAAACTCAATGACTCGGTGTATGAGAACTTTGCCCTTGCTTTCATCTGGGGAAAAACTGAAGCTATAAAGATATTTTTGGTATCATTCCCAAGGATGGGCTCCCCCTTGCTAGCTTTCCAAAAGCTAGTGAATGATTAAATAATACATCAAATCTCCACTTTCTGCATCAAACCAAAGGATCCAGTGCCCATTTTCACTGGCAATCCAAGGCAGATTCTGGATGATGGAGTCTCCAAGTTGTCCACCAGCCCATGTTTTGCCGCATCAACAATAAATTTAGAAGCTGTCTCAAAAGACATCTTGCTGAAAGGTGATATACATTCTGATATACTACCAAGTCTGCTCATAGGTCGATACCTTCCAGAGTGGGTCATAAAATCGGCAATAAGTGTTAGGTGGCGAATATTGACAGCGATCCCGTAAGATGTGAAAACATTACTGATCTCGCTAATTATGGTTTCTCTTGCAGCTTCCACTCCATAAGTATTAAGCATTGCATGAATGTTATTGGAATATAAATACCTAACATCAAGGTGACCTTCCATCTTCCAAAAAGCACCAAAATCCACTCCAGCTGTGTGCAATGCTGGTATATTTGCTTTGCCAGATGGACTCTTCCGTTGTTTCGGATCTTCGCCATAGTAAAAAACTTGATTCTCGCTACAGTCTGTCACTCGACATTGGTCAATCTTTCCAAAGCTCTGGATGTAAACCTTCTTTGCAGTCTTCTCAGCAATCTGCAGAAGATTATACCAGAAAGAACCAAAGTGTGCATTAGTTAAATTAAAATTGAACTTCTCATAGGCAAGAAAGTTCCATTGGCTCTTTCGAGAACTACTTCCTTTCAAATTTAAATGTAAACACACATCCAAAAATACACAAAATAAAAAGCAGGAAAAGATAATATTTAACCAGAATCAGTATATTTTCTGTTCCACATCAATATACCAAGGTGGCCAGTGCTCTCAAGAAAATTAATAGTGAAACAGAAGAAAATGTTCCTAAAAAGTAGGACAAGATAATATTAAACTAGAATCGGCATATTTTTTACAGTTTCTCATCCCTATTCCATAGATGGCCATTGGCCTTAAGAAAATTTAATAGTGAAAGAGAATAAGAAAATGTTCTTCCTTTACGATCAACTTCATTTTCAATTTATTTCATGTATATGGGGGTGGTCTTAGGAGGAAATTAGATACGTGCGAAACCATGCTGTGATCAATAACCAGGAAAAGAGAAGTACCTGAGCCAGTAAAATATGAGGTTCATTTACAAACTTAAAATGGACCTCAAAGACCAATCCTTTTGTAGCACTGAATATTGCTCTATCAGTCTCCTTTCTAATGAACTTTCCTCTCATCTTTTTACTTTTGGGTTCTGATCTGTTGTTTCCCTCCCTTGACTTTGGCTTAGATCCATCTTCTGCGTTTGGTGAACCATGAAAAATATCATCCTTTTCATTATCTGATCCAATCACATTATTTTCAATAGTTCCATTCTCATCCTCAGACATATCATTTTCACTTTCCAACCCAGCCAAAGATGCCCCATCATTTTGTTCCTCTTCAGAACCATCTTCATAATCCATCTCATCTGTAGCTTGCTGTTTCTGTTTTTGTGCATCAAGACCAAGATCCTCGGCTCTTTCTTCATCATCAGTATCATCATCATTCTCAGTTTCATGATATCTGCTTTCAGGATCTTCATCTGTTTCACTTGAAGAATTTGGTCGTGAATCTGGCATAAAATTTTTTATGCCACTAATTCTGGAGAGCAAAACCAGATGATTCTGTATGGCATCCTCTAACTCTCTCAAAAACACTACCTCTAAGATGTCCTGACAATCTGTTACAGTTATATCACTGTTCTTCAAATATCGGCCAGGTTTCCCAAGCCTCATCTTGAGTTTATAGATACTACAAATATCACCATTGTGAACAGCAAATGGTGTGACAGATACTCCCATACTCTCTAATATTTCTGCTACTGTGATTTTCTTCATCTTATCAGCAAGATGTAAGGCATCCTCCCTGCACATGCAAAATACATTCTAGTAGTTACTAATCTAAAGCTGAACAACTTGGCAAACAGTGCAGTCAGACTACCTGACAAAGACTTTAGTAAAGAGATGAGGTTTGTCTGGATTTGCAGAAGGGGAAGAAGAAAAGTAGAATCTCCCTCATTTGCAAAACATTTTCATTTGGGAGTTGGAGCTCTAAACATACCATCAAAACCAACAAGTTCTTACTCTTTAACTGAAGCAATTTGAAGAGGAAGGATTCCTCATTATTAATATTATTTTTCTGATGTACAAAAAAATTTCTTTTAATATTTATTTAAACCTAAAAGTGCATTTGAACTAAGTCAGGACTTGAAGAAACCTGCCTCTGATCACTCTATCAAAGAAGGGGCATGTTGGCTAGTTTTAAATTGAAAATAATTCTTAAAAATTTCCTTATATCTTACATGGACTTGCCATCTCAGGTCAACATACCTGTTTTACTTTGACAGAAATACAAGAGCAATGTTTATGCAGCTGTTCAAATTTGGTTACCTACATCGCATGAGCTATGGCCACAGAGAAAAGAGAAATAGAGGGAGGGTAGAAGGAACTCCAGTTCCATTGCTATGACCGGACTATTAAATGAAAGGAGATGTTGTGGTTGTGAGGGAAATGGTGAAAAAGAAGGGGGGGAAATAGAGGGCATTGATCAGGACTCTTGTTCCAAATACAACTTGAGTTTCAGAAAGGAACACATATTTGGGCCCAAATTTCATTCTAATTAACTAATTTAATAAAAGTATCTCTTAGACCAGCCCAGGTCTGAATTGTCTTTTGCTCAAAGTTTCAGAACTAAAAGTCAGCTAAAGAAAATATAAAAGTAGGAAACTAATATGCTTCACATTTAAAGGTGTAGAGAAAATATCTCATACTTAAAAATTTAGCTTGATCAAAAAAAAGTTCTTTGCAACTATTTCCTTCAGTCAAATTCATTATTGTTTAAGGATGCATTTGGTTTACAGGATGTTAGACAGGGTGATATAAAAATAAAAATATCCTCTCTCAGATTGGTAATTACCAGAAGAGGATGGATTTCAAATCGTTTATTAGCATAGAATGAGTGAATTAGATTTTGTGGTGTGAGATACCTGATCAGAACACTAATAAGCAAAATGAGGGGCTGAACTATCAAGTATTGTTTTAAGGTGTAAAATTTTTGAGTCCCAAATACTTTGATAAAGTTCTACCAGAAATGGTACTTGTGATTACGTTACTATTAGAGTTGGTAGTAGGTTAGTAGCCTATACAAATATCATATGTACTCTTTTCTTTTGGGGACAGATTAAGAGACTACAACAAGAGATTTTCTGACAATATTTGCTACTTTGATTGGGTGACCAACCAAACCTTAAATGCTCACAACAGATCATCTCTTTGCCAGATCCCTTTTTCTGTGCTCAATTTCCCAATTTCTTAAGAACTTCATATTGTTATCATAAACTGCAGTCTTAATAACCTTATTCTTACTAGATTGTAACACATGCAAATGGTAGAATGGAAAAAGTTCTCCTATCTTACTAGGTATTAGACACATTGCAGTCTTAATTTCCTTAATCCTTTTTTCATTTAACATTATGCATTACAAACGCAGCTTAATAGTTGAACCTGAATTTAACATTTGCATCCAGTTTTCATTTAATCATTGTTTTATAGGTATAGACCATAGCAACAAGTTGTCATGTCTAATCTAGGATTCACTTGAACCAAGAGGACCTTCATATGGTCGATGATTTTATAGAAGCTGTGTCTTACTCCTATTTCTAATGATCTTACGCATCCTAGTCCTAGTAAGTTCACAAGTAGTCCAGGAACCTTCATGAATATTGATCAAGGGAGACACAACTGACAAGCAAATTAAAAAAATAATCAACAGAGGCTTAACTCACAGGTGACTAGCAACTTACTTTGTTTTCCCTTTATGCAAAGGGCATGTCATAACTGGAGTCTTGATATCAATTGAAGCAGTCATTAAGATCTCTTGCAAACGTGGAATACCCAGTGTAACATTCATTTCACCCCGCCCCGCAAGATGGAAAGTATTCAGCCTGAGAACAGAACATCCAAATGAATTTGACAAAGAAAAAGGCAAAGACACAGAAACAGAATATATTGCACACTTAAACACCTCAAAAATACAAGTAAAATATTGTGTGAATTATATTTTCATATATCCTCACACCATGGAAGAAAGTAGCATGTAAGGATATACAGTTGCATATGTACTACAAACACGAGAATGTCTACATGAAACCTGGATAAATAAACAAGGGAACTAGCAGTTGTCAAGCATGATTGGCTAGAACCCAGCAAGCTAATATATCAGAAAAACTAATAGTAGGGGCCCATAAATAAAACTGCTTACCCAGCAAGCTAATATATAAAAATAAATAAATAAATTAATTGCTTCCAAAAACATTGTCAAACATGATTTACAGATACATCCTCCCAGCATAATAATGCTCTAATACATTAACAAAAACAAACTTCACTAACTGGGAAATTTTAGCATGCTGGCTATTTCCACCTGTTTAAAATTCAATTCTCAAAAGTAAATTTTACTCTAGCATCCCCCAGTGGTGCATACAACTGCCTTAAACAAGCTAAGAGAAACAAATGCATGCAACCAAAGATTACAAGCAGAGTTGGCAAGGCGACAAAGTGCACTATAGGTGCTAGAAACCTTATATTGCCTCCGGCGCAAGGCACAAAAAAGAGCTAGCGTGAGTGAAAAGTGCAAAAAAAAGGAACGCAATATGCATATGTTGTAAGTTTTGCATGAGTTCGATACTATTCCTTTCTTACTAGTTACTTGCAAAGGTATATCCAATGAAAAGGTAGAAAATACAAGAAATAAAAGATTAGTCATGTGTTTTTCTAACACCCATCGCCTTACAAAATATCATGCCTAGGCGCACACCATGGTCCTCGTCTGAAAGAGTTTGAGGCACTTTTGTGGTCTAGTGCTAAGGCGCAGGCGTACCTTGACAACACTGATTTCAAGTACAAAATATCTCCATCTTAGACAGGATGTTTGTCCTGATTTTCATTCCAAAATCTCATTACTGTGTTTTTTAGTCCCACGATAAAACAGTTTGAATTTTAATCCTTCCATTAAAATAATTCTGTTAGTATAGCATAAGATTCCATATGCCCAAAGATATGGTTGCTCTATATTCTAACAATACAAATTAGTTTGCTTCATAAAAATCATGTTAAACAAAGGACTCTAATAGAATGAACTTAAGGAAGACCATAAAATAGCATGAAAATTTTGCTTTACCATTAAAACTTATGTCGCTTGACTATCATATTGAGCATAAAGTCAATTATACTACACTAAACCAAATAAAGAAGTTAACTTTTCTCCTGAAAGTAAAAAAGCATCTTACGTCATTTGTGTTGAAGGTTCTCCAACAGATTGAGCAGCAAGCACACCAACAGGTTCTCCTGGCTGGGCAAGACTAGAAAGAAATTTAAGCTTCAACAATAGTAAGAAGTTTTTTGTCTTCATCTTCTGTTGCCGGTTATCCTTTATAAACTGCACAGCTTTGTCTCTAAGACCATCAGGTAGTATTTTTCCAGAGTCATCAGGTTCCCCGAGCATGGAACTAAGCTTTTCTGACATCACATCGCGATTCTGAAAACAAAGAGAGAAGAACAATAAGAAACTAGTTTTAATTAGAGTTCAGACTCAAAAAATCAGGAAGAAATTCTTACTAACGCTAGTGCTTCAAACTTTGTTACAAAGCTTGTCTGATGGACATCAATACCATCTTCCCCATAGTTAAACTGAACAATTGAACCATCAGCATCACGAACAGTATGATCATAACTGATTTTCAAACACTCCAGATTCTTTATGAGGCATCTTTGGAGGTATCCACTACGAGATGTTTTGACTGCTGTATCAACTAGACTATAGAACAGAGGATAAAAGGTCAAGCAAAGGAACATGAACAGAACATATATAATACAATCTCGTACATGAACAGTTGCAAATTCCAAAAAAATTTACAACCATAAAGCTACTTCTGTCATCATAACAATTGCATATCAGAATGCCATAATTCAGCATATGAAGCAGCTCTTTAATGTGTTAAAGAATGCATGCACAGAAAATATATAAGAATAGAAGGGTAAACAAAGTACAGGAAAATGTAATTTAGTCCATTAAAAAAAGAACTTTACTCATTAAATCAAAAAAATCCAGCCATAGTCCTCATAAACCATATGGGGCTTTTATAATAAGGTTTCCATCTATTACTCTATCCTTCTCGCTTTGGTAATTCTAAACTTTTTCCTACCATGACCCACAAAATTTTGAAGTCAGGATATAAATCCAAGATGTCTTCAACAGATAAATTCATTCAGATAGTTTAATAATCACTAAGTCCAAATAGATGCATCACACATTCTCTTGCATCAACTTCAACATCAAAAGGATTTGCAGAACCATGACAACAAAATTAGTAAGAAAATTCTTTCTTCAGTTTCTAAATCCACAAACCGATCTCCCAGAACCCCAATTCTACATTTTGCAATTACCCACCCTAGCTACCTAAATATCCAAAGGCATTCAACTAAACATGTCTACAGCCCAACATTACCGTTGATATCAACCAGCTCCATACAACATATTCGGCATAAAAAGTAGCAACCATTCAAGAATACCACCAAAACACCTGTCAAGTGGGAGGCAAGAACAGAAACTGGCTTGAAGGAAATGAAACTAGATAATATAAGAAAAATGCCTGTAATATATATTACTTCCCAACAATAAAGGCATATGGAGAGTCTGCATAATGCATGTCCATCAGCAAAAAAATGAGGTTCTACTATAAGTATGATATGGAAGCCGTAAAAAAAAAAAAAAGCACAATTTCATAGTATAGATCAAATTCCACATAAGCTTCAAGGAAGAAAGCATATTCCCACTAAAAAAGACAAATAAACTGAAGATCAAGTTTGGTTTACCCTTCACGCCCAGCCATACAATGGAAATAATATTCTTGTGGCCGAAGACCAGTAAGAAAACGATCACTGATGAAACCTCCAGCTCTAGCTGCCCAGTCCCATGGATGGAAACAGGGCAATGTTTTACCAGAAACCATCCGTGGCACTCGCTTCCCTTCTAATTCTTGTTGACCAAGGAAAGATGAGATTTGCTGAAAATTAACCTGTTTGGAGCGTAATGCAAATAGTTAGAATCAACCTACAAGTGCTCTTCAGTGTTACATTGAGGCAATAGCATGAGTACACACATTGTTTGCTTTCATAACAATAATCTTTGAACACCTTATACATAATGAATTCCAATATTATGAGTAAAAACTTTTATCATAAACCAGGAATTCTAAAATCTTCACGACCCTACCATCATGATGAAAAGCTGGAAACAGTTGGAAAGTGGATCCAAATGTGATATCTATAATATTCTCAAATCTACGTTAAATTAAATCCTTAACAACTTAATAGAAAATAAATAAAAAATTAAAAGCACTTGCACTTATGCATGCAACCAACACTCTAAAACAACTAAAGTCTGTAGAGGATTCATAGGACTAGTCAAAGATAACTAGAAAAAGTTCAGATATTGGCAACAGACACCAGTAAATAATTCCTACAGAGAAGTTCTTTCTGACCCCACACACATAGACAAACATATATGACACCAATAAATCGGGCTACAATACCCATGTTGAAGTTGGAAATATATAAAAAGCAGAAAACTACCTTGCTTCCTTTAGCCCCAGTTGTAGTCATTAGAGATATACAGTTCCTCCCCATAGGTTTTACTAAACCCTCAGACAACAGCTCGGTAAGAACACCTTGGCTTGAGCTCTTGTTAAGCACACTAATCATCGTTCTGTCCAAAGCTGTAAGTGCAGCCTCTCCATCTCTGCGTATGGTTTTCTCGATTTTCAATTGCAATTCCATTGGAGCTGAAACATATCAAGACATTACATTTGTGTTACAATGTTAATAGAAAATAGTATGCATATGCAACTTCTAACATATGAAGAAGCCAAGAAAAGTTAAGGAGATCAGCCACATGACAAGTTACAAATGTTGTGAAAGAGGCAGCAACTTCTTGAATGTGGCTCACTATTATATGAAGAAAACAAAAAGAGAATGGATCATTATTCTATGAGAGAAACTTTTTAAAGGTACTGCACAGACTTATATAACCTTCCATGCTCAGTAAGCTCAGTTATAAATGAGAAATAAAATAGAATGGCTCAAATATTTAATTATTTTTGTTTTCTTTCGGAAAGGACTTATAGCAACAAATTTCAAGGAGCATAACTTTAATATTTAATTAATCATAAACAACAGGCCACCCAAAGTTAAACTTTCCTCAAACTTGTTTCAAAGGAAATATGATCTACAATTGTCTCTTTGTTGGTTAAACTTGTTAGCCGGCTGCTATCAAAATGCTTACTGAATTACATTATGGCAAAACAAACAGTAGATGATAACTCTTCTTGGAAAAGCAACGTGCTTATTCTCCTTGGTTCACTTCCACTTTACCTGCCTAATAAGGGAGCAGATTTCTCTCCTCTAATCACTGTTGCTTCCAATTAAGATCTATCGACATTCATATATATTCATCTCTCCCTTTCTCCACACCCCTCTCTCTCTCTCTCTCTCTCTCTGTTCTATCAACTTTAACAACCAACTTGAATTTCCAAATACCCCTCTAACTTCTACAGACGATTTAGTAATAGTTATACCATTTTTAGAAAGATGCCTCCTTATCCAAATACTGATTGGTCTCAGCCTCATAGAATGCAAAATCTATGTTCCCATTCTGGTAAATGATTAATTGAAGAGGAAAGGGTTCAAGTCAGGAGCAAGCTCCAGGTTTGTTTAGTATTCATGGCAAAGAAAGGTTTTTTTTATCCTAATCTTGGTTACTGTCTACAGAATATCTCAATTGCTTTGCTTTTAATTGATTATCTAACTGTTGATTTTCTTCTTTACTTTGAAATGATTAACTGTTTAATTTCTTCTCTTTCGTTACTAAAAAGAAGATGTAGACTATCTGAAATGACCCATAGTAAATATGGCAGACACAAGAACCAATCATTCAGTGCAATTTACCTCATACAAAAACGAAATATAAGCCTTTATATAACTACAATAAACTTGACAGTAACTTGCAACAGAAACAGGATATTTTAAGAAGCATTCAAAAATTCAACATACCTATTTCAGTATCCACCTTGACTCCACAAAACTCATAATGTGCTTCCGTCACTTTCTTTTCACATTCTTCAAGTTGCTTCTTCCTTTCAATGTCTCTATCATTCATTATCAAAAGGTCATCTACACCACATGTGAAACCATGCATCTGCATCATCAATGTTATATCAAGCAAGTTTGAATATCAAATACCATATGCTGCAACATTAAGAAGCAATTTTTAGAGATTAAAGCTAGCTGACCTGCAAGAAAACTGTAAAGAGACGACTGAATACTGACAGAAGAAATCCTGCAGTGTTTGAACCATATAGCTCTTGAACTGTATGAACTAGACCATAATCAGCAAACTGAGCCTTATCAATCACACCACGCACCAAGTCATTTTTGTAAATCAATATTTTTTCTTCATCAGGTTCTTTATTTGAGTTTTTTTCAGCATCCTTGCCTTCTTGGCCACCACTTTTTGGTTTATTTTCATTTGATCTGTTCTTAAAAAAATCACGTGGGGTTTTGCCAGTTTTTTCCACCGTAAATGGTGGACGACCCCTGGTAATATGATTTAGAACAGCAGTGATGACCTAGAAAAATGGATGGAGAAAAGAAAAGAGTAACCTGTTACCAAATGTAATTGTTTGATACATGAAAAGTAAACCAAACAAATAGAAAATTTGAGCATAGAGTAAAACATAAGGGAACATACCATGGGTAGTATATATATAACCCTAATTTACATCCACTAAATCTCAGCGATATTTTACCACAATCTCAATCCCATGCAACAGAAAATTAAACAAGAGCGTGTAACAGATAAAAGCTTCCTAGCCTATTTACCAACCTGCTTCCCTGTCCAAAGAGGTTTTGGCTTCAATATTGCAGGTAGAATAGGCAGCATCCCTTCTTCAGAACTTGAAATGAGTACTTTCTGACCAGATTTACCTAAGCGAGGATGTTGGGCTAAGCCAGAAACCCCAGAGCTATACAAAAGCTGATTAAACTTATCACGGCTTAAGAAAGTATCCCTCTTTGTAAGAAGTACAGAACTTACAATATGATCCTAAATTTAAAAAAGAAAACACAAATAGAGTTACCAGTTATATTGAGAAGTGTAGGGAGAATAAAGTCATCATCATGCAAAATCACTATAATGAATTCAAAACCTGAATTAAGGCTCTTAGTGGTTCACCATTCGAAGGTCTGACATATTGGTTATTTGCATTAACAATGTTGTATGCTTCAGCACGACAAATTTCATCTTGTGGGAAATGTACATTTATTTCATCACCGTCAAAATCAGCATTGTATGTACTGAAATCAGAACAAAGAAACCGATATCAGAATTGATAGCAGTTATAAAGTTTCATTAGACTTCAGAACTAATCATTAATAACTAATAATACATGTATGTAATGTATAGGTGGGTGTAGTCCATATTGTTAAGGAGTATGCCTGAGTGTCCCTCAGCATTGTTCAAAGGAAGTAAAACACCTCAAACTCTTTGAGGTGAGGCACATAAGATCAGGCACAGACCTAGTATGCCTAAGCACACTTTTTTGGTAAGGCATTTGGAGCAAAAAAAGCCCACATGGTTGAAGTTCTCTTTATGTTTGACCATTAAAAATGGGGCAATATCGAATTCTCAACTTAATGTTTGAGCATTGCACAACAAAATCAGGAACGTTGCACAACAAGAGAAAGGAAATTTTGCAAATCACTTCTTAAGAGTTTTTATCCAAATTGTATATCTAAAGCTTATTCATTCCTCTACATAGACTCGTACAAGAAACACATAAACACATATTTTACCTTTGCTCCAGCTAGCATTTTTTTTCCACACCTTACACCCAAAGCAATATAATCATTCTAGCACCTAAAGTATATCTTGGACCCTTCCCAACACTGGGTGCAGTATATACATACCTTACATGTAATTACAGTACAGCATGTGTGCTATTATCTATTCTAGTTCTTACTCAGTAAACATGAATGTATCATTCATAATTCATATGATAGCAACCTGCAATTTGCATAGTGCATACGGATTGTCTTCTCCCCCTTCAACACACGAACTACATGTGCCATTATACTCGGCTTGTGAAGTGTAGGCTGCAAGAAAAAAGTTTGAATCAAACTCAAACTCAAGAAACAAAAACGCAACAAAAGAAGTATTTAATCAGAAATGTGATTCACGCTATACAGAACACCTCAAAGAAAGACATAAGGTTTCATTTGAAAGAAGTGCAAACACTTTCCAACTTTAGCAAACATTGATAATCTTTTCATGATTTCCATGAGCGAATTATACTGAACCATAAAACTTTAGAAGAGATAATTAAGATTTACCAATATAGAATACAACTAATCTGCTACTGAATAATTATATAAAATGATCCATTGGCTCTACAAGATTTACACTACCTTACACAACATAAAAGGTCTCATTCTGTTTCTTTACAAAGTAAAACACTCACAAGCAGTTGTGCCACTGTCCCAACACAGTCATTAGCATGCACATCCACTAAAGTAAACTAGAAGTAAATACAGTAACAAGTTGGACAAAAAATAAAAAGACAGTAACCACAACCAAGTTTGTCAAGGATTAGTGTTCCAACAAGAAAAAATGTGGGATAGGATTAAGAACCTTCCAAGCAAAATAAATATTACAAAAGCCGATATCTAAACTCTTGTCCATAGCCTTCAGTTATCCCTTAACCACTTGAATATTAAAAGCAAGATAATAGAATGAAAATGTAACAGAAAGTGATGGAACGGAATAAGATGGACTACATGAGAGGATTGGACAGCAACACAGTCAAGTCTCTTGTAGCACATCAGATCAAGTGGCACTTAGTCTATTACACCATAACTTTCCCACAACAGATGACAGACGTTATTTAAAATCGGTACTATTTCCATTCTCTATATTCTTTTCTCACTAGATATGAAAAGAAAAACTTATATATAAGCCCCACTATTATGCACAAGTTTCCAGTGTCCTGCATTTTTCACCTCACCAAGCAAAATCCCTATTTTTAAGACAACAGACTACTTGTATGGATCAGCACTGCATGTAATTGATAAGGTCCAAGTACCTGTCGATTTACTAGCACAACATCTCCATCTTGCAAGTGCCGGAGAACAATTTTTCCTTCAAATTCATAGTCAAAATTCTTTCCAGGTTGGGTAATAGCTCCTCTTGATGAAGGTAATTTTCTAGATATGGAAATTCGTGCTTTTCTGTTAGGTGGCAGTCTTTGGGTGGATAACTTATCAACATAATGTGTTGCCCCAGGGTGAATTTCAGAGCCATTTATAATTGCTTCCCTCAACTTTACGACATTCCAAGGAGTCACTCTCTGCAAACACATCAACAGTTAAAGGGGGGAAAAGCACACGAAAAAACTCTGGAAATCAATTATTTTCAAGTGCACTTCCAAGAGGATTTATTTCCTAAAAAAATAGAAAATTGGTACAGAGAAATGTTGTACACATTTCAAACTGAGCTCATTATCAAAATAAAATTACATATTCTAACATAGAACCTTACAATTTTAATTTGGTCGCATGACTACTAATAAGAAATTCTGCATATAATTCAACTGTGCATCTTAAATGGTAGCAAAGGTTTAATTTTAAATTTTAAAATCTTTTTAGCCTAGAGAGGAGCATTGCAAGGTTGGAATTCTCTCTCCCCTCTTAGACTTCCATGTATTTAGGAAAGGATAACAAGCATCTATCATCAGTACATATGCATCTTAAATGGTAGCAAAGGTTTAATTTTAAATTATAAATTTTAAAATCATTTTAGCCAAGAAAGGAGCAATGCAAGGTTGGAATCCTCTCTCCCCTCTTAGAATTCCTTATGTGTATTTAGGCAAGGATAACAGGCATCTATCATCAGTACATATGCATCTTAAATGGTAGCAAAGGTTTAATTTTAAATTTTAAAATCATTTTAGCATAGAGAAGAGCAATGAAAGGTTGGAATCCTCTCTCCCCTCTTAGACTTCCTTATAAGTATTTAGGATGGGATACCAGGCATCTATCATCAGTACATATGCTTCATAATTCAGTAATAAGAATTTATTTCTGTGTGATGTTTTATAAGACCAAGGAACAAAAAAAAAACATCATTTTGATTGTCTATCAACTATGTATCATCGAAAGGGTTTGACTGGTTATTGACAGAAGATTTCTAGCTTCTCCTATGATTGCAAAATTTCTCCTATCAAATAAATAGTCGCAGACGTAAACAGAAGGTAAACGGATACAAGCAAAAGCAACCAGAAGCACTCATCAGACTGCAAGATTAAGAGACTGTAAAAATTATAGTATCCTTACAAGGAAAGAAACAATCTTCTCATACTGCAAGCCAATTTCAAGATTCAAGACAAAGTAAAATACATAAAGGAGAAGCTGATAATCTAAATTTCAATGATTAAACTCCATTGCATTAATTTTGAGAGATCCTAAAAATGTATTAATTCACAAGTTGGACTAAAACGATAATTTTACCTCAGGATAGGTTAACCTTAATGCAAAATAAGGTGGAATTCCAATCTCATTAACAGCTAAATAAGGATCAGGGGATATAACAGATCGGCAGGCAAAATTAACTCTTTTCCCCATCATTTTCTGGCGGAACATGCCTTCCTTCCTTTCCAGCAACTGACATATTCCTGGGCTCACATCTCTCCTTTGACCTGCCATAAAGAATAAAGAGTGCACCAGTTAACTGGTATAGCCTAACTATATATGAAAGATCTCAATTTTTTAAAATTATAATTAGTCTAAAGCAAAGAGCCACATGTACAAGCCATGTATTTTAAACATTGCACAAATAATTCAGATGCAAGCTAAATGCCACCATTCATCCCCTCCCACGAATGCACACATGTGAAAGAAACAGAAACAGGAGTGCTCGCTCTGCTGTCTTCTATTGCAGCACAGTTTGAGAGAAGATACAAAATCACCATCTAAATTAGCTTTCAACAAATGAAAGTTTTTTTTCTTTTTTCCGCTTCCCCATATTAGCACAACAAAGCATTTTTTGCATGCCTGGAGGTCACTACAGGGATTAAGTAACACCCTCTGTAGTAATTAAAAATATATCCTCAATAAGCTCAATAAAAGTGAGGCCCTATTAGATAATTGAGTCCCCCCCCAGGGAAGATTTAATCAATGTCTCACTAGCCTACAGTTAGACCCCACAACATTAGACACTATATTACATGATACAGAAGAAAAAATAAAAAAAGAAAACTATTTCGCAAATGTCTCAAAATCTTTTATATATATGAATTATTAACAAATCAAAATTTATAGAATATAAAATACCTAAAAACATGACTATGATACAGCAAAATACACACACTACACAGATATTAAAATTGCCAGGTCTACCTACAATATGTTTGATACACAAAGTCCAACCAGCATGCCATGTTCTCTATAGCTCACCTAGTGCAAAAATAACCAGTAAATTTTCACTTCATAACATGCTACATAGACATTTCATGCCCCAGAAGTGGAAAGTTTAGCTCAAAGCAACCTCTGAAGTCTTACCAGCCAACACCATTTTCAATCAAAGGAATCAGTCAGTACCATACCAGCAGGCTACGCTTTCTTCTTTTGGTATTAGCACCAATTTGCTTTGACGTACTGTTTCTGGTTTTTGAGTTTCTCTAATGTATTTTCATATATAATTATAAAACTGATTTCTATGTTGTCTGACAAATATATTACATACACGTGCAAATATACATATAAATTACATAACATATATAAGTGCTTTTATGTATATATAAGTTTTCAAATATAAATCATCTAAAAATTTTAATCATAAATAAAACATATAAATATAAAAAATACTAATAATTTATCATCAATTAAAGTCAATGGTGTAATTTAGTAAATGTATTTTATTTTTAAATGAAATTATGATGATAAAAATTACACAACTAGAAAAGTACAAGAAATTGGTTATAAGGATCAAAAAAGTAAAAAAGAAATCAAAAATCAAATTTTTGTACGGACTAGTGCAAGATATTATGTGCCAAAATAAGCCAACACAAACTGGTACAAGCCAGTATGGACCAATACAACTGATAGAGTCTAGTACAAAATCTGAAATGTTTCAAGATTAAAAAAGTTTCCTTTTTTAAGAGAGAGATGCATACCAGCAATATGACTGGTATTATATGGTATCAACTATCATGAGTTCAATACACTTTGCTAATAAAGTTCAAACAGCAAGCAATTTCTGTTTATTTTTTCACCTACACAGTGCACTCTGAGAAATAGGAAGAAAACTGTACTTACTCATTGCAGTTTTGCTGTCAAACAACAAATTTATTGACTGCTGCAGATCCATCCATAGTCTAACTATAACCTTAGAACTCTGCAAATCATTATTATAAGCATTTCCTAGTGATATATTGGCCTGCAACACCTTACTTAGTAAAACAGTTTGAGGATGCTCCATCACCTACAAGAGGGAAAAATGAAATGATGTTGGCAGAGGTTCATTCCTAAAAGAAAACACCTAGTCCATGTGACACAACAGCAATAGAAAAGAAACAGAAATTTGAATAGAAAAGTGTACAATCTAAATTTCAAAATGCAATTCCGAACAGCAACATTCAATTTTCAAAAACTCAACAATCAATTAACTGAAACTAACCAAAAGACATTTATAGGTGTCCCTTAAACTACTAGGTTATGTTTGGATTGAAGTTAATAAAAGAATGGAAAGGAAAGCTTTTCAAAAGGCAAAAAAAAAAAAAAAATTGATACTTCATTCCTTTGTTTGGATCAACTAAAATGAACTAAAAAGGGAAATGAAAGGCTAAAAATTCAATTTCCAATCTTGAGTATGTCCGACAGCCCATCCCAATTCTTCATTCGTTGGTCTTCAATGGGCACAAGTAGAATTTAATGAAAACAACCATCAATCATACTCTCAACAAGTAATAGGGGACAACCAAGCTGACCAAGCTTTATCAGAACCTCCCTCTAGAAAAGAAATAAGGAAATACTGCGAGATGTAGATACTTACAGAATCACCTCCCTTGGTAGGTGCACGAAACTTAATAGGAGGTACAAGAACGGTCTCCAAAAAGAACATGGAATAACCCACTTTCTCACCAAACCCTTGCTGCTGGATGTCATTGATCAATGTGCAAAGTTCAATCTCATTTTCCCATAAAAGTTTTATAACTTTTTTTACCTGTGGCAGAATAGGAACTCTTGAATGAATATTTATTCAAAATGACAGTAAACAAAAGCAACCACAAACACGATGCCAGATAGTTTGACATAAATAAGAACCATACTTCTGATGGCAAAAGAGGTCCCGAAAATAGATTCTTCTGCTTCAGGAACTCAAGAGGTACTTTCGCCTTTTTACGAGCTTTCGCACTAGTACTGTCAGCTCCTTTGGAGCCAATTTCAGGAGTCTTCGTTTTTGTTATATCAACACCCTCTTCGGAGCTAGATGCATCATTGGCATCTTCTATGTCAGATCCAACTTCACCAGAAAAGGTATCTGCCATTTTGCACCCTCTGATAACATTTTCCCTCATTTGCGAACCCGACATGCCACTCTGAAGTAAGAAACCAGGAGATTTAAGAATTCCAAGTTAGGAAAGAAGACTGCAGCAAATATCTTAATTAAATAAATCAAATTAAACCACTACAGAGACACTTTGCACATTCATCCAAATAAAAGAATACAACTGAAAACTCCAAAAGGCCAAATGGAACATTTATAGCCATGTTTTAACAAATCAAGAAAATTAGAACATAAGAAAAACATAAATAATCACATTCATCATATGCACACATAAAAAATCCTTCAGATACAATCAAAGTGGTTGGACATACCTGCTTTGAAATAAACCAAAATAATACTACTATAATACTGTTTGGGTTGTTGTACTGGTTAGTAATAATCATAACAGCCTATAATGACCTGTAATGGTCAGTACAAGGTTTTGATTTTTTTTTTGTAACTTTTTTTGTCAGGATAATTTTTTTTCATAATTCTATTTATAAAACAACTAATGAGATTGTTGAACCTAATTAAAAAAATTTACTACATTTTATCATATTTTATTTTTACTTTTATTTTTTAAATTGTTAAATATTTATAATTTTGAAATTTATATTGTATATGAACATATAGATGCTTCTAATGGAGGTAAAGTTGTATATATGATATATATCTTATTAGGAAACTTGGAAATAGGATACAAATGTGTCTGTATATGAAAATATTAGAAAATTTGCTGGTAAACCAAAAGCGTTACACCAAAACATAACAATACTGATATGGCCCAATACCGAATAAAAAAATATTTTGGCAATTCCTTCTGTATTTACTACTTTTGGCTACAATGACTACATAGTAGGAAATGACTTAGTTTGTTATTGTCTGCAACAGAACGGAGAAAAGGAAAGGGAAAATAAGATATATACCGTGTGAAACCAACCAAAAGTGGGCTTTGTAATAGCAGGATTTTTCGCATCACAGTTCTTACACTTTTTGTACTTCACTTTCAGAAATTTATTTAAAACCAACATTGCCTCTGTAAGCTGAAGAGATGTCCATTCTTTTGGGTTTACAGCCTCAGACTCATGTAGTTTAGAACCTAATTTTTGGCGCCCTTCACTATTCTCTGGATGTGATGATGAATCTTTTGAGTCTGAATCTAACCTTTTGGCACCAACAATATCACCTTTTCCAATGAGTTTCAATTGAGAAATACATCTCTCAACCTTAAATAAATTTAAACCCAAAAGAAAAAGATATATTAGAGAATTAAACAATAATCCAAGATAAAAAAAAATTAAAGAAAAAAAAAACAATTTACCTCAGTCCTTTCTGCCCTAAAATGATAACAGAAAAAGCAGGTCCTTTGGATAAGTGTATGCAAAAAGTTGAACAGCAAGGGATTATATATTGGCGACACCAAGTCAATGTGACCACAGTGACCAGGGCAATGTAATTTCAAGAGGCCACAGCTTTTACAACTGCAAAGTAGAAGTCTAAATAATGTAATTACATCAAAAGAAAACAAATGCTTTGTATATATTGCTCAGTTTAAGGAATTAAAATGGAAACAAAAAAATGCCAAAAACATCACTTATGAATAAATTACGTTAGAATAGGTGTTAACTTCGTTTTATTTTTTTCATTCTTAATCGAGTAATTAAATTTATTGATATCATTGGTTTCTCTTTGTGCCATCTTTTTATCATGTTATGGGGCAAAAACATATACGGAGCACAAGAAAAAAGAAATCTTCAAGAAAGAAACAAAGAACATACGGAATTCGATCCTCGAGAGGCCCTAAAACAGGGTCGTATAAACCGCCAGGCATAGGGCGGTTCATGAAGTCAAGCAAATTAGCGTTAGTGAGCTTCAAAACGCTGTGTTTTCGAACCTCTTCGGTTGTCATGAAATTGAACCATACCGCATCCACTGAATCCGTAGCTCCCTGCAAAATTCATTCCATAAAAAGGCGAACTTCCAACTTCAGTAAACTTCGGAATATTAGGTTCAAAAAGAAAGTCAAACAAAAAAAGTTAAGAAAACTTTATTAGCTTCATAAAATTGAAGAATAAAACAGCAGAGGAAGAGAACAAGACCTCCGTGATTTGAGCCATGGTGGCGGATGGCTATGAGGTGAACTGAAACGGAGACGGAGGTGAAATATTATAGAGTGAGCGGCGTGAACGAGAGAGTTGATAGTAAGGGTTTAAGAAGGGGCTTTTCCTTTTGCCATTTCACTTTTTATAATTATTTTTTTATTTATTTGTACCGTATCGCTGACGAGCAAAAACCGGAAAAACACGATTACACAAATAAATCTACTTGCTATGCGGGTCGGATCGAATTTGGGTAGGGCATGGCCCGTTTCAATCCAACTGGTATGGTATATATATCGTTTGGGTTTACTTAATTATTTGTTTATATTAAATTATAAAATAAAATTTTGAAAATTAAAATATACTCTAAGCAAAGTTTTAGAATTAGGTTGTTGGTCAAAGTGGTCAAGTCACTAATTCGTACAATTAGATTGAATAAATCATTAAAAAATAAAAAATTAGTTCAATCGATTTTTTAATTTGATTTAACTGATTCATATTAGTTTGCAAATCAATTGGTCTAATGTCGGTCTTCAAACTAATACCCACCAATTCAAATAATCATGACTTTGAGTCTTTACATTTTGTACATTTAGAATTTAGTCCTCTTACTTTTATTTTCAATAATTTATTCCCCTACTTTTTAGATTTATAAATCTACCTTTAAATTATATATAATCATATAACATTTTAATTGAAAAGTTAATGTATTAACTATTTGAACTAATTGATTACATTATAAAAATGTTAAACTAATTAATAACATTACAAAAAATAGAGATCAAATTATTTTAGAAATTATGTTACAAACTATAATCATTAGTGTTGAGATTAAAATTTTAAAATTTAAAAAATATAGGGATTTAGAATGATCTAGTTAGAGCATATGGACTAAATCTACAATTTTACGCATACTACAGAACTAATAACTAAATTTAACCAAACGGAGTTAACTGTTACTTTTAAGGTTTAGACTAAACTTTTAAAATTCGAAAAATACAACGATTAAATTTGATCAATTTGAAAAATATATGGATTAAAATTAATCAAATTAAATTACAAAGGATTAAATCTACAATTTTCACGATAAATTTTAACCTAAAAATCTAATTATATCATTAAACGTTAAGCTCGTAGTTTATTCAAAGCGGCGAATTTAATTTTTGTTCTCTCTTTTAAACACTAAAAATATTTAATAATTGGATTTTGATTTACTTGTTTGTAAAGTATACATTTGTGGGGTATTTGGACAACTATTTTATTTTGTGCCCCATTGAATTGAAGGTAATTTAAGTACTTAAATTATATTTTTTAATTGTTAGGAAAATATGAGAATTAGAGTAATTATGTGAGTAATTAAACACAAAATTAATTAATATATGATATTCCAAACACTCATACATGATTCAATTTTTAAAAAATTTATTGAAATTTAAGTTATAAAAAATTATATTATAAAAACGAACATGTATAAGTGTTTGGACTGGTTATGACAAAAAGAATTCAAAAAATTATTATAAAAAATAATTATGTGTATTTTATAAAGTTAAAATAAAAAATTATATTACTTAAATCTTAAAAAAATTTAAAATTATGGAAAAAATATTATAAAAATATTTATGTGCTATAAAAGTTTTATAAAAAGTGTTATAAAACGCATATTTATAAAAAGTTATACTCAAAAGGTATAGATATAATTTATTTACGTGTTTATGGTATATATTACATAAAAATAATATAATTATTTATAAAAAAATTTGTTATAATCTTTTGCCCTAGCTTATTTATAAAAAATAACTTCCTAAAGTTATGGTAAAAAATTATATTATTAGTAGGAAGTGTTATAGAAGTTTTGTAATAGTTTATAAATTTTTTTTACAAAGTTGCATATTATAACTTGTATATTACTTTTAACCTAATTTACATATTATATAAAAAGTTATAATCTAGCATAAATCTTTCTCTAAATTAAATTTATATATTTTATAATTAAAGCTACAAATTGTTTGCACCGTGAATCCAAATATGTGGTAGATACTAATTATGCAAATACAAGAAGTTTTATAGCATCAAATATGAGGTATGATACCTTTTGAGAAAATAGAGTTAGACACAAACACTAAAGACGACTTGGAAACTTTTTAATTTGATACATCCAGACCTTCAAAATGTGCATGAGAGGACATTTGTTGTTTTAAAAAAAGATTTCTCATATTAGCATACAATAAAAAATAAGGTTGGATTGTACTAGCATGTAGTATACTTCATAATTTCATTCATAAGTAGAATTAAGATGATCCATATTTAAAGAGTACATGAAAGAAAAAGATCCTAATAATCTGAATGATACATATATAGATTTATATGATGAAAAATTTGGCTAAGGAACAACAACAGGGGTGAAACCAAGAGGGCTGGCAAGGGCCCTTGCACCCTTAAAATGAAAAATTTTTCATTCAGGCCTTTAAAATTTTTTAAAATATTAAATAAGTAAAGGTAAAATTGCACTTTGGCCTCCCCTAAAAATGATAAAATTTTAATTTAATCCTTTAAAAATTGCACTTTTATTATCGTAAAAATTACAATTTAACTTCGGTCCCCTTAAAAAAAAATTTTGGTTTCGCCCCTGAACAACAAATAATGATAAGGAGTATATATGTTAAATGTTAAATGTTAAAAAAGGAATAACCCAATTAATATGGAATGCAAGAGCAATTAGATAAAATTGCATATGATGTTTATTTTTCTCATTATCTTTATTAGTAATCATACTATTGAGATTCTTTCAAGTGATTCTTTATTTTATTTACGTTTGGTTTATTTTTAGTCAGTTTTAAAGATTTTATTTTGCAGTTGTATTTTTCCAACAAAGAGCTCATGTCAAAACTTATTAATAAAAATCTTGTCAAGGTTAGAAATAATTGAGTCAGGGAGACCATGAAGTTTGTAAATACTATTGACATACTCTTGGGCAACATAAAGAGCAGAAAAGGGATGTGCTAAGAAAAAAAGTGGTCATATTTGGTGAATTTGTCCACCACTACCATGATGATATTTTTGCCCCTTAAGAAAGGAAGGCTTTTTATGAAATCCAGAATGATGAATGCCCAAGCCCTATAGGGAATGGCTAATGGTTACAGGAGTCTTGGAGAAGTAAAATTGTCAACATTTGCACTTATGGCATATAAGGCATTCCTAGACCCAATTTTTAATATCCTTGGCCATCCCTTTCTAATAGACCAAATTGGCTAACCTATGCCTAGCATGGTTGCTTGAATATCTTCCACGAAGGCTCTGATGAAAGTAACCAAGCAGATCCTTTTGCAAGCTTTTATCTGACCCCACCACCAACTTTCCCTTCCTTCTTAAAATTATACCATCCCATGTATACTTAGAATGAGATAGAGGTTGCCACTGACCTTTAGAACACAACTTGCTCATCCTTGCATCTGTTGGCCAAGACTCCTGCACCTTAGCTAATAACTCAAAATGAAAAAACTACTAGCCATTTGAAAAATTTGTCTTGAAGGCTATAGTTCCCTCTAAGATAATGCATCTACTACTACATTATGGATCTCTTTTCTACAGACTACTTTAAAATCATAACTAAGCATATTGGCTACCTATATTTGTTGGAAGGAGGTAATTCAATGTTGTTCATATAGTAACCTCAAGATTTTGTGGTTTGTCCTAACTTTGAACCTGCATCCAATGAGATTAGAGTGTCATTTCTTGACAGCCAACTAGACTGCCATCATCTCCTTCTCATAAATGGAGAGGGTTTGATGTCTCACCCTTAATACCTTGCTGAAGAAGGCAATGGGATGGTCTTTTTGCTGCAAAACTACCTCCACTCATTTATTACTTACATCAATGTCCACACAAAATTCTAAGTGAAGATCAGGTAAGGACAAAACTAGATATGTACTTAGAGATACCTTCAAAACCTGAAAGGAGTCATCAACTTGCTGGTTCCATGTCCACTCATTCTTTTTGAGAAGTTCTGTTAGAGGCTTAGCTAGCACACCATAGCTGCATATAAACATTTTACAATTGTCTGACAGCCCCAAGAACCCTCTGAATTCTTTCATTGACTTGGGAATTAGCCAAGAAAGCACGTTTTCCACCTTGGTTGGGTCCATGGAAACTATCCCTCGAGAAATCATATGACCTAAGTACTTAATAGTAGTGTCTACAAATGTACATTTACTCCTCTTAGAAAATAGTTGGTAAGACCTTAAAAGCTAAAAGACTTTCCTCAAATTTAACATATGTATAGGCCAATCCTTAGAAATAGACAAGGATGTCATCAAAGAAAACCAAGGCATATCTTATTAGTTAGGGCCTAAAAAGTAAAGGGAGTATTTGTCAACCCAAAAGGCATAACCAAGAGCTCTTAGTGGCCCTCATGAGTTCTAAATTTAGTTTTGGGAATGTTAATTTACTTCATTCTAATATGATGATATCCATATCTGAAGTCAAGCTTGGAGAAGTAGAAAACTTAGCCAAGTTCATCTAAAAGCTCTTTTATAATGGGAATAGGGAATTTGCTTTTTATAGTCAATTGATTTACCTATCTATAGTTAACACACATTATCCATCTACCTTGTTTCTTTTTTACCATCTCTATAAAGGAAGAAAAGAAGCTACCGTTGTTCCTTATGATACCAAGCTATAACACTTCTCTAACTAACCTCTCGATTTCATCTTTTTGGACACTAGGATATTCATATAGCCTAATTTTGACTATTATTGTTTCATCCTTTAAAGGTATGCCATGATCATCCAGCCTTGGGGGGCAAACCAACAGGATTTTTGAAGATGTTACCATATCCATCTCACGTTTGCTATAACTCCATGGGTATATATGAGTAGCGGCCACTAATAAGGTGGCTTATAGTGGAGTGGTTAACACCATGGCACAAGATCCTAGCAATAGACCTACTAATGATAAATATTTATAAGATTGTGAGGCACTTAACAAATAGATTGCAACAGGCATAATTTCATACGATTTGCAAGTTTCCCCTTGGTAAGTAAAATGCATTGTTAGGGAGTTGAACTCCCATGTGGCCCTAAGAGATAATAGCCACTTAACTCCTAGGACCATGTCGCATCCCTTTAGTTATAACACCATGAAATCAGTAGCAAAATTCAACCCTTGAGCTTCTCATAGAACTAACTAGCAGGTATCACTAGTTGTCAAATAACCACTATATGAAATAGTGACCTTAAGTTTATCCTTCTACCTCACAGACCATGAAAGTTGCCTAACCAACTTGGAACTGATAAAGTTATGTGTGCTTCTAGAATTCACTAAGATGATTACTGGAGTAGAGTCGATATATGCTATAACGCGCATTGTCTAAAGACCTTGAGAGTCATGAAGAGCATGTAAAGACAATTTGGGAGGCCTAATGATCTGTCGGTTTTATACCCAGCAAATTGAACTAGTTTTCACACTTGAAGAGCTTAAAACCAAGTATTTTCTTTATATTTTCGTAGCATTTAACTTAGATTCTTCTTTTGAATAAATTGTGTAACCTAAGTGCTAAGACGTTGTTTTATTGTCTTTAAGGCCAATTGAGGCTTAAAAGTTAGCTAACATACTTCGTGAGTGAGCAGGAGACCATAAGAAGTTGCACAAATATGAAGTTGATCACTTCGTCATGACATAGGATGATCTACATCGTAACAAAGGGACCAGACTTGGAGATTTTAAAGACTAGCTTCTTTGTCGTGATATACATGGGCTATGTCGCGACAACGCTTGCAGGATGACACTTCATACGGGGATTAATGGCTTCGTCGCGACACAGGTCCTAGTGTGTCGCGACATTGACCCTTGGACATAGAATCTGCATTGAGTGAAGGGCGTTTCAATCTTTACAATGCCACTTAAACACGAAGGATGGCAACAGACCAAAGGTTAATGAAAACGACCTACCAAGGCTATAAATAGGGTCTTTAGCATTAGGTCTAATCAGACCATTTACCATTTACCAGTTTTCAGTTTTTACTTTGTATTTTTATTTGAAACGAGATTGTAGAACTCACATAAACGTTCGAGGAATTTTTCTCGACAGATTGCCAATATAAATCAAATTTCTTTTTCATTTAAGTTATTCAATTATATGTTTTTATATATCATTGTTTCAATTATGATTAAGAAAACCATGAGGAACTAATTCCATTTTTGGGGAATTAGTGAGTGAAAGTATGAATAATTAATTATTGTTTCATAGGGATTTTACCTTTTGGATCAGCTATTTGAGAAAGAAAGAACATCAAACAAACACTAGGCTTGACAACCCTAGAACATCATGTTGGTGAAAATGAACCCAAAATTGGTATTGCCCATTGATCGGCTGTTTAACGTCACAACAATAATGTTCAAGCATAAACTGTCGATGCAAGTATAGTAGACAAATGTGAGTCGATCAGATATTGATCCAACGAGGATGGCTGTCTTTTACCTATTAATGTCAATGCAATGAATAAGTAAAAGTGAATAAATTGTGAGAGTAGTTGTCAGAGCAATAGCTTGAAAATAAAAACGAAATGTGATAATAATAAAATGGGGTCCCCAACGTGAATGTTCTGTAGAATACTAAGTGTGGCTCGTAAGATATGAAAGACTACGTGATTGTCGCTACAATTATGTGCAATGAATATCTTACCAAGCTTAACTTTTATGTTCATTTAAATCTTAAACATGCACATTAACCACACCTTCCGATGATGGCAATGCAACACAGTTAAGAACAAGTGGATTAAATTCCTCTAATCCCTAAGCAACTTCCGTTGTCATGCTTGTTAGTTTAAACTATCGCTACACCTTCCACTGATAGTGACTGTAATAACACTTCCGTGCTAAAAACATTCAAACCCAACTATTAAACAGTAGAAGCAAGATTAAATAAAATAACATTTAGTTCAGAAATCATGAGTACTTTCATACATACATGAAATAAACAGTAATCACCAGTGTATAGAAAGAAATGTAAAAGAACAAATGGAGAATACTATTCCTAGACAACTTGACTTGCTCTCTTACTTCCCCCTCGCATCGTACTTAAGGCTCCTCGTTAGGAGCTGTTCTACCTCTTTTTTCACGTTAGTTCACCCTTAAGAGTCTTAAGCCTCCATAGCCGAAAGCTTCAAAAGATAGGTTGAAGAAGAATATGCACCAAAGGAGACCTCTTTTCTCTTTCCTAGTGAGCATTTATATTCAGCCAAATTGTGTAGGTGTCCTTTTTACAGAATCAAGCTGTCTTTGGTTATACAAGTTGGTTATACCAGACTAGACAACTCAAGCTTTTCTGTTCTTAGCCGGACAGTTGTCAGATGCGGCGATAAACCTAGACTCAATTTGAAAATACTCATGCAGCGATATTAGTACCAAAATATGACAAAATTAAGGGCAATTAGGCTAAGGTTCATTGAGTTAGAAAATGCAATAAACTAAACTAAGAAGTGCTAAAACATGTGCTAAGGATGGCTAAATGGGAACAACTTAACCAATAAGTAGGGAGAAAACAATGGTTCTTTCTAGTACTATCACACCCCCAAACTTGAGTTTTTACTTATCCTCAAGTAAAACGAAAACTAGCAAGGCTACAGAAAAATGCTCCAAGGTAAATGATCATTCTAGCAACTTGATTCATCTAAAATCCCAATGAATGAATCACATTCAGATGACAAAATATTGCACTAACAACTTATAAGTATGAATAACTAAGACTGCAACTTCATCAAAGCCAACATCATGCCTCAAATCCTAAATTTCATCTACCAATATAGTATTTATTGTACAATAATATATACATATATCTTTTTTCCCCCTTTTTTTATGTGACTGAGGGATGTCGTTGCATTACTATACCCTTTGTTCCCGAGAAGTAACGATGGAGTGCAACAAACCCCCAAGGAGTACGTAATTGCGCCAACACACACTCTTGCAGTGATAGCCTTTGGCCAGATTGATTTTTCTAACACTTGCATTGGAGTGTTCCTCCTTAAACAATTCACAATACACCCACATTTGGAGTGTTTATTTAATACAATATATATAAGCAGTTGTAAAAGGCAGATTCATTCAAGATTCAAGGAATGCTACTAGTCATCCATTACTAATGCAATCTAAATCATTCATCCAAGAATTGAAGATACAACATTCAGTCAAATTTATCCAACTCATTCATTGACAGTTCACAAGATTCAAGAATTAAGCATCGAATGTAACAAAAATTTTCAAACACATTTGCACTAATCATTCATAACCTTGCATGCTTCATTAAACTCAAAAAGAAAAATTTTTGAAATGTGGGTGCAATTGCATTTTCAAACCCCATATACGTTCCACCAAACTTAAAGTCTGCATTGTCCCCAATTCACTAACACTAAAATGCAATGACAATGGGAATGCAATGACAATGTTTACTAACAAACTAAAAATTACATCTATATGATATGCATGAATACTATAGCTAAAGACTTAATTAAAACTAACTCAATTTTTCGCAGCCATCGATGTGGCTGCATGGTGATTTTTCTTCCTTCTCTTCCTTTCTGCACTTCTTATCCTTGGAGCGCTTTCTCTTTTTATCTTTGGGCTTTACCCGATCCTCGGGTTGCTCCTCAATATCCAGCTATGCCCCAACATTATTAGCTGCGTCTTGTGTCGGATGGACCACCTTAAGTGGTCTAGTGTAAACCACTATTGCCAAAGGATTGTGGTGTTCCTCATTAGTTTCCTTCACAGCTTCCACCTAACTCGTTCCATCTTGCTCCAAGTCCTCAATCGTTGCACCTATAACTTCGGGTGTAGTGACAATTTCTTTCGTTGATTCTTTCTCAGCCTTTTTTCTTCACCCTTCTCTTTCTCATCATCAACATGGATGTTTTCCGCTTTAACAGGAATTTCCTCTTCAGCAGCATGCTCCTCTTGACCAACAATGAAATCATCTTCGAACAAGCTCTTAATTTTTCGTAAGCATTCCTTGACATCCCTTGATTCCCCTTTCTTTTCATCATCAGAAACGTAAACCATCAGAAGGGAAGCCACCAATTAGTCTTTGTCCCCTAAGTCAGCCTCTTCTTATGAGGGCTTATACTCTCTAATGATTGGTGGAAATATTGGGAATTCTTAGAGTGGGGCTTTGCTCAGCTGCCTTAATGTGGTTACAACAGAACTGTTCCAGGTCTTGGTATAAGCGTAGAACAAATTTTGAGATTTGTCCATGTCTTTTATTGTAGCGACAAGCTTGATCTGCCTAATGTTTATGGAATAGGCTAACTTCTCGACATCCTTCATTTTACATTACAAGGATGTCTCTATGGCAGGTTTGCTACTTTGTTTTCTGCTTTTGCTTTGCCTTTCCTTTTGCTTGCTTCTATCTCTTTCACTGTAAGTGTATCCTTACCACAAGCCATTCTCTCAATCGTGGCTTCATTGATCAGACCCTTGTTCTCTAGGCGCAAGGTACGATTCCTTTTTGCTAGCACAGTTGCATCACTAGTGATGGGAAAACCAAGATTCCCATTTACCTTATAGTACATTCAACAATTTCCTTATGAAGTATTCCTCGACATCGATTTTAGTTCCCTTGATAATGGAATGTATTACACACATTCTATCAAGGGTGACTATAGTGCTGTGCGTAGAAGGCTTCAATCTGCAGTTTACAAAATGGAACCAGATTTTGCTTTGCAGCGTTAAGAAGCATCTGTGCATGTTGTAGTTGTTGTGATTTGAACCCGTCCATGTTGCTCCTTCAACACAAAGATCCTTTACCAAGAGGTCTGTCTTGTCATCAGTGATTTCTTCAATGAATGTAGCGTGTTAGATAGAACTCAAAATGATGTGTTACACACATTCCCTATCCACCTTAGTATTGCAAAGCACAATGATGTGTTCAACGTCCCAAGGGATTAATCCTTCATAATAAAGACAGACTCTGATTCATGGTCAATAAGGTTAGCACAGAACTCACGTACTAGAGATGGAGAGTAGCTGTAGGGTGAGTGCAAAAGGGTTCCATTTTAACCTTGCGATGGTCTTGTAGACTTGTTTTCCCAGGTCTTATTGTCGCGACAAAAGAAAGCCTTATTCTTGGTGACAATTTCTTTTTAGCATGTTTTATTGAAAACGATCTTTGGTCGCTTTCGTGAAGAATATCACTGGATCTCTTGACATGGAGGGCTCTGTTTCATAGACAGCTGTTGTAGAGGATGAATTGGTTGCCTTCTTAACTACTCATCTAGTTCTTGCCATGGTTTTGTAAGTAGAGAAGGCTTTAATGTGTAAAGGTGCGAGCTTTAAGAAAGATTGTGAATAAAAATGGTTTCTTTGTGATTTTTACAGTCGACACAGAGGAGGGTGTTTATAGTGAGTGAAGGAAGAAGCGTGTTTTTTCTATAATAGAGGAAAGGACAAAAATTCTGGTGGGAATAAATGCGTCCAATAAGAATTACACCCATTCTAATAGATCTAACGGTTGGGTGCCTGTTGATGAAACAGTGGGATCTGAATCCCTAATATGCTCTGATATTTTATGAGTTAGTAGTTACAATACAGCTGTACGAATTGTGTCGACAACGGAGTCCTAATGCATCGACAACGGGATATAAGTATTTTGCAAAAAAAATGAGAAATAAAACAAACTTCAATAAAAGTAAAAGTAAAATAAAATTACGTAATAATAAATTCAATAAAAATTAAAAAAATTCGACCAATTTAATGATCTCTTCCTGCTTATGATCACTATGCCCAAAATAATGCTTCAATCATTGTTCATTCACTTTGAACTGATGTCCATCATGTAAATCTTTAATTGTGACTGAACCATGAGAAATTGTTTCGACAACTTTAAAAAATCCAGACCAACGTGAGCATATTTACTTGGATGCAATTTCAATCTATAATTGAATAATAAAACTCGTTGACCTTCGATAAATTATTACTGTAAAATGATTCTGTCATGCCATCATTTGGTTATTCCCTTGTAAATTGTAACATTTTCATAGGCATTTCGCCTAATTTCCTCAAGTTCAATGATATCCAACAACCTTTTCCTTCTAGCAGCTACATAATCCATGTTCACTTGCTTAATTGCCCACACTGCCTTGTGCTCTAGTTCAACTGGCAAGTGACATGTTTTCCCAAAAACTAGCTGATACGGTGACATCCCTGATGGAGTTTTGTATGCTGTCTACAATCCCTATAAAGCATCATCAAGTCTGAAAGACCAATCTTTCCTCGAAGGGTTTACAACCTTCTCAAGAATGTGCTTAATTTGTCGATTGGATACTTCGGCTTGTCCATTGGTTTGCAAATGATAAGTAGTAGCCTTTCAATGGTGAACTCCATATCTTTTCAATACGGTTGCCACTTGGTTGTAATGAAAGTGTGTACCCTGAGCATTGATCAATGCTTTTGGTGTGCCAAAACGGGTGAGTATATGCTTGTGGAAAAATTTAAGAACTGTCTTTGCATCATCCTTTGGGACTGCAAAAGCTTCAACCCACTTTGAGACGTGGTAAACAACTACTAGTATATAAAGATTTCCAAACGAACTTGGAAATGGTCCCATAAAATCCATACCCTAAACATCAAACAATTCAACCTCCATAATCGACTGCTGTAACATTTCACTGCGTTGGGATACAGAACCAATGCGCTAACATCTATTGCATTGATTCACAAAATTGTGGGCATCCTTGAATAGTGAAGGCCAGTAGAATCCTGATTGAAGAACCTTAGCAGCAATTCTCATGCCACTGAAATGACCTCCATAAGGAGCATCATGACAATGCTTAATGATTGAAAGCATCTCTTTTTTCGGAACATAACAACGAATGATGTTGTCATTGTATACCTTGAATAAATACGGCTCGTTCCAATGATATTTTGCTACTTCACGAAGAAATCTTTCTTTTTTATGGCCTGTGACACCCAATGGAAGTTTTTCACACACTAGATAATTAACCAAATCCGCGTGCCAAGGGGTTGCATCTATAACAAATAACTTCTCATCTGGGAATGCATCGATAATTTGAAGTATGTTTTTATCTTCACTGCCAACTTCCAGTTGAGACAGATGGTCTACAACTTGATTCTCTGAACACTTGCAATCTTTTATCTCTATGTCAAATTCTTGCAATAGTAGGATCCAGCGTATCAGTCGTGGTTTTGCATCCTTTTTCGATAAAAGATATCTCAACACCGAGTGATCAGTAAATACGATGACCTTTGTGCCGACAAGGTATGAACGAAACTTGTCAAAAGTAAAGATTACAACCCACAATTCTTTCTCTATAGTGGTATAATAGATTTGAGCCTTTGTAAGAGTTTTGATGGCGTAATAGATGAGGTGAAATATTTTTCCCTTGCGATGTCCTAGGACAGCACCCAGAGCAAAGTCGCTTGCATCACACATAACTTCAAAAGGTTGAGACCAATCTGATGCAACGACAATGGGTGCATTTACTAGCTGCTTCTTTATTTGAATGAATGCATCCAAACATGCATTGTCAAAGAAGAATTTTTTATTCTGTTCTAGCAATGAGCATAAGGGTTTTGCAATCTTCGAAAAATCTCTAATAAATCATCGGTAAAACCTAACGTGCCCAAGAAAACTACGAATACCTTTGACATTTGTTGGTAGAGGTAATTTCTCAATGATTTCCACCTTAGCTTTGTCTACTTCAATGCCTTGACTAGAGATACGATGGCCTAACACAATGCCTTCAGTTGCCATGAAGTGACATTTTTCCCAATTTAGAACAAGATGTGTGTCTTCACATCACTTTAATACTTTATCCAAATTGTTAGCGCATTGATCAAAATTATTCCCATAGATTGAGAAATCATCCATAAAGACCTCTAATGAATCCTTGATCATATCCGAGAATATTGCCATCATGCACCATTGAAATGTGGCTGGTGCATTGCAAAGACTAAACGGCATATGACGAAAGGAAAAAGTGCCAAAGGGATAGGTAAAAATTATTTTCGCCTGATCATTCAGCGCAATAGCAAATTGTTTGTAGCCAGAATAACCATCTAAGAAGCAATAGTAGGCTCTTCTAGTAAGCCTATCCAACATCTGGTCAATGAAGGGAAGTGGGAAGTGTTCCTTCCTTGTGTCTGCATTAAGTTTACGATAATCCATACATACTCGCCATCCAGTAAGAATACGTGTAGGAATTAACTCATCTTTGTCGTTGCATATCATAGTGATGCCACTCTTTTTAAGAATGTATTACACTAGACTTGCCTAATTACTATCAGAAATAGGGTAAATAATGCCCGCGTTAAGCCACTTTATAATTTTCTTCTTAACAACTTCCTTCAACTTCTCGTTCAATCTTCTTTGGTGCTCAATCGATTTCTTGCCTTCGTCTTCTAACTTGATTTTGTGCATGGAAAAAGTTGGGCCAATGCCTCGAATATCGGTAATACTCTAAGCAATAGCTCGTTTATGTTTCTTAAGAATATGAACCAATTTCTCTTCTTGAGTCACATCCAGTATTGTAGAGACAATAACTGGGAGAGTATTGTTGTCACCAAGAAAGACATATTTAAGATGAGCAAGCAGTGGTTTCAATTCTAGAGTAGGAGCTTCTTCAATAGATGGCTTAAAAACTGGAGCTGTTTTGTTGGCTAAGTCTAAAGATTAAATCTACCATCCATGCCTGAGTTCAATGTTATTAGCTTCAACCATGCTGTCACAATCATTTAAAAATTCATCATCAGATGTCACTGCAAACTCCTTAGAAAGTAGTATGCTTTGGTCATTGAACTCTTCCTCAATTAAATCATCTAGCACATCGAAAGTATGATATTCTTCTTTATTCTTGTATGAAATAGATTCGAAAACACTAAAGGTAACATGCTCATCATTAAGTCACATGGTCAGTTCACCTTTGTAAACATCAATGAGAGTTCGTCTGGTAGCTAAAAATGGTCGTCCCAAGATTATGGGAACCTCCCGAAAAAATGAACTTTTCTACACGAACTAAGACATCTTTGATTTGCCCTTCAGGTTAAGCCAAGGATCACTCTACTAGTTGCAATGTCACTGCAGTAGTTTTCATGTGACTAATTCCCAACTTTTTGAAAGTAGATAGTGGCATTAGGTTGATGTTAGCTCCTAAGTCACATAAAGCTTTGCCCAAATAATGGTTGCTAATTGAACACGGGATAGTGAAGCTCCCAAGATCTTTCATTTTTGGCAGCAACTTATTTGTCAAAACAGTACTATAGCCTTTTATGAGTGCAATAGTTTCAATATCAGTGAGCTTCTTCTTCTTGGACGAGAGCTTATTCATAAAGTTCCCATAACCAGGAATTTGCACAAGAGCGTCCACTAAAGGAATATTGACATGGAGTTGCTTCAGTGTGTTCAGGAATTGCTGATAGTGTTTATCATGCTTATTTTCTCTGAATCTTTGTGGAAAAGGTAAAGGTGGAGATACATCATATTGCACTGACACCTTCCGTTGTGTCGACATTTTTGAAGGTCGGACATTTGTCATAGGAGTGACTATTTGTGGAACTTCCTTGTCTGGTACATTGACAAATTCTTCAGATTCAACTTTCTCACCATGGATCACTTCACTAGTGTCTTAAGGTGCTGCAGGAGAGTCAGTAGTCAGCTCGCTAGTTTGTTTGCCACTCCTAAGAGTGATAACATTGCAGTGTTCTTTCCCTTTCAGATTGGGATTTTCTGTGTCACTAGGTAAAGTGCCTGGTGGTCGAGTATTTAGATTCGAAGCAATTTGTCTCAATTGTGCCTCCAACGCCCAAATAGAAGATGAATTCCCTTGCACAATAGCTTCTTTGCAAGTGATATGCTCCTACATTAAAGCTTCAAGTGTTGTTAATGGATCAAACGGGGAAACTTACGTGTACTGTTGTTGTCGATGTCCTTGAACATTCTAATTCTGCGTTGCAAATTGTTGTGGCGGCATTCGATTTTGGTGTGGCTGCATCTGGTTGTGGATAAATTTGAGTATACTGATTGTAATTATTCTGTGGTTGACTGTAATTCCCTTGTCTTGGGTTATAATTGCATTGATTAAACGAATCCTCATATCGGAATGTCACAACATTTTGTCTAGCATTTTGAGTTCCCCAAAACTGTTGATTGAATGCAGAATTATTATAAGAATTGCCATAAGAATTACTGCTGATATTATTGACATAGAAAGTATTCTTTGCACGTTATGGATAGTCTTCATTGCTATGATTGTCACTACAAATCTCACAACAAAATGTAGGAACATCAACTTGTTGAGTGACTTGTATAGGTGCAACGTCACTAGTCCCCTTCATATTTTTTATCATATTTGCAAAAGTAGAAACTTGAGCACTAAGTGTAGATATTGCGTCCAATTCAATAACTCCTAGAATAGCTTTTACTTGTATAGCTTTAAAGATAGGGTATTGATAATCATTCTGAGCAATTCTCTCAAGAATTCGAGCAACTTCATCTTAAGTACAATCCAACAAAGGTCCATTGGGCTAGTGTATCGACAAGATTTCTCGTTTTTGAATTCAGCCTGTTGTAAAAAATCTCAATTTGTATTTCTTGTTAAATGTCGTGCATTAGGTAACGTTGAAGCAAAGATTTATAACGTTCTCATATGGTGTGAAGATTCTCATCATCCAGCTGATGATAAGCTATAATATCATTTCGGAGACGAACATTCATTGTTGACGTGTTAAAGCGTAAAACAAACTATGTTGCGAGTGCATTCCACAAAGTAATTGAGTCGACAGGTAGCTGAAGGAACCAGGTATGAGCTCTTCCTTACAAGGAATAAGGAAATAACTGCATTTTCAAAGCATCATCAAGAATGCCTTGTTGACTAAAGGAAGCACAAATCAATAAGAATGATTTGAGATGTTCTCGTGCATCTTCTTGTGGCAGTCTTCAATATTGCCTATTAGAATTTAACATTTGAAACATTACTGGCTTGAGTTCAAAGTTCTCAGCTTGGATTACTGGCCTAACAACTCCTAATTGTAAATCATCCAAAATAGGTATGACAAAATCTCATATAGTCCTATTTTGTATTTGATCGTCTTGCGGCAACAATAAGTGATAGCATTAGAAAAGACCATTGATTTCTCCTTACTTAAAATATAATTTGTTTCTATTTTATCATTTTTAGCATTTTTAACTTAGTGATTGCATTTTCTAACTCAATGATGCTTGGTTTAATTTTCTTTAATTTTATTCTGTTTTTGCTACTAATGTCGCCACAATTAGTTGTTTAGTATTGCATCCAAAAATGTCAGTGCAAGAATTTGTCCTGAAAGATAAACGCATGAAGGTGTGCAAGGTTGTAGCCATAAAATAGAATCCAAATTTACGCCCAAAAATGTCGCTGCAATCGACAATTGTCTGAAGAACACATTAGATTTGCGTGAGTGTACAGCTGGTATAACCAACTTGTACGGCTAGAGGAAGTTGGATCTAGAAAAGAGGATACCTGTACTAGGCAGTGACTGTTAAATATTGATGAAAGAAGAAAGAAAAGGAGAGCTTCTTCTTTTAGATTTTTGACACATAAAATCTCTTCTTCAACATTTTCTTAAGCTAGCTTCGATGGCAGCTTAACTTCCTGGAGAGCAACCTAACCTTGAGAAGGCAAATCTACTCCTGACAAGGAGAATCCTAATTGCAACAAAAGAGGAGTGTAAGGGAATGATTCTAGTAGACTAGGAATAGGGTGCTTCAATTTATTTTGTTACTCTCTCTTTCAAATGCTGATGAATTTTGATTATTTGAATTTGTATGGAAGTACAATTTAATTTCAGATCAAGTTTGATATCTATTCAATCTTTCCTTCATTGTTTATCTTTTGATTTAATTGCTTGACCACGAAAGTGTAATTACTGTCACTGTCATTGGAAAGTGCAGTGACAAATTACGTTAACAATCAAGTCAACGAAAGTTGCTTGAGGATAGAAGGAATTCTGTCCACTTGTTCTTCAATATATTGCATTGCCAGCATTGAAAGGTGTGGTTAGTGTGAGTATTTGAGTATTTATAAACAAGGAAGTTAAGGTTGATAAGATTTAATTATGTTTAATTTGTGGCGACAATTTATCTGTCATTAACTTTGTATTCACATTTAGTATTTCGCCAACTTTTCAAGTCAGGAAACCTCCATCTCATTATCTCTGTTTTACTTCTTAAATTTTCTTAAATTTCTTCGACAATTATTCTTGAACCTTTACTGCATTTTCTTATTTTATTGCTCCGATATTATTCACACAATTCCTCTTGTTTTAACTTTCTTGGCATCGACAATTATAAGCATAAACATCCATCTCTGTGATCGATATTCGACAGATTTACTTCTGTCTACTATACTTGCATCGACAGTGTTCGCTTGCACAAATTGCTGTGATGTTCATAGAGCGATCAGTGGTCTTTAGCATTTTGTGGCGGTATCGAGGGTATGGCTGCATTGTTTCTTGGTAAGGCCATATTTCTTTGTTCGTGAAGTCTCCTCCGAATGGTTCTTTTAATTTCTAGGTCAGAATCAGCAACAAACTCTGAATTGCTTCGGGTCATAAAACACCTAAAATAAAATGTAAAAGTAGCGACAAAAATAGTTAGTAACAACTAAAGATTAGATAATAAAAATAAACATAAAACAAACTCCAATCCCGACAACGACACCAAAACTTGATCGGTTGTTTAACGTCACAGCAATAATGTGCAAGCGTACATTTTCGATGCAAGTATAATAGACAGATGTGAATCTTTCAGATTTCAAACCCACGAGGATGACTGTCTTTTGCCTATAATGCCAATGCAATGAGTAAGTAAAAGTGAATAAATTGTGAGAGTAGTTGTCGGAGCAATAGCTTGAAAATAAAAATGAAATGTGATACTAATAAAATGGGGTCCCCAACGTGAATGTTCAGCAGAATACTAAGTGTGGCTCGCAAGGTATGAAAGAATAGGTGATTGTCATTGCAATTATGTGCAATGAATATCTTACCAAGCTTAACTTTCATGTTCGATCTAAGACTTAAACATACACATTAACCACACCTTCCGATGATGGCAATGCAACACTATTAAGAATAAGTGGATTAAATTCCTCTAATCCCCAAGCAACTTCCTTTATCATGCTTGTTAGTTTAAACTGTCTCTACACCTTCCAGTGATAGTGACTGCAATAACCCTTCCGTGCTAAAAACATTCAAACCCAAAGATTGAACAATAGAAGCAAGATTAAATAAATTAACATTCAATTTAGAAATCACCAACGTTTAGAAAGAAATGTAAAAGAACCAATGGAGAATACTATTCCTGGACAACTCGACTTGCTCTCTTACTTCCCCCTTGCGTCGCACTTAGGGCTCCTCGTCAGGAGCTGTTTTGCCTCCTTTTTCACGTTAGTTCATCCTGGAGAGACTTAAGCCTTCATAACCGAAAGCTTCAAAGATAGGTTGAAGAAGAATATGCACCAAAGGAGACCTCTTTTCTCTTTCGTAATGAGCATTTATATTCAACCAAATTGTGCAGGTGTCTTTTTTGCAGAATCAAACTATCTCTGGTCGTACAAGTTGGTTTTACCAGACTGGACAACTCACGCTTTTCTCTTCTTATCTGGATAGCTGTCAGATGCAGCGACAATCCTGGACACAATTTGAAAATACTCATGCAGCAACATTAGTACGAAAATATGACAAAATTAAGGGCAACTAGGCTAAGGTTTATTGAGTTACAAAATGCAATAAGCTAAACTAAGAAGTGCTAAAATATGTGCTAAGGATGGCTAAATGGGAACAACTTAACCAATAAGTTAGGAGAAAACAATAGTTGAACAACTTAACCATCCGTGAACAACTTTTCCCCAAATTGATTTAGACTGTGACTAGTTGATTGGAGGAAAATCCCCAAAACCAAACGATTGAAGAACTCATACGAAGATGACCTAATATCCCCATAGCCATTTATATATCTTCTATATCTCAACTCTTTACTTTTTTTTTTGTTTTCTTTTTATACCTTTCACAAACAACCTTTTTATTACACTTCGTACTATAATCCCTAAAGTGATTACTAATTACTTCTATTCTTTGCAAGGATTTAGTTTACTATTGCCTCACGCCTCATTTGAGTACAATCCTTGGAATACTACTAAGTGTTCCGTTGTAAAACACATTATATTTACAACCTGACCCGTATACTTACGGAATCCTAAAATCTACACCAAACGGGAGTACGTTCGGAGGCGGTTAAGTTGTTGACGCCATTGTAGGAGGCAACGCTTTAATAAATTTTATTCTTTCTTTGTCAATAGAATAATTAGGAAAATTTTAGGTTATAGATATGATTTTATTTACTTGCTTTATTTAATTTATTTTTTTTATTTTTGTATTTTTCTTTCTATTTAATTAAATTTGGTTTATAACTCGGAGCCAATGAAACTTGGTAGATCCAATCTCTAACCCTAAAGCATTGATTAGGCAAAATTACAAAACCTAACAATCGATGCAAAACCCATCACCACTAGAGGAAAGAGAATAAATAGTAGATCTAGTTGAAGATCCTGCTATTAGCACCGAAAACATTCATATACCTCCACAACTCCCTGCAAACGAACCAATGGCAGAAGTACCAAGAACTTTAAGGGAGTATTCTTTACCCAGTTTAGATCTAACCCAATGAAGTATAGCTAGACCTGCTATTGGTGCTAATAATTTCAAAATAAAACATACTATGATTCAAATGATACAAAACATTTACAATTTAAAGGGATAATGGCTGAAGATCCCAGTTTACATTGAAGCGTTTTCTACAATTATGCGATACTTTTCAGTTTAATGGTATTACTGATGATGTTATACATCTTAGATTATTTCCCTTCTCATTAATTGATATGCCTTTTCTTGGCTAGATGCGCAGGCACTAGGTTCTATTACAACATGGGATGAACTGCCAGAGAAATTCTTGCAAAAGTTTTTCCCTATGGGGAAAGCAATCCAACTCAGGAGAGAATTGTCAACATTTTGACAATTTGAAGGCGATGGGTTCCACGAAACATGGGAACGATTCAAAATGTTAGTATGGAAATGCCTTAATCATGGTATGCCAGAGTGGATGCAACTGCAAACATTTTATAATGGGTTGGACGCATCGACCATATCAACTTTAGATGGTGCAGCAGGAGGAGCCCTAATGAACAGGACTTATAGTGTTGCTTATGGGCTAATTGAAAATATAACAATGAACTCCTGCCAGTGTCCTACTGAGAAGTTCACTTATGGGCAAAAAATTGCTTTGGTAAAGATTATCCAAGAGGACGATAAGTACCAACAACTGTTGGAAAGACTAAACCAAATAAAGTCTACTATAGGGGCAATTGGAACGATGAAAATGTGCAAGTGTACACAATTGTATTCAAGTAAAGTGACAAGTAAATGTCGAGTATCGTACCCACAATGTTATGAAAAATATTTATAAAATATTTAATCAATAATTTGGTTAAGAACAAGATAATATTTGTGAGAGATTTTAATCTAAAGTATTCTAAATTAAATTAAACTAAGTTAAGCTAAGACTAAATTATATTCCTATGCACGATTTCTAAGTGTTTTAATCAATATGACATAAATGTGTCAGGTTAATTGTTCTAATTACTGGATTACATTTAAACTATGTTCATGCTTGTTACAAAACAATGTTCACAGCAACATGATATCTTGCTAACTTATGAACAACATTACTTACAAAAAGTAGTTTATCTTTTGAACATACACCTATGCCAATACAACCGACTAAACTAACCTTTGATAAGTAAATGTGTTATAGCACATACATACATTACGAAATCAACTTATCTCTTGAACATACACCTATGCCAATATGACCGACTTAATCAGTATTCATAAGCATGTAAAGGATCAAGTGAGGTAACAACATACACCTATATTAAAATAGTTTAATCACAAAAATCCTGTAAGTTATGCAAGGCTAGTATTCTCCAATACAATCACAATTTTAACCCTCAGCTTCCTTAGAGGATTAAGAATGCACAAATTAAATAGTGTGTCCATTAAACACAATTTCAATGCACTTAAATGATCAATTCAATAGTTATATCACAAGGGTAATGCAAAAATAACTTAGGCATGATAATATTTAATTAAACAAAATATTTAGGGTCTATAACAACATAAACATGATTAAATATAAACAAGCAATTAAACACAATCAACCCAAAACTTACAGAATTTAAGCAATTTTAATTAAAGAATTAATATAATTCTTAATAGCATTCATCAGGATAACAAACAAGAATCTAAAAATATAAGAAAAAGAATAGGATTAAATCTGACGATTTCTCAAGAACTGCTTTCGCGTTCTTCATCGTTCTTGCTCGATTCTTCCTAGATTGAGGTTTTTGATGAACACTTAAAAAAGGCTATGGAAGGTTGAAGAACCACTCTTTTCCAAGAGGGGAAGTCGAAAAGGGAATAAGGGGAAAATGAAATGGAAGGCTAGAGAGAACATTGGAGAGAAAGAAGAGAGAATGAATTGTTTTGGTGTGTGAAATGAGGTGAAAGGAGGGTGTATTTAGGTGGAATTGAGGTGAGATGTGGTGGCTATATTTATCAAATAAATATCAGCCACACACTCCCCCATGGCCAGTTGCCACACACAAGCTTTGAATTGTTCAACTTGCTTAAAATAAGCTAGGTGTGAGAATTTGAAACCATGAAAAGAGGAGGGGTTGGAATGGAATTTTGGGAAAGTTTGAGGGCTGTTTTGCAAGGTTGAATTGGTAAACATTTCAGCTAATTATGGTCAGCACTTGGACGACACATGGCTATCCCAACTAGAGGTGGTTCGACCCTCGGTTGCATGCACATTGAGCCATTTCAGTTTAGCCTTTATAATTTATTTTTAATCCAATTTAATTTGTATTAAAAATAAAATTATAAAGCATAATTTAGCTTCATATTGGACTGAACCTTGACTTGAAAATATTTTTCTTAGCTCTTCATTAACTCAATGTAAAAATTCCCTCAACAGTGTAAGTTGTCAATAGTGTCTACCGGGCCGATTTTCACCAATTGTGCAATTCTGTCAAGAAATCATCAAATTTATGCTAAATATTTATTAAAATAATTAAAAATCAATATGTTGGAAATTTTAGCACAAATTAATTATTCTGTAAATTAATTATATTTTCGACATTAATTACTCAAAATTTGCATGAAATAGGTAAAAAAGAGTATGAAAAAGTTTATATATTTTCATTGTTCTAGCACCGCCATCCCAAGGAGAAGATAAGCCTCTATACCATTATCTCGCCAATCCTGAAGAGGCCAATTATGTGAGTAGTTGAAGTGGAAATCCCTACTCGAATACATATAATCCGGGATGGAAAGACCATCCTAACTTTAGATGGGGAGGAAGTCAATGGGGCAGTGGTAACAACAACACACAAGCAAGAAATCCTAGTTACCAACCCCCATTCTTACAAAGGCAATCAGAAAGGGCGGTTCAAGGCGACCATACTACATGTGGTCAAAGGATAGATCGGATCGCAAGGGAAATGCAATCCATTAGGGAAGATGTGAAACAAGTGCAGTTTGATTGCACTAATATCGCTAGAATAGTGGTAAGGTTAGAGGAGAGGATGGACCAATTAATGAGTATGGTGAGCGATCTTTCAAGGCAAATTGGTTCTGGTACCCCTAGCAACACTAAGAACAATCTTGATGAGAAGGTAAAGAACAGGTCAATGTGATTGAGTTAAGATCAAGCAAAGTACTGAGTAGCCCAAAGCAGCCTAAAAAGGGAGAAAAGCCTAGCAACTCTCATGAGATCATAGACATCCCTTTTGACAATGACACTGAAGTCATGAAACCTAGAGAGGTACATTAAAAGAGGCATTAGAGAAGAAAGAAGACATACCTAAGGAAGACAAGAGTGACTCAATTCCATTTCTGAAAAGGTTAGAAGAAAATAAAAGACAAGATGAAGACAATTTTGTAAGTTTTCTAAACCTTTTCAAATCCTTAAACATTAACCTACCATTGATTGAATTGATAGAAAAGGTACCTAAGTACGCCAAATTCTTAAAGGTGATCATGTCAAGGTATCGAAAAATCAAGGTAGGAGAACAAGTGGTAGTAAATGCATCGTGCAGTGCGATTATCTCTAAAGCAATCCCTCAAAAGCTGAAGGATCCCATCAATTTCACCATTCCAATTAAAATTGGGAATCTTCAGTTTAACAAGGCATTATGCAATCTCGGTGCAAGTATAAATTTGATGCCTTTATTTGTATTTGAGAAACTTAGAAGCAGAGATCTTAAAAATAGCTAAGTTACTCTACAACTAAATGATCGATCATTTGTACGATCGAAGGGAATTTTAGAGGACGTACTAGTTTAGGTACGATGTTTCATCATCCTTGTAGATTTTTTTGTGCTAGATTTTAAGGAAGACATGGATATCCCCATCTTGTTAGGAATATCATTCTTAGCCACATCAAGGTCTACTATTGACTTGAACAATAGCGAACTCACTATGCGAATTAATGCTGAGGTAAACACCTTCAAATGTGAGGACAAAAATGATGAAACTAAGAAGCTGATCGCGTTCGAAACGTCATAATGATTGTGCAAGCATACACACGTCGATATAAGTATAGTTGATAGATAATTCTATCGGATATCGATCCCACGAGGAAATGGGTTCTTGATGTTAACTGTCAGAGCAATTAATACTGAAAATGAGTAAAATGTGAGTAAGGATGTAAGTGCAATATGTTAAATCTATACACTAAAATAGTTAATATTGTCAATGCAATCAAATTTAATTGCCGAAGGTTAAATGTCAATGTACTGAAAGTAAATCAATGTGTTGAGTGTTGAGTGTTGAGTGCTGAATATTTAAATGCATGAAATGTAAAAATGATCAAGTGTAAAAGGGTAGGAATGGTTCACTGATTCTGTAAAGTTGCAATGCTGAATGCGTGACAAGGTAAAGTTTAGATGAATTGTTGTAACAAGGTAAAGTTTAGATGAATTGTTGTAGTAATAAATTTCTCTTGAGTTCTTACCAACAACAGCTCTCTATTTAATCCAGGCTTAAATACCTATAATCACTCCACCTCTTGGTGTCAGCAATGTTGTGCATCCAAGAACAAGTGACTGAAATCTTTCCAATCCCAAGTAGCTCTCACTTAACTTACTTGTTAAACAAACTTCTCACCGCATCTCTCGATATCGACAGATTACAATTTCACTCTCGTGCTTAAAGCGGTTAGATCCAAGAATAAACAGATAAGCAGTATTAAATAATAGTCAAAATAATCTAACATCAAAAGATACTCTCGTATCCATTTAATGTCATTAGAATTCATCATCGTCAAAAGAGAAATTAAACAGTACAATCGAAGCTTACTATCTCTAGACTACTAAGACTACTCCTTAACCACTCCTCTTGCCCAGCACAAAGCACCCCTCGTCAGAAGTTGCTGTAGACTTGCTTCATTAGCTTCCCAATTCCCATCTCAAATCTCAAAATCACAAAAAAATTGTAAAATTTAATCCTTTAGCTCTTGATGATTTCTTCATTCTTCATTCTTCTATTTATAGGCTCAAGAAATTGCAGATTTCATCCTCCCATTCTCAGATCCAGATCTGGATTTTATAGCTATCAATGTTAGTTAGAGTACAACTATTCACTCACGTAGTTTTAATATTTTCTTCAAAGATCTGCAGATTGTCGCTGCATTGCTGGACGTAATCTGAAACCACAATTGCAATGACATCTGTGATGTTCCTGCGCTGGTGCTTCCAAATGTGAATTCAGCTTGAGTTTTCCAATTCAGAGTTCATATTCAGTGCGACAACATCGCTGGTCGCAACTCCAAGCTGATCTTGTGGTTGCATTCTTCTTCCATTATTTAAGCTCCTGGACTGAGTTCCTACGCTGACAATTCTAAGGTGCAATATATCGCACTGCTTGCATTGACATTAGTACAAAGATAGATAAAAATAACAAGAAATTAAACTAACTAGTAATGAATTAGAAAATGTAAAAACTAAGTATGAAATACTCAAGATGCATGCTAAATGAGATACAAAAGAGACAATTAAAACACTAAATTAGGGAGAAAATATATGTCATTTGTAATACCATCACACCCCCAAACTTGATTTTTTACTTGTCCTCAAGTAAACAAAAATTAACAAAGTCACAAGTAGAAATGTCACCATAATCATTAGTCATACAACTAGAATTCTCTGAAGTCCTAATATACAAATTGTATACATATGATGGAATAATGCGTCGACAATTTATATGTATGAATAATTAAAAATTGCAACTTCATAAATGTTAGTGATATGCATTGGATCTTAATCTTTTTTAAACCAATACATCATTTATCAATTTTTTTTCTTTTTCTTTTTCTTCCTTTTTCTCATTTTGTTTCTTTTCAAATGACTGAGATGTCATTGCATTACTCTACCTTTGTTCCTAAGCAGTAACGATGGGGTGCAACAAACCCCCAGGAGGTATGTAATTGCGCCGACACACACTCTTGCAGTGACAGCCTTTAGCTATATGTTTTTTCTAAACCTTCAGCGGAGTGTTCTCCCTTGGATAGTCATAATGCACTCACATTAGATTGTCTTTTATTCATATAATGTTGCTACAACTGGTCAATTAGCTCAATATTCAACATCAACACTATCATTTTATTACTAAAGTAATTATAATCATTCATTAAAAAATAGCAGACTCATTATTATTCATATTCATCCAATTTCCACATCAGCATCCAAACAATTCAAGAATTACGCATAAAAATAAAAATTGTGGGCACATTTCTGTTGAACTTTTGTCAATTCTCATTAACTAAAGAGATAAGTAAAATTCAAATATGTGGGTGTAATTACATTTTCATTTCACATTATCTCCCCCAAACTTAATGTTCGCATTATCCCTAATGCACTGGCAATATGTATACAGAAATAATGGAAATGCAACTACAATGCAATTGAACTAACAAAAGGAATGTAGTGATAGTAACAATTCATGAAAACTAACTAAAAAGAAATTTACTAACTTACTCATCAGCAGTCGATGTAGAGGCTGCCTTTGTTTTCCTTTTCTTCTTCTTTGGGCGCTCATCCTTGTCATGGTGCTTCTTCTTCTTCTTGTCGTTGCGCCTTTTTCTCTTGTTATCCTTCATGCCAATCGGTTCGGCGGATTACTCCTCCTCAATAGGTTGGGTGGCGGCCTTATCGATTGTCACCTCTGATGGGTGAATTTCTGTGAATGATGCCACATAAGGCACGATAGCAAGAGGATTCAATTCCTCAATCTTGCTGGTAACAACTTCAACCTGGCTCGCAGCAGGTCGAGCCTCATCAGAGCTGGATGCCCCCACACTCTCTAGTGTGCCAACAACATCTTCAGTGATCATTATCGGGGCATTTGTTTCTTTCTCTTCTTACACCTCGACAGGGTTTTTCTCTTCATTCTCATCTTCCTTCTCTTCTTCTTCTTGTTCATCTCCCTTATTTGCAGCATCAGCCACATGCTGCTCTGGTTCATTTAAGCCAATGTTAGTGCATTCCATTGTGTCGACATCTTCATACACAACAGCTTCCCGTTCAGCCATATTCGTACCAAGGCTGTTGGAGAACTCTTTCTCGAACAGATCAGCCATGGTACGATAGTAGTCCTCATCAGCCTTTGAGTGCTCTTATTCCTTGTCATCATCCGAAATGTGAATCCGTGTTGGCACAGGAGCAGGCCTACCATCATGGGTAGGTTGCTTGGATGATGAGTATTGCATCGGTAGGAAAATGAATGGGAAGGTTAGAAGTCTGGCAATGGAGTGGGGCTGATCTGGCGTAGTGCTGTGACAATAGCCTCGTTCTAGGCCTTTGTGTAAGCATAAAATTTATGCAGCCTAAAATCCATATCCTCTAATATGCCATCAGTGTGGATTGAACGAATGTCGATGTGATCCAGGTGCACTTCTATTAAAGCCAACTTTTTCGCCACTTGTGACTTTGTCGGCGTATTGGTTTGGTCAGCCTTCGTTTTACCCTTGCTTCTATCCTTTTTCTTGGAGGTTTCCTTGGCCATTGGTGTCTCTTGGCCACGTGTCATCCGTTCAACGAAAATGTTATTGATCGGGCCTTTGTTGTCTAAGACCTACTCACCATCCTTGGGCACAATGCCCTTTTGTTTACACAACAACATAATTAGAGAGGGGAATGAGAGTATACCAGTTTGCTTTCCAGCTACCTCCGCGATCTAGTCATGGATGATCTCACCGATGTCAATGTGTCGGTGGTGCAGGATCGAATGTAGGAGACATATATGGTCTAATGTGTCGTAGTGCTATGTGTTGAAGGCATGATGCAGCTGTTAATGAAATGGAACCAAACTTTGCTAAAGGGTGTAAGGAATTATCTATGCATAGTGTAGTTGTGGAAACCGTTTCAAGTCCAAGTAGCTCTATTGACGCATAAGTCTATCATCATTTGATCCATACAGTAATTGTCCGATTGATGCATAAATGGTGCATGGTCATCCACCCGCTCGGGAATCCTCAATAGCACGTTTATATGAGCAGCTCTCTATGGAACGAGCCTCTCTCGGACAAAAACAAACTCTTGCTCCGGATCTACGAAGTTGGCATAGAACTCCTTGACTATTGTAGAGGAGTAACCAGAGGGATGTTCGTAGAAGAACTCCCAACCAAGGTAGCTGATAGTGTGGACAACATGCTTCCCTAGAGTCTGGTTTGGAGAAAGTTACAGACCTTGTTTAGGGTGGAAGTTTCACTTCAGCATGGTATTTTGGTAGCGGTCTTTAGCTGCAGTCGTTAAGAATAAAACAGGGCTTGTAGAAGGAGGTGGTGTTGTGGTCAGAGCCCCAGTAGAAGTTGTTAGGGTGTTCTTGGAAGGAGTTTTTGAAGGGTTTTTCGAGGCATGAGTTTTAGCCATTGTAATGGAAGAAGGAAGTTAGAAAAGTTTACAGAAAATAATTGCTGTATGAACGAAAAAGAAAATACAGAGGCAATGAAGAAGATGAGTTGTAGCAACAATGGAAGATGTGAGGAGAAAAGAAAACTGCAGGAGAGAAGTTTTATAACCTAGGCGTGATGATTGAAAGAATTACGGGGAAACGTTGCGTTTGCAGTCATTAATTGTCAGGCTAAAGATTGTACTGTTTCATTAGATCGGATGGTTAGGAGAGAAGAGAAATCAATCGACGTGATTCTTGCTAAAAAAGCAATGCTGACTTATCACAGAATGTGCTGACAATTCGTGCTTCAATGCTTCAACAAAAAGATGAGTTTTATTTCTACAAAAGAATTTAAAATAACACAAGTAAAATTAAAATAATTGAAAGTAAATAGAAAAATGCGTCGACATTATTTAAATGTGACCAGGTCGACAGCTTCGTTTGGTTCTCTATCATATGGGCTCACATAATGCTTAAGACGTTGGCCATTTACTTTAAATTGTTGTCCATCCTTTATATTTTTGATTGTCACTGCACCGCTTTGGAATGCCTTGACAACTTTGAAAGGGCCTAACCATCTTGATCTCAATTTCCCTAAATGCAATTTTAAACGTGAGTTAAATAAAAGTACTAACAGACCAGGGTGAAATTGTCGACGCAAAATGATGTTGTCGTGCCATCTCTTTGTCTTTTCCTTATATATTACGGCATTCTCATAAGCATGGCATCGGATTTCTTCTAGCACCAGGATGTCCAACAATCTTTTTCTTTCCAGTAGTATAAAAAAGAGAAGATAACATCCTAAGAAGCCTTGGAAACAATAAGAATCCACAACTCCCTTCAATGACTCTAATTTCCCCTCCAAGAAAGAGATCTTGGCAAGAAAAAGCTTGAAGATGATTCCCACAATCTGAAAGATTGTTAAAACAACTTCTAAAAAAAACTCAAGAGCAATTCTTGAAGAAAAACTCAAAGAGAATTATTATTAACTCAAAATAATCAAAATCAAGTGTTTTATTTACAATTCCAAGGCCTATATATAGTCAAGCTAAATAAAACTCTTATTTAAACTAAAACTCTTATTTAAACTAAAACTCTAACTAATCTAAACAAGAAGTAGTTTTAAACTCTAACTAATCTAAACAAGAAGCTTTCTTGTTGACATAAAACTCCTAAAAACTTAAACTACTTAATAATTATTCAAAATTCAGAATAAAATAACAATAAAATAATAAGAGTTGATAATACAATATTAGACTCATATATAATAAAAATTAAACCTAAAATCCAAACCCAATATGATTTAAAATCGAATTAAAAGCCCGAAACTCGTAATTCCTGTCATAATCACGTCTAGAAATTCTGTCCACACAGTCTTTATTAAAACGATCATAACTTGAGCTCCTGAACTTGAAATCAAGTTATTCAAAGTGTGCTTTGAAGATAAGAGATAGATCTTCAAAATCCATGCAAACATCTCAACCCATAAATTCCTAGATCCCATACAAAAAGTCATTGCAAGTCTGCTGATTTCCCCAACTTGAAAATTGGCAGCTTTAGTTTCTTGGACCAAGATTTCCAAGATTTAAAATCTTGATTTTCTTGATTCTTGAAATTGTTTGGAATGAAAAAATTGGACGAAGATTCGATTTCTTGGTTTTCTTGAAAACAAGAAAGTGAATCTTGATTTTCTTTTTTGGTCGTGTACGCAACTAGGGCCTTGGTAATGAAGTTTTGGATGGTCCCGTTCAATCTTGCTCGAATTTGCTTGGCCTTCGACCTCGTTATTGAGCCTTGAGAAACTTTGATCCCATCACATTCATAAGCTTGAATATGGGCCTTGCGACTCGTATCATTCCCCACTTCCCCAAGAAGATTCGTCCTCGAATCTTTAGCTCTCTCCCACAAGTAAATGTGTCGATCGATGGTAGAGTAATGTAATTAGAAGTCCGCCAATGGATCTTTAAATCCTGTAACAAGGAAACACCACTAAACAAATTTGAGTTTATAATACAATATTGGGCTTATATATAATAAAAATTAAACCTAAAACCCAAACCCAATATGATTTAAAATCGAATTAAAAGCCCGAAACTCGTAATTCCCGTCATAATCACGTCCAGAAATTCTGTCCGAATATCTTTATTAAAATGATCATAACTTGAGCTCCAGAACTTGAAATCAAGTGATTCAAAGTGTGTTTTGAAGATAAGAGATAGATCTTCAAAATCCATGCAAACATCTCAACCCATAAATTCCTAGATCCCATACAAAAAGTCATTGCAAGTCTGCTGATTTCCCCAACTTGAAAATTGGCAGCTTTAGTTTCTTGGACCAAGATTTCCAAGATTTAAAATCTTGATTTTCTTGATTCTTGAAATTGTTTGGAATGAAAAAATTGGACGAAGATTCGATTTCTTGATTTTCTTGAAAACAAGAAAGTGAATCTTGATTTTCTTTTTTGGCCGTGTACGCATCTAGGGCCTTGGTAATGAAGTTTTGGATGGTCCCGTTCAATCTTGCTCGAATTTGCTTGGCCTTCGACCTCGTTATTGAGCCTTGAGAAACTTTGACCCCATCACATTCATAAGCTTGAATATGGGCCTTGCGACTCGTATCATTCCCCACTTCCTCAAGAAGATTCGTCCTCGAATCTTTAGCTCTCTCCCACAAGTAAATGTGTCGATCGATGGTAGAGTAATGTAATTAGAAGTCTGCCAATGGATCTTTAAAATCCTATAACAAGGAAACACCACTAAACTAATTCGAGCTGATAATACAATATTGGGCTTATATATAATAAAAATTAAACCTAAAACCCAAACCCAATATGATTTAAAATCGAATTAAAAGCCCGAAACTCGTAATTCCCGTCATAATCACGTCCAGAAATTCTGTCCGAATATCTTTATTAAAATGATCATAACTTGAGCTCCAGAACTTGAAATCAAGTGATTCAAAGTGTGTTTCGAAGATAAGAGATAGATCTTCAAAATCCATGCAAACATCTCAACCCATAAATTCCTAGATCCCATACAAAAAGTCATTGCAAGTCTGCTGATTTCCCCAACTTGAAAATTGGCAGCTTTAGTTTCTTGGACCAAGATTTCCAAGATTTAAAATCTTGATTTTCTTGATTCTTGAAATTGTTTGGAATGGAAAAATTGGACGAAGATTCGATTTCTTGGTTTTCTTGAAAACAAGAAAGTGAATCTTGATTTTCTTTTTTGGTCGTGTACGCATCTAGGGCCTTGGTAATGAAGTTTTGGATGGTCCCGTTCAATCTTGCTCGAATTTGCTTGGCCTTCGACCTCGTTATTGAGCCTTGAGAAACTTTGATCCCATCACATTCATAAGCTTGAATATGGGCCTTGCGACTCGTATCATTCCCCACTTCCTCAAGAAGATTCGTCCTCGAATCTTTAGCTCTCTCCCACAAGTAAATGTGTCGATCGATGGTAGAGTAATGTAATTAGAAGTCCGCCAATGGATCTTTAAATCCTGTAACAAGGAAACACCACTAAACAAATTTGAGTTGATAATACAATATTGGGCTTATATATAATAAAAATTAAACCTAAAACCCAAACCCAATATGATTTAAAATCGAATTAAAAGCCCGAAACTCGTAATTCCCGTCATAATCACGTCCAGAAATTCTGTCCGAATATCTTTATTAAAATGATCATAACTTGAGCTCCAGAACTTGAAATCAAGTGATTCAAAGTGTGTTTCGAAGATAAGAGATAGATCTTCAAAATCCATGCAAACATCTCAACCCATAAATTCCTAGATCCCATACAAAAAGTCATTGCAAGTCTGCTGATTTCCCCAACTTGAAAATTGGCAGCTTTAGTTTCTTGGACCAAGATTTCCAAGATTTAAAATCTTGATTTTCTTGATTCTTGAAATTGTTTGGAATGGAAAAATTGGACGAAGATTTGATTTCTTGGTTTTCTTGAAAACAAGAAAGTGAATCTTGATTTTCTTTTTTGGTCGTGTACGCATCTAGGGCCTTGGTAATGAAGTTTTGGATGGTCCCGTTCAATCTTGCTCGAATTTGCTTGGCCTTCGACCTCGTTATTGAGCCTTGAGAAACTTTGATCCCATCACATTCATAAGCTTGAATATGGGCCTTGCGACTCGTATCATTCCCCACTTCCTCAAGAAGATTTGTCCTCGAATCTTTAGCTCTCTCCCACAAGTAAATGTGTCGATCGATGGTAGAGTAATGTAATTAGAAGTCCGCCAATGGATCTTTAAATCCTGTAACAAGGAAACACCACTAAACAAATTCGAGTTGATAATACAATATTGGGCTTATATATAATAAAAATTAAACCTAAAACCCAAACCCAATATGATTTAAAATCGAATTAAAAGCCCGAAACTCGTAATTCCCGTCATAATCACGTCCAGAAATTCTGTCCGAATATCTTTATTAAAATGATCATAACTTGAGCTCCAGAACTTGAAATCAAGTGATTCAAAGTGTGTTTCGAAGATAAGAGATAGATCTTCAAAATCCATGCAAACATCTCAACCCATAAATTCCTAGATCCCATACAAAAAGTCATTGCAAGTCTGCTGATTTCCCCAACTTGAAAATTGGCAGCTTTAGTTTCTTGGACCAAGATTTTCAAGATTTAAAATCTTGATTTTCTTGATTCTTGAAATTGTTTGGAATGGAAAAATTGGACGAAGATTCGATTTCTTGGTTTTCTTGAAAACAAGAAAGTGAATCTTGATTTTCTTTTTTGGCCGTGTACGCATCTAGGGCCTTGGTAATGAAGTTTTGGATGGTCCCGTTCAATCTTGCTCGAATTTGCTTGGCCTTCGACCTCGTTATTGAGCCTTGAGAAACTTTGACCCCATCACATTCATAAGCTTGAATATGGGCCTTGCGACTCGTATCATTCCCCACTTCCTCAAGAAGATTCGTCCTCGAATCTTTAGCTCTCTCCCACAAGTAAATGTGTCGATCGATGGTAGAGTAATGTAATTAGAAGTCCGCCAATGGATCTTTAAAATCCTGTAACAAGGAAACACCACTAAACTAATTCGAGTTGATAATACAATATTGGGCTTATATATAATAAAAATTAAACCTAAAACCCAAACCCAATATGATTTAAAATCGAATTAAAAGCCCGAAACTCGTAATTCCCGTCATAATCACGTCCAGAAATTCTGTCCGAATATCTTTATTAAAATGATCATAACTTGAGCTCCAGAACTTGAAATCAAGTGATTCAAAGTGTGTTTCGAAGATAAGAGATAGATCTTCAAAATCCATGCAAACATCTCAACCCATAAATTCCTAGATCCCATACAAAAAGTCATTGCAAGTCTGCTGATTTCCCCAACTTGAAAATTGGCAGCTTTAGTTTCTTGGACCAAGATTTTCAAGATTTAAAATCTTGATTTTCTTGATTCTTGAAATTGTTTGGAATGGAAAAATTGGACGAAGATTCGATTTCTTGGTTTTCTTGAAAACAAGAAAGTGAATCTTGATTTTCTTTTTTGGCCGTGTACGCATCTAGGGCCTTGGTAATGAAGTTTTGGATGGTCCCGTTCAATCTTGCTCGAATTTGCTTGGCCTTCGACCTCGTTATTGAGCCTTGAGAAACTTTGACCCCATCACATTCATAAGCTTGAATATGGGCCTTGCGACTCGTATCATTCCCCACTTCCTCAAGAAGATTCGTCCTCGAATCTTTAGCTCTCTCCCACAAGTAAATGTGTCGATCGATGGTAGAGTAATGTAATTAGAAGTCCGCCAATGGATCTTTAAAATCCTGTAACAAGGAAACACCACTAAACTAATTCGAGTTGATAATACAATATTGGGCTTATATATAATAAAAATTAAACCTAAAACCCAAACCCAATATGATTTAAAATCGAATTAAAAGCCCGAAACTCGTAATTCCCGTCATAATCACGTCCAGAAATTCTGTCCGAATATCTTTATTAAAATGATCATAACTTGAGCTCCAGAACTTGAAATCAAGTGATTCAAAGTGTGTTTCGAAGATAAGAGATAGATCTTCAAAATCCATGCAAACATCTCAACCCATAAATTCCTAGATCCCATACAAAAAGTCATTGCAAGTCTGCTGATTTCCCCAACTTGAAAATTGGCAGCTTTAGTTTCTTGGACCAAGATTTCCAAGATTTAAAATCTTGATTTTCTTGATTCTTGAAATTGTTTGGAATGAAAAAATTGGACGAAGATTCAATTTCTTGATTTTCTTGAAAACAAGAAAGTGAATCTTGATTTTCTTTTTTGGCCGTGTACGCATCTAGGGCCTTGGTAATGAAGTTTTGGATGTCCCGTTCAATCTTGCTCGAATTTGCTTGGCCTTCGACCTCGTTATTGAGCCTTGAGAAACTTTGATCCCATCACATTCATAAGCTTGAATATGGGCCTTGCGACTCGTATCATTCCCCACTTCCTCAAGAAGATTTGTCCTCGAATCTTTAGCTCTCTCCCACAAGTAAATGTGTCGATCGATGGTAGAGTAATGTAATTAGAAGTCCGCCAATGGATCTTTAAATCCTGTAACAAGGAAACACCACTAAACAAATTCGAGTTGATAATACAATATTGGGCTTATATATAATAAAAATTAAACCTAAAACCCAAACCCAATATGATTTAAAATCGAATTAAAAGCCCGAAACTCGTAATTCCCGTCATAATCACGTCCAGAAATTCTGTCCGAATATCTTTATTAAAATGATCATAACTTGAGCTCCAGAACTTGAAATCAAGTGATTCAAAGTGTGTTTCGAAGATAAGAGATAGATCTTCAAAATCCATGCAAACATCTCAACCCATAAATTCCTAGATCCCATACAAAAAGTCATTGCAAGTCTGCTGATTTCCCCAACTTGAAAATTGGCAGCTTTAGTTTCTTGGACCAAGATTTTCAAGATTTAAAATCTTGATTTTCTTGATTCTTGAAATTGTTTGGAATGAAAAAATTGGACGAAGATTCAATTTCTTGATTTTCTTGAAAACAAGAAAGTGAATCTTGATTTTCTTTTTTGGCCGTGTACGCATCTAGGGCCTTGGTAATGAAGTTTTGGATGGTCCCGTTCAATCTTGCTCGAATTTGCTTGGCCTTCGACCTCGTTATTGAGCCTTGAGAAACTTTGACCCCATCACATTCATAAGCTTGAATATGGGCCTTGCGACTCGTATCATTCCCCACTTCCTCAAGAAGATTCGTCCTCGAATCTTTAGCTCTCTCCCACAAGTAAATGTGTCGATCGATGGTAGAGTAATGTAATTAGAAGTCTGCCAATGGATCTTTAAAATCCTATAACAAGGAAACACCACTAAACTAATTCGAGCTGATAATACAATATTGGGCTTATATATAATAAAAATTAAACCTAAAACCCAAACCCAATATGATTTAAAATCGAATTAAAAGCCCGAAACTCGTAATTCCCGTCATAATCACGTCCAGAAATTCTGTCCGAATATCTTTATTAAAATGATCATAACTTGAGCTCTAGAACTTGAAATCAAGTGATTCAAAGTGTGTTTCGAAGATAAGAGATAGATCTTCAAAATCCATGCAAACATCTCAACCCATAAATTCCTAGATCCCATACAAAAAGTCATTGCAAGTCTGCTGATTTCCCCAACTTGAAAATTGGCAGCTTTAGTTTCTTGGACCAAGATTTCCAAGATTTAAAATCTTGATTTTCTTGATTCTTGAAATTGTTTGGAATGGAAAAATTGGACGAAGATTCGATTTCTTGGTTTTCTTGAAAACAAGAAAGTGAATCTTGATTTTCTTTTTTGGCCGTGTACGCATCTAGGGCCTTGGTAATGAAGTTTTGGATGTCCCGTTCAATCTTGCTCGAATTTGCTTGGCCTTCGACCTCGTTATTGAGCCTTGAGAAACTTTGATCCCATCACATTCATAAGCTTGAATATGGGCCTTGCGACTCGTATCATTCCCCACTTCCTCAAGAAGATTTGTCCTCGAATCTTTAGCTCTCTCCCACAAGTAAATGTGTCGATCGATGGTAGAGTAATGTAATTAGAAGTCCGCCAATGGATCTTTAAATCCTGTAACAAGGAAACACCACTAAACAAATTCGAGTTGATAATACAATATTGGGCTTATATATAATAAAAATTAAACCTAAAACCCAAACCCAATATGATTTAAAATCGAATTAAAAGCCCGAAACTCGTAATTCCCGTCATAATCACGTCCAGAAATTCTGTCCGAATATCTTTATTAAAATGATCATAACTTGAGCTCTAGAACTTGAAATCAAGTGATTCAAAGTGTGTTTCGAAGATAAGAGATAGATCTTCAAAATCCATGCAAACATCTCAACCCATAAATTCCTAGATCCCATACAAAAAGTCATTGCAAGTCTGCTGATTTCCCCAACTTGAAAATTGGCAGCTTTAGTTTCTTGGACCAAGATTTCCAAGATTTATAATCTTGATTTTCTTGATTCTTGAAATTGTTTGGAATGGAAAAATTGGACGAAGATTCGATTTCTTGATTTTCTTGAAAAAAAAGAAAGTGAATCTTGATTTTCTTTTTTGGCCGTGTATGCATCTAGGGCCTTGGTAACGAAGTTTTGGATGGTCCCGTTCGATCTTGCTCGAATTTGCTTGGCCTTCGACATCGTTATTAGGCCTTGAGAAACTTTGATCCCATCACATTCATAAGCTTGAATATGGGCCTTGCGACTCGTATCATTCCCCACTTCCTCAAGAAGATTCGTCCTCGAATCTTTAGCTCTCTCCCACAAGTAAATGTGTCAATCGATGGTAGAGTAATGTAATTAGAAATCCACCAATGGATCTTTAAAATCCTGTAACAAGGAAACACCACTAAACAAATTCGAGCTGATAATACAATATTGGGCTTAATATAATAAAAATTAAACCTAAAACCCAAACCCAATATGATTTAAAATCGAATTAAAAGCCCGAAACTCGTAATTCCCGTCATAATAACGTCCATAAATTCTGTCCGAATATCTTTATTAAAATGATCATAACTTGAGCTCTAGAACTTGAAATCAAGTGATTCAAAGTGTGTTTTGAAGATAAGAGATAGATCTTCAAAATCCATGCAAACATCTCAACCCATAAATTCCTAGATCCCATACAAAAAGTCATTGCAAGTCTGCTGATTTCCCCAACTTGAAAATTGGCAGCTTTAGTTTCTTGGACCAAGATTTCCAAGATTTAAAATCTTGATTTTCTTGATTCTTGAAATTGTTTGGAATGGAAAAATTGGACGAAGATTCGATTTCTTGATTTTCTTGAAAACAAGAAGGTGAATCTTGATTTTCTTTTTTGGCCGTGTACGCATCTAGGGCCTTGGTAACGAAGTTTTGGATGGTCCCGTTCAATCTTGTTCGAATTTGCTTGGCCTTCGACCTCGGTATTAGGCCTTGAGAAACTTTGATCCCATCACATTCATAAGCTTGAATATGGACCTTGTGACTCGTATCATTCCCCACTTCCTCAAGAAGATTCGTCCTCGAATCTTTAGCTCTCTCCCACAAGTAAATGTGTCGATTGATGGTAGAGTAATGTAATTAGAAGTCCGCCAATGGATCTTTAAAATCCTATAACAAGGAAACACCACTAAACAAATTCGAGCTGATAATACAATATTGGGCTTATATATAATAAAAATTAAACCTAAAATCCAAACCCAATATGATTTAAAATCAAATTAAAAGCCCGAAACTCGTAATTCCCGTCATAATCACGTCCAGAAATTCTGTCCGAATATCTTTATTAAAATGATCATAACTTGAGCTCCAGAACTTGAAATCAAGTGATTCAAAGTGTGTTTCGAAGATAAGAGATAGATCTTCAAAATCCATGCAAACATCTCAACCGATAAATTCCTAGATCCCATACAAAAAGTCATTGCAAGTCTGCTGATTTCCCCAACTTGAAAATTGGCAGCTTTAGTTTCTTGGACCAAGATTTCCAAGATTTAAAATCTTGATTTTCTTGATTCTTGAAATTGTTTGGAATGGAAAAATTGGACGAATATTCGATTTCTTGATTTTCTTGAAAACAAGAAAGTGAATCTTGATTTTCTTTTTTGGCCGTGTACGTATCTAGGGCCTTGGTAACGAAGTTTTGGATGGTCCCGTTCAATCTTGCTCGAATTTGCTTGGCCTTTGACCTCGTTATTAGGCCTTGAGAAACTTTGATCCCATCACATTCATAAGCTTGAATATGGGCCTTGCGACTCGTATTAAGTAGCACCATAGTCCATACTCACCTGCTTGATTGCCTACATAACCTTATGTTAAAGCTCAACTGGCAGGTGACAAGGCTTACCAAACACTAGTTAATACGAAGACATTTCCAATAGGGTCTTGTATGTAGTGCGAAGTGCCTACAATGCATCATGTAACCGCAAAGACCAATCCTTTCTAGATGAGTTAACCACCTTTTCAAGTATGCCTTTAATTTGGTGATTGAATACCTCGACTTGACCATTGGTTTGTTGGTGATACGTAGTAGCCATACGATGCTTCACAACATATCTTTTTAATGTAGTTGCCACTTGATTATTATAAAAATGAGTCCTTTGGTCACTTATCAATGCACTTGGTGTTCCAAATCTTGTAAGGATGTATGTGTGAAAGAACTTCAACACCGTTCGAGCGTCATCCTTTGGCACCACAATTGCCTCGATCCACTTCGAGACGTAGTTAACAACCACTAAGATATACACATTTCCAAAAGAATTTGGAAATGGTCCTATAAAGTCTATATGCCATACGTCAAAGAGCTCTACCTCCATGATCGATTGTTGTAGCATCTCATTGCGTTGAGATATTGAACCAGTGCATTGACAATGATCACATTATTGTGCGAAGTTATGGGTATCTCGAAACAACATGGGCCAATAAAATCCTGATTGTAGGACCTTAGTAGCAGTCCTTGGGCCACCAAAATGTCCTTCATAAGGAGCATCATGGTAATGTCGTAGGATTGAAATAATTTGTTCTTCACGTACAAAGTGACGAATGATGTTGTCGGCGCATACCTTGTATAGGTATGACTCATTCTAATGATATTTTACAGCATCACGTATGAACTTAATCTTCTTATAACTAGTATAACTCATGGGTAGCTTTCCACACACAGGGTAATTGACAACATCGGCGTACCAGGGCGATGCGTCGACTAAAAATAATTGCTCGTCTGGAAATACTTCGATAATTTGGGATGTCTACCCATCTTCACTTCCAACTTTCAATTGAGACAATTGGTCAACTACTTGATTCTCAGATCCTTTCCTATCTTTGATTTCAATGTCAAATTCTTGAAGGAGTAGGATCCATATGATAAGTCTAGGTTTGACATCTTTTTTTGCAAGAAGATATTTCAATGCGGAGTGGTTCGCGTAAACTGTAGTCTTTGCGTCGACAAGATAGGAACGAAACTTGTCAAATGCGAAGACTACTGCTAGCAACTCCTTCTCAGTGGTAGTATAATTAACCTACACTTCAGTTATAGTTTTACTAGCATAATAAATAGAATGAAATACCTTCTCTTTTCTTTGGCCTAGTATAGCTCTCACAACAAAATCACTTGCGTCGCACATTAGTTCAAACTGTTGCGTCTAGTCCAGTGAGACGACAATTTGGGCTTATACCAGCTACTTCTTTATTGTCATGAATGCGTCTAGACAGTTGTCATTGAACATAAACTTTTTATTTTTCTCCAGTATTGAGCATAATGGTTTAGCTATCTTGGAAAAATCTCGATGATTTTTCAATGATTTCTACCTTTACTTTATCAACCTCAATGTCTTGACAAGATATCCGATGCCCCTGGACAATGCCTTCAGTTGCCATGAAGTGGAATTTCTCCCAATTCAGAACTAGATTTGTATCCTTGCATCTCTTCAAAACTCTTGCTAGATTGTCAGCGCATTGGTCGAAATTTTGTCCATAGACCGAGAAATCATATATGAGTACCTCTAAGGAATCCTCAATCATGTCTGAAAAATTACCATCACACATCTTTGGAATGTTGCTGGTCCATTACACAACCCAAATGACATACGTCAGAAAGAAAATGTTCCAAAAAGGCATGTGAACGTGGTCTTTTCTTGATCTTTTGGCGCAATGGCAATTTGGCTGTATCCAGAATAGCCATCTACGAAGTAATAATAGGCTTTACCGGCTAGCCTATCTAACATTTGATCAATGAAAGGTAGTGGGAAATGATCCTTCTTTGTGGTTGCATTTAGTCGACAGTAATCCATACATACTCGCCAGCTAGTTGCAATGCAAGTAGGGATCAACTCGTTCTTGTCATTGGTCACAACTGTGAAACCACTCTTTTTAGGTACACATTGGATGGTGCTTACCCAATTGCTATAAAAAAATAGGGTATATGATGCCGTATCTAACCATTTGATAATTTCCTTCTTCACCACTTCTTTCATTTTCTCATTAAGTCATCTTTGTTGCTTAATTGATTGCTTCTATTTATCTTCCAGCCTAATTTTGTGCATGCAAAAAGAGAGACTGATGCCTCTAATATCAGCAATGCTCTATGCTATGGCTCTTTTATGCTCTTTCAAAATGGCAATAAGTTTATCTTCCTATGTTGCGTCGAGGGATGTGTTGACAATAACAAGTAATGTCTCATTATCACCAAGGAAGACATATTTTATATGCGTTGGCAATGGCTTCAACTCCAAGGTAGGAGCTTGCTCAATAGATGGTTTAAACACTGGGATTGTCCTGTTAGACAAATCCAAAGACTCCAATTGCCAATTCTATTTCAGCTCACAATTGTTAACCTCCTCTTTGTCGACATAGTCATCTAGGATGTCCTTAGTGGATGTCGTCGCATCTTTATCTAACGCTGCTAGACTTCTTACGTTGAATTCTTTCGAAATGATTTTGTCCAGCACGTCGATGTGGTGACATTGCTCTTTACTTCTGGATGGAGATGCCTCAAACGTACTAAAGGTCACATGCTCGTCGTTATGACGCATGATAAGTTCTCCCTTGAATACGTCGATAAGTGTGTGTCCCGTTGCTAGAAATGGTTGCCCCAAGATAATGCACACCTTTTTATCTACTTCGTACTCTAGGATTATAAAGTCAGCAGGGAACACAAACTTATCTACTTGTACAAGGATGTCTTTGATTTGGCCTTCAGGTTGTGCTAAGGATCTATTTGGAAGTTGTAATGTCACCGCGGTGGGCGTCATCGAACCTATTCCTAATTTCTTGAAAGTAGACAAAGGCATAAGATTAATACTTGCTCCTGAATCACATAAAGCCTTACCTAAATAATGATTCCCAATGGAGCATGGGATTGTGAAGCTGCTAGGGTCTTTCATCTCGGTTGGCAACTTATTTGTAAGCACAGCTTGTACCCCTCTGTGAGCATAATCGTCTCTATTTCAGACAATTTCTTCTTCTTTGATAACAACTCTTTCATAAATTTTCCATAGCTGGGTATCTGCATAAGAGTATCAACAAGAGGTATGTTAATATGCAATTGTTTCAAAGTAGAGACAAACCTTTGATATTCTTTATCATGGACTTTCTCTTTAAATCTTTACGGGAATAGAAAAGGTATCGTAGCAGTGGGTTGTTATGGAAAACTTGGAGGTGTCGACGTTGGTAGTTGCGTCGATAGCTTAGTTGGGCAAACTACAGGTATAGATGGCACTACAGTTGATTCCTCTTTATTTTCTTTTGCTTGACTTTCTTTAGCTGCATCCTCTTCCTATTGTTGTGGTTCAAATGTGTCGACATGGCCTTGATTAGAGCTACTTGGTTCAACCATCTGCTTCCTACTCCTCAGCGTGATTGCTTTGCAATGCTCCTTCCCCTTCTGCGTAGGATTCTTAGTATCACTAGGCAGAGTGCCTAGTGATCTAGTAACTGCCCTAGTTGTGCTTCTAATGCTCGAATGGAAGAAGAGTTGCCTTGCACTATTGCTTCATTTTGTGTGATATGCTCGCGCATCATTGCCTCAAGAGCAGCCATAGGATTTGACTTTGGTTGAGAAAATTGTTGCTATTGATATTGATGATGCTGTCCTTGTATATGTGGCAACACAGACTGTTGTGGCTGTAATCGAAATTGTGGTTGCATCTGACTATGTGACTACATCTGCTTAGATCGAGAATTTACCTGCGAATTTTGTTTATGATTCTATTGTGGATTGCTATTGTAACTCCCTTGTCTATAACCCCCTTGATTTGAGGAATTTCCATAACTGAATGTGGAAGCATTTTGATTCCCCCAAGGTTGTTGAGATCAGTTATTATATGAGTTACCAAATGAACTTCCCTTGATGTTGTTGACATAGAAAGCATTTTTTGCATGTTGTGGCCAGTCCTCATAACTATGATTGTCTCTGCAAATTTAACAAGAAAATATTGGTGCATCTAATTGTTGAGCCACTTGAATAGGAGCAACATCATTTGTTCCCTTCATATTCTTAATGATATTGGCTAATGATGATACCTGCGCTGACAAAGTAGAAATAGCATCTAATTCAAGAAGTCCAGGGTTATTTTTTTACTTGTGAAGAATGAGAAATCGAAAATTGATAATCATTTTGAGCAATCCTCTCTAGAATTCTTACAGTTTCATTGTAGGTAAAGTCCATCAAGGGACCATTAGCAGATGCGTCGACAAGGTTCCTTGTCTGAGCATTCAAACCATTGTAAAAATTTCAATCTGGGTCTCCTACTGAATTCCATGCATTGGGCAGCGTCGAAGTAATGTTTTATAACGCTCCCATGTTGTATTTAAATTCTTATCATCTAGCTGATGATATGCAGTAATATCATTTCGCAACCTTGCGTTCATTATTGATGGATTGAAACGCAAAACAAACTGCATTGCTAATGCATTCCAAGATGTAATTGATTCTGCCAGCAATCCCAAGAACCATGTTCTCACTTTACCCTGCAATGAATAAGGGAATAATTGCATTTTCAAGGCATCATCAGGGGCATCATGTTGACTAAAGGATGCACAAATAAGAAAAAATGATTTTAAATGTTCTCTTACGTCTTCATGAGCGAACTCTTGTTCACTGTCAGTCAAGTTTACGTAGAACTCTCTCACAAGAGATGGTGAATAGCCCTTAGGATGGGAACAAAAGGTTTCCCAACTCATTCTCGCAGTAGTTTTATTGACTTGCTTCCCGAGGTCTTGATGCTTTGACAGTTGAAAACCCTACTCAGGATGACAGTTATGCTTCAGCATGTTGTCTTGGAAGCGATCCTTCGTAGCCTTGGTCAGAGACACCACTAGTTCCCTAGATGGGTGATGCTCTGTTTCTCGCACCACAATAGTGAAGGAGGGTTTTGTAGCATATTTTTATGGTGTTTTTCTGCCTTGAGTTCTGGCCATATCTTTTTGGTAGCAAAGGTAGTAGAGAGTAGAAAAAAAAGAGATCTTTGAAGAAAAGTTTCAGTAGTAATGGAGGTTTTTCTGAGTAACATCGTCGGCACAGTGGATTGCTTTATAGGGAATGAAAAGTAGAGATGGAGAGTCGTGCTCTTTTACGTTGCAAAAAGAGGATAGTTAGTCTGCATCTAATAAATGCGTCCACTTGGATTGCCTTTTTTCAGATCAATCTAATGGTTGGGGAATAGTTGCTTGAAATGTCACGATTTGTTTCCTGTTTTGTTTCGATTTTGTGATGAGTTAGCCAATAAGTTGCATCGACAAGGACTTTTTCATGCATCAACAAAAGAAAGGACTTTATTCCTACAAAAATACTAAGGAAGATAACTGAAACATAACAAAATAAACTAAAAGTATATCATAAAAATGTAAAGAGAGGTTAGAAAAATGTGACCAGATTAATGGTCTCCTTCTGTTTGTGATCACTATGGCTAAAGTAATGCTTCAGCCATTAGCCATTCACCTTAAATTTGTGCCTATCATTTATGTCTTTAATTATAACCGCACAATGAGGAAATGCTTCAACAACCTCGAATGGACCAGACCATCGTGAGTTCAATTTACCTGGGTGCAATTTTAGTCGCAAATTAAATAATAGCACCAGTTGACTTGTAGTAAATTATAGCTGTAAAATAATTTTGTCGTTCCAATGCTGAGTCTTTTCCTTATATATTGCGGCATTTTCATAAACATTGTGTCAAATTTCCTCCAGTTCAGTAATGTCCAACAGTCTTTTTTTTCCAGCAGCTTCATAGTCCATGTTCACTTGCTTGATTGTCCACATGGCTTTATGTTCTAATTCCATAGGCAAGTGACATGATTTACCAAACACAAGTTCATATGGTGACATTCCAAGTGGAGTTTTATATGTAGTGCGTAACGCCTACAATGCATCATCCAGCCTAGAAGACCAATCCTTCCTTGATGGATTCACCACCTTTTCAAGAATATTTTTTATTTGCCGATTGAAGACATCAGCTTAGCCATTGGTTTGTGGATAGTATGCGATTGTCATTCGATGGTTAACTCCATACCGCTTCAGTGCGGCTACAACTTGATTATAGTGGAAGTGAGTGCCTTGATCACTAATCAATGCCTTAGGTGTGCCGAAATGAGTGAGTATGTACTTGTGGAAAAATTTCAGCACTGTCCTAGCATCATCCTTTGAGACAGCAACAACCTCCACCCATTTTGACACATAGTCAACAACAACTAGGATATAAACATTTCCAAACGAACTTGGAAATAGTCTCATAAAATCTATACCCCAGACATCAAAGAGCTCAACCTCCATAATTGGCTGTTGCAGCATCTCACTACGTCAAGATATTGATCCAGTGCGCTGACATTTGTCACATTGTTGCACAAAATTGTGGGCATCTTTCGACAATGAAGGCTAATAAAATCCTAATTGAAGCACCTTAGCAGCAGTTCTTACACCACCAAAATGACCTTCATAATGGGCATCATGGTAATGCTTCAGGATTGAAAGAATTCTTCTTCTGGAACACAGCGCCTAATAGTATTATCGTTGCATACCTTGAATAGGTATGGCTCATTGATAACATCACAAATGACACTTATTTCCTCCCTAAATTTGTGTATTAATTGTCTCTTTTGTGCTATATTTAGTATGCATATTAGGCATTTCATACTTAGTTTTTATGTTTTCTAACTCATTGTTGTTTGGTTTACTTTCTTGCTATTTTATCTCTTTTTTGTGCACTAATATTGCCACATGCAGCATATATATATTGCATCTTAAAAATGTCAGCGCAAAGGATCCATCTCAAAGGATCGGTGCTTGAAAGAAGTCAAAGATGTAGCCACAAGTATAACTTGGATATGCAGCCAGAGATGTCAACGCATAGAAATCTTTACTTTGCATGAGTGAATTCAAGCTACAAGTACATCTGGAAGCACCAATGCAAGAATTTCACACGTTGTAGCCGCAATTAAAGATTTCAGATTGCGACAAGAAATGCAGTGACAATCTACATATCCATGAAGTATACACCAGATCTGCGTGACTGCACAGCTAGACTGTAACAAACTTTTACAGTTGCAATTGGATCTGGATCTAAGAAGAGAGAAGATTTACCATTCTTGAAGCTTATAAATAGTGGAATTAAATTATGCAAATACTTTGTGTTCTTAGAGATTTAAGCTAGAGAACAGTGAGCTGATTGATCGGAGGAGCAATTACTTCTGACGAGAAGTGCTCGATCCAACACAAGAGGAGCGGTTAAGGAATAGTCCTAGTAGTCTAGAGGTAGTAAGCATCGATGTATTTGTTAACCCCTCTTTTATGCTGATGAATTACTCTTGACAATTGAATGAATATGAGAATATCTTTCAATGTTAGATTACTTTGATTCTTACTTAATTCTTCTCATCTGTTTCTTCTTGGATTTAATTGCTTTAAACATGAGAGTGGAATTGTAGTCTACCTACATCGAGAGATATGGAGACAAGTTAGATTAACAAGTAAGTCAACGAGAGCTGCTTGGAATTAGAAGGGATTCTATCACTTGTTCTTAAGTGCTCAGAGTTGCTAACATCGAGAGATGAAGTAATTGTGGGTACTTGAGTCTCAATAAAACAAAGAGCTGTTATTGGTAAGATTTTATTGGAGCATTATTGTTACGACAATTCATCTATACAAAACCTTGTCGACGTATCCAGTGTTGCTACTTAGTGATATCAGTGATCAACTTCAACCCTTTGCACTTGATTACACTTTCATTTTTCTGCATTTAAATTCTCAAAACTTCAACAACAATTTGATTTACTTTCAGTTGCTCTAACATTAAACTTTTATAATTACATTGAAAATTTTAACTATCTTAGTGTGCATATTAGATTTAATTGCGCTGACATCTTTACTCACATTGTCTTTAATCTTAGTTTTAATTGTCTCGATATATAGACATAAAGAACCTATTCTATATGGGATCGGTATCTGATAGAATTAATGTATCAACTATACTGGCATCGATGTATGTCCGCTTGCACAACTGCTGTGTCGTTACAAGCAGATCAAGTTTTGGCACCGTTGCCAAGGAATTTGGCGTTTGTTTGATGTTTATGTTTGTAGATGCAATTAATTATTCTTCCTTAACTTCTAACTTTTACTAATTTGTTTAATTTCTTTTTGTTAACTTCTTTCAGAATTCTTTAAGTGTTGCATGTCCACAAGGAGAAATCCTAAGAATATTGCGAGCTTTGATTCGGAACTTGAGAGGACATTAAGGAAGAGGAGACAAGAACAAAAGAAAATGGCTGGCAACAACAACAATAACAACCTACCACCATTGCTGCCACAAAATGTTGTTCATCTGGTACAGCCACAAATCATCAATATTATACCACCGCCTCCACAAGTTGAATAAGTGCAAAATAGGACAATCCGAGATTTTGTTGTTCCTATCCTTGATGATTTACAACCAGGGGTTGTGAGGCTAGCCATACAAGCTGGAAATTTTAAGTTGAAACCGGTCATATTTCAGATGCTTAATTCAAATGGGCAATATTCTGGTTTTCCTCATGAAGATGCAAGAGAACATTTAAAATCATTTTTTCTTATTTGTGCATCTTTTAGTCAACATGATGTCCCTGATAATGCCTTGAAAATGCAATTATTTCCTTATTTGTAGCAAGGTAAAGCGAGAACATGGTTCTTGGGATTACCGGCTGGATCCATTACATCTTGGAATGCGCTAGAAACACAAATTGTTTTGCGTTTTAATCCACAGACAATGAACGCAAGATTATGAAATGACATTATAGCGTATCATTAGCTGGATGATGAGAACTTACATACAACATGGGAGTGTTATAAGACTCTAGTTAGACGCTGCCCAATGCATGGAATTCAACAAATGACCCAGATAGAGATATTTTATAATGGATTCAATGCTCAGATAAGAAATCTTGTCGACGCATTTGCTAACAGTTCCATGTTGATTGCACCTACACTAAAGCTATACAAATTCTAGAGAGAATTGCACAGAATGATTATCAATATTCAATCTCTCATTTTGCTCATATAAAAACTAATCTTGGTGTTCTTAAATTAGATGTTATTTCTGCTTTGAGTGCGCAGGTATCCTCTTTGGCCAATATTATAAAGAATATGAAAGGGACAAGTGACGTTGCTCCTATCCAAGTAGCTCGATAGATGGATGTGCCGACATTTTCATGTGAGATTTGTGGCGACAACCACAGTTACGAGTATTGCCCACAACATGCTGAAAATGCATTCTACGTCAATAACATCAGAGGAGGCTCTTATGGTAACTTATACAACAACAGAGCAAAATTTTAATTAGAATTCCCAGGTACGTTAAATCAGAATTCTTCCATATATTGATAAGGAAATTCCTCAACTCAAGGGAGTTACAACAACAATCAACAGTAAAATTTTAATCAGAATTCGCAGGTACATTCGCTCCCTGATCAATTGCAGACACATAGCCAGATGCAACCACAAACACGATTGCAGCCATAACTGAATGCAATGCCACATATGTAAGGATAGCATCAGCAACAATAGCAATTTTCTCAACGAAGGTCAAATCTTATGGCTACTCTTAAAACACTGTTGTGAGAGCATATCACTGGAATTGTAATTATAATCTGAATGTAATTCTTCTTTTATTCGAGCATTAGAAGCCCAGCTAGGACAATTGGTTTCTAATCTGAATGTAGGATCACTAGGTGCTATACCAAGTGATACTGAGAACCTAACACAAAGAGGGAAGGAGCACTGTAAGGCTATTATGCTACGAAGTGGAAAGCAAACGGCTGAACCAAGCAATTCAAACCTAGACCATGTCGATGCATTCGAACCAACGCAACAAGGAGAAGTTATAGCTGAAGGAAACTCAGCAGAAATAAATTAAGAGAAGCCAACTGTAGTGACATCTCTGCCTACCATTCGCCTAACAAAGCTGTCGACGCAATTACTTGTGTCGATGCAACCGGTTATTCCATAGCAACCCACTACTACGATACCTTTGCCATTTTTGCAAAGATTTAAAGAGAAAGACCATGATAAGGACTATCAAAAGTTTGTTTCTACTTTGAAACAATTACATATTAACATACCTATTGTAGATGCTATAATGCAGATTCCCAGTTATGGGAAATTTATGTAAGAGCTTTTATTAAAGAAAAAGAAACTGTCTGAAATCGAGACAATTACGCTCACAGAGAGGTGCAGTGCTGTGCTTACAGACAAGTTGTCACCAAAAAAGAAAGACCTGGAAGCTTCACAATCCTTTGCTCCATTGGGAATCATTATCTAGGTAAAGCTTTATGTGATTTGGGAGCTAGTATTAATCTTATGCCTTTGTCCACATTCAAGAAATTAGAAATAGGATCAATAAAGCCCACTGTGGTGACATTGCAACTTGCGGACAAATCTCTAGCGCAACCTGAAGGCCAGATCAAAGATGTCCTTGAGCAAGTTGATAAGCTCGTGTTCCCTGTCGATTTCATAATCTTTGACTGCGAGGCAAACAAGGAAGTGCCCATCATTCTGTGGTGACCATTCTTAGCAATGGGATGCACTCTTATCGACGTTTTCAAGGGTGAGCTTATCATGTGATATAACGACGAACATGTGACCTTCAGTGTGTTCAAGGCATCTCTGTCCAAAAGTAAAGAGGAGTGTCACCACATTGATGTGCTAAATGAAATAATTATGGAAGAATTTAACGAACAGAGTTCAGTAGTTTTAGATGAATATGTAGTGACAACTGTTGACAAAATCCTAACTGAATGTGACCACAATGTTGAAGTTAATAATTATAAGCTGAGACAGAATTGACAATTGGAATCTTTGGATTTATCTAGTAGGACGATCCCTGTGTTTAAACCATTGATTGAACAAGCTCCTACCTTGGAGTTGAAGCTATTGTTGACACATTTGAAATATGTCTTTCTGGGTGACAATGATACGTCACCTGTAATTGCCAGTGCAACCCTTGATGCAACACAAGAAGAAAAGCTTATCACAATTTCAAAGAAACACAAAAGAGCCATAGCCTGGAGCATTACAAATATCAGAGGCATCAGTCCCTCTTTTTGCATGCACAAGATCAAGCTGAAAGATGAAGGGAAGCAATCCATTGAGCAACAGTGATGACTCAATGAGAAGATGAAAGAAGCAGTGAAGAAGGAGATTATCAAGTGGCTAGACGTAAGCATCATCTATCCTATTTCTAATAGCAATTGGGTGAACCCTGTCCAATGTGTGACCAAAAAGAGTGGCTTTACAGTTGTGAGCAATGACAAAGAACGAGTTGATCCCTATTCGCATTGCAACTGGCTAGCGAGTATACATGGATTATCAACGACTCAATGCGGCCACAAAGAAGGACCACTTCCATTACCTTTCATTGACTAGATGCTGGATAGGCTAGCTGGTAAAGCCTATTATTGCTTCCTAGATTGCTACTCTGGATACAACCAAATTGCCATTGCGCCGGAAGATTAAGCAAAAACCACGTTGACATGCCCATTTGGAACCTTTGCCTTCCGACATATGCCTTTTGGATTGTGCAATGCACCAGCCACATTCCAGAGATGTATGATGACTATTTTATCGGACATGATTAAAGATTCTTTAGAGGTATTCATGAACGATTTTTCTGTTTATGGGAAGACGTTTGACCAATGCGCTGACAACCTGGCGAAAGTTCGAAATTGGGAGAAATGTCACTTCATGGCAACTGAAGGTATTGTCCTAAAGGCATCGCATATCATGTCAGGGCATTGAGGTAGACAAAGCAAAGGTTGAAATAATCGAGAAATTGCTACTGCGACAAATATTAAGGGAATAAGAAGCTTTCTTGGACATGCTGGTTTCTATAGGAGATTTATCCGTGATTTTTCCAAAATTGCTAAACTGTTATGCTCATTGCTAGAGAAAAATAAAAAGTTTGTGTTTGATGACACTTGTTTGGACGTATTCATCACAATTAAGAAGAAGCTAGTACAAGCTTTGATTGTCGTCGTATTGGACTAGACGCAACTATTTGAATTAATGTGTGACGCAAGTGATTTTGTTGTAGGAGCTGCGCTGGGTCAACGTAGAGAAAAGGTATTTCATTCTATTTATTATACTAGTAAAACTTTGACTGAAGAATAGGTAATTTATACAACTACTGAGAAGGAATTGCTAGCAGTAGTTTTTGCATTCGACAAGTTTCGTTCATACCTTGTCGGTACAAAAATTATAATGCACACAAACCATTCTGCATTGAGGTACCTTTTTATGAAGAAAGATGTCAAGCAAAGGTTGATTAGATGGATCCTATTGCTACAAGAGTTTGATGTTGAAATCAGGGATAGAATGGATCCGAGAATCAAGTAGCTGACCACTTGTCTTGACTGAAAGTTGGAAGTGAAGATGGAAATAAAGTCTGAATTGTCGATGCATTTCCAAATCAGCAGTTGTTCTTTGTCGACGCATCACCCTGGTATGTTTATGTTGTCAACTATCTTGTGTGTGGGAAGCTACCCTTGAGTGCTGTTGGTCACAAGAAAGTCAGATTCTTACGCGACGCTGCAAATTACCACTAGAACGAGCCATACCTGTTCAAGGAATGCACTAACAATATCATCTGTCACTGCATTCCTGAAGAAGAAATGACTTCTATCTTGCGACATTGCTATGATGCTCCCTATAGAGGTCATTTTGGTGGTGTAAGGACTACTGCAAAGGTCCTTTAGTCAGGATTCTATTAGCCCACATTTTTTCAAGATGCCCACAACTTTACACATAAATATGATGGATGTCAATGCACTAGCTCAATATCTCGATGCAACGAGATGCTCCAACAACCTATTATGGAGGTGGAGTTATTCGACATTTGGGGTATAATTTGTATGAGGCCATTCCCAAACTCTTTTTGGAATGTGTATATTTTAGTTACTATTGACTATGTATCGAAGTGGATTGATGCAATTGTAGTGCCAAAAGATGATGCTCGAACGGTGTTGAAGTTCTTCCACACTTACATACTAGAGCCTTAATAATTAATCAAGGTATTCACTTCCACAATAATCAAGTTGCGACAGCATTAAAAAGATATGGTGTGAAGCATCGGATGGCCACAGCGTATCATCCACATACAAATGGCCAAGTTGAGGTGTCCAATCGGCAGATTAAGAGCAGCCTTGAGAAGGTGGTTAATCCATTTAGGAGGGATTGGTCTTTCCGATTACATGACGTATTATAGGCACTTCGCACTGCATATAAAACCCCGTTGGGGATGTCGCCATATCAGCTAGTGTTTGGAAAGACATGCCACTTACCAGTTGAGTTTGAGCATAAAGCCATGTGGGCAATCAAGCAGGTGAATTTGGATTATGATGCTGCTGGAAGAAAATGATTGTTGGACATTGATGAACTAGAAGAAATTCGTAGCAATGCCTATGAGAATGCTGCAATATACAAAGAAAAGACCAAGAGATGGCACGACAATATCATCTTGCATCGATAATTTAGCTCTGGTCAGTTAGTACTTTTGTTTAATTCACATTTAAAACTGCATCCAAGTAAATTGCGTTCAAGATGGTTAGGTCCTTTTAAGGTTGTCGAAGCATTCCAAAACGGTGCGGTGACAATTGAGAATTTGAATGATGGACAACAGTTCTAAGTGAATGGCCAAAGTCTGAAGCATTATACAAGCCTAGAAGTCAAAGAACCAAGCAAGACCATAGATCTGGTCACATTTAAATAATGTCAATACATTTTTATATTTCTTTGTATTTGTTTCACTTTTACTTGTTTCTTTTCAATTTTATGCTGGAATAAAAATCATCTTTTTGTTGATGCATCCTAGAGCACAACATGTTGGCGCATTCTAGATGAATCAGCACAACTTTTTCAGCAAGAATCGTGCCGATTGATCTTCATATTCTCCCAGTCGTTCGATCAAAAGAAAAGGTATGATCTACAGCCTGGCATTTATTGGCTACAAACTCAATGTTTCTCCAAGCTTTCTGTAATAATCACGACTTTTGCTATTAAGAGGTTATAAAACCCTTCTCTGACGTTTTCTTTTTCCACTCACAATCACCATTGTTGCTACAACTTATCTTCCTTATTGTTTTTACTTTTAATCTCACCAGTTTACTATTTTATCCGTAAATCTCTTTTCACCCTTTTTCTTGAGTTATTATGGCCAGAATAAGAGGTGCGAAGACGCCTTCTAAAGCCACCCTTGAAACTTCCGCCACCATGGTTAGGTCCACAGATCAACCTCTACCAACAAAGCTGGTCTTATTTTTGTAAAAGGTAGCCAAAGACTGCTATCATACTGTGATGCTTAAACGAAAATGCCATCTGGAGCAAGGATTACAGTTGTCCCTACAATAGACATTAGGGAAGCAGATTGCAAAAACCATTATTCGGCGAGGTTGGGAATTCTTTTACGACCATCCAACTGGATATTCCCCTATAATTGCAAGGGAATTTTTCGCAAATCTTGTCGATTCTAAGCAGGAGTTCGTTTTTTTAAGAGAGGGTTTAATACCCTGGAGTGCTGCCCATATCAATGTTTTGCTCTGGATTCTTGAGAGGTAGATGACCACACTCTATTTTTGGAAAAATTAGATGATGAAGGAACTGACCAAGTCATGAAGGACCTTTGCGTTGAGGGTGCAGTCTGGACGAGTAATGGCCCACACAACTACACCATGCACCGTCGGTATTTGACGACTTTCAGCTAGGTGTGGTTCCACTTCGTGAATAGTCGCATCCTGCCTTCCACACACAACACCACTGTAATGTTAAACTGTATGTACATTTTGCATTCAATTTTAAATGGCCATCATATTGATGTCAACGCAATCCTCCACGACCAGATTGCTGAGGCTGCCTCCAAGCTAACAGGTATATTACCTTTTCCTTCCTTAATCATGCTACTTTGAAAATAGAGGGAAATTGTACCCAGAGATAGGGATGAGGTATTAGAGAAAAAAAGCCCCATCAATGATATCTTTATAGAAAGGATGACGAGGGGCCAAGAGATGCCACTGGCAAGAGAAGCATCAAAGAAGAAGGACAAAGAAAAAGGGAAGAAGAAGGAAAAACAGGATGATGCGCCCACAGATCCTTAGTTGCGAAAAAATTGGCTGCAATGGAAATCAGCATTGTTCGCATCGATATGCGCCAAATATGTACTATCAATGCATTAGAGGAGATGGATTACAGACAAAATTTATCACAAGAGTGTGGAACAAGTCTATTGTCGACACATTGAGAAGGCTGAGTCCAAACCCTTTGCCTGAGTTCCCTATCTTTCCACCTATTATTAGGGAAGCTCCCTCATCCTTCGAATAGCCTACTCTTGATGGTAGGCCTCAACATGTCTCTTTTCCAACAAGAATCCATATTTTAGATGACGAGGAGCATTCTAATGACATGAAGGATTGTTACCGAACTATAGCCAGTTTGTTCAAAGAAGAGTTCTCGAACAGCCTTGGGGCAATATGGAAGAGAGGGCAGCTATGAGTATGGACGCTGAGGATGGAGCTGACATTGACACAATTGAACCTGAGAAACCTGGGGATGAAGGTGCAGAACAAGCTGAAGGCCAAGAGAAGGACAAAAAAGGAGAAGAGCGTGTGATGAAAGATCCTGCAGAGGAGCAGGAAGAAAAGAAGGAAGATGCCTTGACAAATATCACTGAGGATATTATCGGCACACCCGTAAGTGTGAGGGCATCTAGTGATGACATGGCTCCACATGATGCGAGCCAGGCTGAGGTAGTTACAAGTAATGCGGAGGAGTTTAATCCTTTAGTTATAGTGCCCTATGTAGCCCCTCTTACTGAGATCCATCCATCAGATGTGACTACCGATAAGGCCGCCACCCAACTAGCTAAGAAGAAGCAATCCACCGATTCGATTGGTTCGAAGGATAAAAAGAAGAGGCACAAGGACAAGAAAATGCGATTGTAGTTAAGGAGGAGCAACCTACCCAACTAGCTGAGGCCACATTTTATTTTGTCATTGCATTTCTTTTGTTAATTTAGTTGCATTTCCATTCTTATCTGTATAATATTATCAGTGCATTGGGGACAATGCAGACATTAAGTTTGGGGGGAATCTTGTGTGAATGGAAATGTGATTGCACCCATATATTTGAATTTTATTTATTTCTTTAGGTAATAAAAGTATGTAGAATTTCAGCAAAAATGTGACCACAAATTTTATTTGATGCGTAAATCTTGAATTGATTGGGATGTTGACATATGAATTGGATGAATGTGAATGAATATTGAGCTCTTTTATTTTTTTGAATGAATAATTGAATTGCTTCAGTAATGAATGGTTTGGTAGCAATCTTTAAATCTTGAACTAACTTGCCGATTGTAGTGGCATTAAAAAACAAAGAACACTCTAATGTGAGTGCATTGTGGCTTACCAATGGAGAACACTCCGTTGCATGTGTTAGAAAAATCATCTAGCCAAAGGCTGTTATTGCAATAGGGTGTTGACGCAATTACCTACCTCCTAGGGGTTTGTTGCACTCCATCGTTACTGCCTAAGAACCAAGGTAGAGTAATGCAATGACATCCCTCAGTCACGTATAAAAAGAATTTTGAGAAAAAGAAGAGAAAATGAGAAAAGAAAAAGAAATATTGCCATAAATGCTATATTTGTTTAAGAAAGGATAAGATTCAAATCATGTTACTAACATGAGTGATGTTACAGTTTTAATTGTTCATGTTTCTAAATTGTCGGTGCATTATTCTATCATATGAATGCAATTTGTACATTAGGATCCCAGAAAATTTAAGTTGTTAAAATAATAATTGCGATGACATATTTGATTGTGAGATTGCTAATTTTTTTTTACTTGAGGACAAATAAAAACTCAAGTTTGAGGGTGTGATAACATCACAAATGACACTTATTTTCTCTCTAAATTTGTATATTAATTGTCTCTTTTGTGCTATATTTAGTATGCATATTAGGCATTTCATACTTAGCTTTTATGTTTTCTAACTCATTGTTCTTTGGTTTACATTCTTTTTATTTTATCTCTTTTTTGTGCACTAATATCGCCACATGCAGCATATATATATTGCGTCTTAAAAATGTCAACCTAAAGGATCCATCTCAATAGATCGGTGCTAGAAAGAAGTCAAAGATGCAACCACAAGTATAGCTTGGATATGTAGCCAGAGATGTCGACGCATAGAAATCTTTACTTTGCATGAGTGAATTCAAGCTACAAGTACATATGGAAGCACCAACGCTGGAATTTCACACGTTGTCACTACAATTATTGATTTCAGATCGTGACCAAAAATGCGACGGCAATCTACAGATCCATGAAGTTCACACTAGATCAGCGTGAGTGCACAGCTGGATTGTAACAAACTTTTACAGCTGCAATTGGATCTAGATCTAAGAAGAGAGAAGATTTACCATTCTTGAAGCTTATAAATAGTGGAGAAAAGATGAAGAAAGATATCAAGAGGTAGAGGAATTAAATTCTGCAAATACTTTGTGTTCTTGGAGATTTAAGCTGAAGAACGGTGAGCTGATTGATCGGAGGAGCAACCACTTCTGACGAGAAGTGCTCGATGCAACACAAGAGGAGCGGTTAAGGAATAGTCCTAGTAGTCTAGAGGTAGTAAGCTTCGATGTATTTGTTAACCCTTCTTTTATGCTGATGAATTACTGTTGACAATTGAATGAATATGAGTATATCTTTCAATGTTAGATTACTTTGATTCTTACTTAATTCTTCTCATCTGTTTCTTCTTGGATTTAATTGCTTTAAACATGAGAGTGGAATTGCAGTCTACCTACATTGAGAGATACGGAGACAAGTTAGATTAACAATTAAGTCAACGAGAGCTGCTTGGAATTAGAAGAGATTCTATTACTTGTTCTTAAGTGCTCAGAGTTACCAACATCGAGAGATGAAGTAATGTTGGGTACTTGATTCTCGATTAAACAGAGAGCTGTTATTGGTAAGATTTTATTGGAGCATTATTGTTGCGACAATTCGTCTATACAAAACCTTGTCGACGCAAGCTACTAGACGGTTCGATTAGTCTTTCGCCCCTATACCCAAGTCAGACGAACGATTTGCACGTCAGTATCGCTGCGGGCCTCCACCAGAGTTTCCTTTGGCTTCGCCCCGCTCAGGCATAGTTCACCATCTTTCGGGTCCCGACAGGCATGCTCTCACTCGAACCCTTCTCAGAAGATCAAGGTCGGTCGGCGGTGCACCCGCGAGGGATCCCGCCAATCAGCTTCCTTACGCCTTACGGGTTTTCTAGCCCGTTGACTCGCACACATGTCAGACTCCTTGGTCCGTGTTTCAAGACGGGCCGAATGGGGAGCTCGCAGGCCGACGCCCGGAGCACGCAGGTGCATAAGCACGCCGAGACGGCGCGTGCTGGATCCCACGATCGAGGCGACGACGTCTCCACGGGCGTATCAAAAGCCCGGGCTTGGGCCGCCGCCACGACCCGCGTCGGTCCACGCCCCGAGCCGATCGGCGGACCGGCTCTCGCCGTTCCACATCCGATCGGGGCGCATCGCCAGCCTACTTAGTGATATCAGTGATCCACTCCAACCCTTTTCACTTGATCACACTTTTATTTTTCTGCATTTAAATTCTCAAAACTTCAACAACAATTTGATTTACTTTTAATTGCTCTGACATTTAACTTTTATAATTACATTGACAATTTTAACTATCTTAGTGTGCAGATCAGATTTAATTACGCTGACATCTTTACTCACATTGTCTCTAATCTTAGTTTTAATTGCCTCGACATATAGACATCAAGAACCTATTCCTTATAAGATCGATATTTGATAGAATTAATCTATCAACTATACTTGCATCGACGTGTGTTTGCTTGCACAACTGCTGTGACATTACAAGCCGATCACTCATTCTAGTAATATTTCTCGATGTCGCGAAGAAACCTTTCCTTCTTGTGGCCTGTTTCACCAAAGGGTAATCTTCCACATACCAAGTAATTGACTACATCCGCATACCATTGGGATGTAATGACAATAAATAATTTCTTGTCAGGAAATGCATCGACAGTTTGGAATGTATTTCCATCTTCACTTCCTACTTCTAGACGAGACAAGTCATCTACCACTTAGTTCTTTGATCCTTTGTTATCCTTTATCTCTATGTCAAATTCTTTTAATATTAGGATCTATCGTATCAATCTTGGTTTGGAATCCTTCTTTGCAAAGTGGTATTTCAACGCAGAATGATCAATGAACACTAAAACCTTTGAGCCAATAAGATATGAGCGAAATTTGTCGAAGGCAAAACTACTGCCAATAGCTCCTTCTCTGTGGTTGTATAATTAATCTATGCTTCAGTGAGAGTTTTACTGGAATAGTATATCTCGTGAAACACTCTTTCATTGTGTTATCCTAACACAACACACACTGCATAATCACTCTAATCACATATTACTTCAAATGGTTTCGACCAATTTGGTGCAACGACAATAAGTGCCATCACAAGCTACTACTCTATTTGCATAAATGCATCCAGACATACATCATCGAACAAAATTTTTTTATTTTGCTCTAACAAGGAGAAGAGAGGTTTTGCAATCTTGGAGAAATAATGGATAAATCTTTGATAAAAACCTACATGACTGAGAAAACTCCGAATACCTTTTACATTGGTTGACAAGGGTAACTTCTCAATAATTTCAACCTTTGCTTTATCCACTTCAATGCCTTGACACGAAATTTGATGATTGAGAATAATGCCTTCTGTTGCCATGAAGTGGCATTTCTCCCAATTCAGCACTAGATTTGTGTCCTCACATCACTTTAGAATTCTAGCCAAATTGTTAGCGCATTTATCAAAAGTATTGCCATAGATAGAAAAATATTCATAAATATCACCAATGAGTCTTCAATCATGTCTGAGAAGATTGCCATTATGTACCTTTGAAATGTGGCCGGTGCATTGCAAAGACTAAATGGCATTCGGCTAAAGCCAAAAGTGCTAAAAGGACAAGTAAAGGATATTTTTGCTTGATCCTCCAGCACAATCACTATCTAATTGTAGCAATAACTGGCTTTTCCAGCAATCCTATCCAGCATTTGATCAATGAAGGGAAGTGGGAAGTAATCCTTCTTTGTGGCTGCATTCAAACGTCGATAGTCCATGCACACTCGCCGGCCCGTAGGAATGCGAGTATGGATTAGTTCATCCTTGCCATTAGATACCACCGTGATACCACTCTTTTTAGGAACACATTGGACTGGGTTTACCCACGTGCTATCAGAAATTGGGTAGATAATGCTCACATCCAACCACTTAATTATTTCCTTTTTAACAACCTCTTTCATTTTTTCATTTAATCTTCTCTACTGTTCAATGGATTGCTTTCCCTCATCTTCTAACTGGATTTTGTGTAGGCAAAAAGAGGGGCTAGTGCCTCTAATATCCACAATACTCCAAGCAATCTCACGCTTGTGTTACTTCAGTATATTGATTAATTTTTCCACCTGACTTGTATTGAGAGTTGCAGAGATAATTATTGGCAGTGTATTGTTCTCACCAAGGAAAACATACTTCAAATGGGTAGGCAAAGGTTTCAACTCCAAGGTAAGAGCTTCCTCAATAGATGGCTTAAATATTAGAGTCATTTTACTTGTCAATTCTAAAGATTCCATTTGCCATCTATGCTTAAGCTCAACATTATTTGCCTTAACCTTGCAATCATAATCAACTAGAAAATCTTCCTTTATTGTCACCACAAATTCTTCTAGGACTGTTGTGCTGTGTTGTGCTCATTAAATTTCACTTCAATTAATTCGTCCAGCACATCAATGTGGTGACATTCTTCTTTGTTTTTATAAGGACTTGCTTCGAAAACACTGAATATGACTTGCTCATCATTATGTCACATTACCAGTTTGCCTTTGAATACGTTGATAAGAGTGCAACTAGTGGCAAGGAATGGGCATCCCAAGATTATGAATACCTCTTTATCTGCTTCACAATCAAGGATAATGAAGTCCGCTGTGAACACAAACTTATCTGCGCTGACGAGGACGTCTTTAATTTGTCCCTCAGGTTGTGGTAATGATCTATCTACCAACTGTAATGTCACTGTAGTGGGATTCATGTGACCAATCCCTAATTTTCTAAATGTTGACAATGGCATGAGGTTGATACTTGCACCTAAATCACAAAGAGCTTTTACCAAGTAATGATTTCCAATGGAATATGGAATTGTAAAACTGCAAGGATCCTTAGTCTTTGGTGGCAATTTATTTGTCAGGACTGCGCTGCATCCCTCTGTGAGCGCAATTGTCTCAATATCAGTCAACTTATTCTTCTTGGATAGGAGCTCTTTCATGAATTTCCCATAGCTAGGAATCTGAAAGAGAGCATCTAGAAGAGGTATATTGACATGCAATTGTTTCAATGTGGTCAGAAATTTTTGATATTCTTTATCATTCTCCTTCTCTTTGAATTGTTATGGAAATGAAAAAGGTATTGATACATCAGGTTGTCGTGACAAAACCGGTTACGTCAACATCAAAAGTTTGGGGAAGTAAAATAAAAAGGTTGTTCGTGTAAAGCATGAAAAGAAAAGAAACAAAAGAAAAAAGTTGAGATGTAGAAAATTAACAAATGACTTTGGGGATATTAGGTCGCTTCAGTATGAGTTCTTCAATTGTTAGGTTTTAGGGATTTTCCTTTAATCAACTAGTCACTACCCCAATAGGATGTCTTTATCTTCCGTCGGCATAGCAAGTTGCTAGAGACTACTTACCACTAGATGTCACAGTCTAAACCGGTTTGGGGAAAAGGTTTTCACGGTTGGAAAATAGCAATTTTGGGTTCATTCCCACCTAAATGACGTTCTAGGGTTGTCAGACCTAGTGTTTGTTTGATGCTCTTCCTTTCCCAAATAGTTGATCTAAATTGAAAAATCTCTGTTAAACAATAATTAAATAATCATACTTCCACTCCATAATTTCCCAAAATGGAATTAGTTTCTCATGGTTTTCTTAATCATAATTAAAGAAAAAAAATATATTAAAGCATAAAATTGAAGAGATCAAATGAAAAAGAAACTTGAATTGTATTTGCAATTTGTCAGGAAAAATTCCTCTAAAATTTAAGTGAGTTATACAATCTCGTTTCAAATGAAAATACAAAGTAAAAACTGAAAGCTAGTAAATGGTGTCCCTAAACCTGGTGCTATAGGCCCCATTTATAGACTTGATCGGTCGTTTTCATCAACCCTAGGTCAGCTGTTGTCCTCATGTTTAAGTTGTATTGTAAAAATCGAAACACCTTTCCTTTGGTGCAGAGTTACGTTCAAGGTTCGATGTCGCGACACACCAAGTCTTGTGTCACGATAAAGCAAAGCAATCTCATTCATCTTCACTGCTGGTCCCTTTTTTGCGACATAGAGCCTCCTACGTTGTGACAAAGTGATCAGTTTCACTTTTGCTTAGCTACTAATGGTCTCCTACACACTCACGAAGTAGGTTAGCTAATCTTTAGGCCTGATTTTCCCTTAAAGGCAATAAAATAACCTTTTAGCATAATTTATTCAAAAGATAAATACTAAGTTAAATCTATAAAAAAACATAAGGGAAAATACTTGATTTCAAGCTCTTCAAATGTGAAAACTAGTTTAATCTGCTAGGTATAATGTCAGTAGATTACTTCACCTATTCTCAACAACTTGAAAATAGATTTGGGCTTCCAGGGAAAATACTAAGTCGCACAAAGCTTTACCACAGTAAGATTCTTCAATATTATAGGGTATAATAAAGCTTCCAGGGTCCTTCAATTTTGATGGCAGCTTGTTCTGCAAGAACGCACTGCACTCTTTTGTCAAAGCGATAGTCTCATATTACTAAGTCGTTTCTTCTTAGATAGAATATCCTTCATAAACTTCACATTGTTCGAAATCTGTTCTAAAGCCTCCACCAAGGGGATATTGATGTGTAACTACTTCAGAATATCCAAGAACTTTTTGAATTGCACCTCCTATTTTTGCTTATGTTGCTACAATCTTTGCGGATATGGAGGTGATGGAATTTTCGGTTAGACAAGACTACTCTTTTAAGGAGGTAAATATGCATCTAAAGAAAATGTTAGGTTATCAGAATTCACAAGTTTAGGGTTTACCTTATCAGACTTTGTAGATTCTGACTCTTTTGGTGTAGGAATTTCAACGGCTTGTTAACTTTCCTACTTCTCAATGGGTTCATCCTCAACATCAATCACTTGGGGTTTTAAAGTCTTACCACTTCATAAAGCCACTACCTTGTAATGTTTCTTACCAAAACTTCTTAGATTTTCTATATTGCTTGACAAGGTTCCTTGTGGTCTATTACGAAGCTCTGTAACTAATCTAACCCATTTGGTTCTCCAAATTTTTTTCAGTTTTGCTGCTTTGCTTTGGATCAAAGCATCATTCTTCGCCATGTACGCTTTTAACAAGTTCTCTAAATTGTTTGATGATCTAGGTTGTGCTGGTTTTGGAGCTTTTTGATTAAACCCTTGGGATTAGTGATTTACTAGTTTGATACCTACCAGATTGAACTACTTTTCATACTTTAGGAGCTTGAAATTAAGCATTTTCTTGCATTTCCTTACGAAATAGTTTATATATTTATTTTAGAATAAATTGTGTAAAAAGTGCAAAAAGGTTTGTTTTAACGTCTTTAAGGCCAATTAAGGCCTCAAGGCTAGCTAACATATTTCGTGAGTGTGCAGGAGACCTTTAGAAGTCGAATAAGTGTGTAGCTGATCACTATGTCATGACATAGCTTGCTCTACGTTGTAATAAAGGGACCAGACTTGAAGAAATGTGGAACTGACTTCTTTTTCGCGACATACATCACCTATGTCGTAAGAGTGCCTACATGGTGGCACCAAAGGAAAAGACAGACCTCTTTGTTGTGACACAAGACCTGGTGTGTCGTGACATCGAGCCCTGGATGCGGATTTTACATTAAGTGAAAGGCGTTTTGGTCTTTATAATGCCACTTAAACACAAGGAACGATAGTTGACCTAAGGCTGAGGAAAACGGCCGTCCAAGGCTATAAATAGGCCCTCTAGCACTAGAGTTTTTACACACCTTTTCTTAGTTTTCATTTTTACTTTATTATTTTGTTTTAGAAACGAGATTGTAAACTTTGCATAAATGACAGTGAAATTATTTCCCAATAGATTGTTATGCAATTCAAGTTTCTTTCATTTCATTTATTCAATCGTGTGATTATTTATATATATTTTTTAATGTTTAAAGAAACCATGAGGAACTAATTCCATTGTGGGGGATTAGGGAGTGGAAGTATTAATATTTAATTATTGTATAAATTGGGATTTAAAATCGGATTAGTTGTTTGGGAAAGGAATTACATGAAATAAACACTATGCCTGACAACCCTAGAAAGTCATTTAGGTGGGAATGAACCCAAAATTAGTATTGCCTATCTGTGAAGTCCTTTTCCCCAAACCAGTCTAGACTATGACATCTAGCAATAAGTAGTCTCTATTGACTCTTTATGTTGGTGGAAGATCGAAAGATCCCGCTAGGGTAACGACTAGTTTATTGAAGCAAAATCCCCAAAACCGATAGTTGAAGAGTCCATACTAAAGTGACTTATGATAGCATTAGAAATGACACTTAATTTCTCCTTAAATTAGTGTATAATTTGTTCCATGTGTACCATATTTAGCATACATTTTTAGCATGTTCTAGCTCAGTGTTGTTGGATTTTAATTTCTTTCATTTTATCTCTTTTGTGCCACTAATGTCGCTGTATTTAGTTCTAGTTTTGCGTCTAACGTTGTCAGCGCAGAAATCCACTTGGGAAGATCAGAGTAGGAAAGCATTCAAAATTGCGGTCACAAGTTGATCCAGAATTACGGTCGAATATGTCATCACATGAATGCTTCTACATTTCTATCAGGAATTTCACGCTGCTAATATATCCAGAAGCAACAGCGCAGGAGAATGACAAACTGTCGCAGAAAATTAAAATCACAATTTCATCCATAAATGTTGCGACAATCTGCAACTGCTCAATGAAAAAACCAGTGCGTGAGTGCATAACTAGCAATAACAACTTTTACAGGTGCATCAAGGAGTAGATCTGAAAAGGGTGAAAGATCTGGAATGGCCAATGATTGTAAATAGAAGGAAGAAAGAGAAGATTGATATCCAGCTGTGAAGAATTCAACTCTAAAATTTCTCTCATTCATTCTCGAAGATAGCTGCCATGGAAGCTTAAATTCTGGAGGAAGGTGATCTGATGCAACAAGGAAGCAACTGCTTCTAACGAGAAGTACTAGGTGCGACGCAAGAGGAGCAATTAACGGAGAATTCTAGTAGACTAGGAATAGTATGCTTCAATGTCATTCTTTAATCCCTTTTAAATGTTGATGAATACTATTGACAATTGATTGAATATGAAAGTATCTTTTAATGTTAGATTTACTTTGATTTCTACTCAATTCTTCTCATCTGCTGATATTTGGATTTAACTGTTTTGACCACGGAAGTGCGATTGCAGTCAGTCACTGGAAGGTGCGGTGACAAGTTATATTAACAAGTAAGACAGCGAAAGTTGCTCAAGGCTAGAAGGAATTCTGGTCACTTATTCTTGAGTGCTCAGCATTACCAGCACTGGAAGGTGTGGTAGTTGTGAGTACTTAAGTCTTTTTTAAATAAAGAGCTGATATTAGTACGATCTCATTGGAACATAATTGCGGCGACAATTCATCTATAAGTTACCTTGTAGTCACATTTAGTGTAGCCAACTTGTGAAATCAGTGATCCTCTCCAATTCTTTACACTTGATCTATTTCTTTTATATTTTTGAACTTATATTACAACATCTCAACATCAATTCATCTTTTATTAATTTGCTCTGACATTTTATATTACATTTGCACTGACAGTTTTTACTCTTAACCTGTGTAGTTTTAACCATTTTGTGTTGACATTACTATTAACAGTTCTTATCATTTTAACTCAAATTGCTTTAACAGATTTAAACATAAACAACCATCTCTGTGGGATCGATATTTGACAGAATAATTTCTGTCTACTATAATTGCATCGATAGTGTATACTTGCACATATTTACTATGATGTTCGTAGTGCGATCAACCTAATCTCCTAAAGCCGTTTATCGAAATTTCTATCTGTTTCATTTATTTTTTTTACTTTTATGTTTTTCACAACAAACTCTTTTATTTTACTATCGTACTATAATCCCTAAGGATTATACTAATTACTTCTTTTCTTTGTAGGGATAAAATACTTATTTTCTTTGTAGGGATAAAAACCACTATTGCTTAATGCCTCATTTGGGTACGATCCTCGAAATACTACCAAGTATTTTGTTGTACAAACTATATTACAACTTGACTTATATACTTGCGGAAGCCGAAAACACATACCAAAGGGGAGTACGTTTAGAGGCAATCAATTGGTTGGGTCTATGCTGCATGTAGTTGTTGTTCGATCCATTTCCTTGGTTGCTCTAAAAAAAGTTAGGATGGTTTTGCCATCAAGGATTGTAGAAATTGGACTGTGGTCATCGTCCACTTCTATTATGATGTTGATTCCCCACATTATAAACTAATTCGAGATTTGATAGGTAATTATCGAAAGAGAGGCCATCCCCATAATACACACAAGAAACAATTTCGAACTGATTAGGTGATTGAGCTACAAAATTATTAATACCATTAGCGGTAAACTATTTTAACATAGAAGAAATAGACGATACCTGAGCTGAAAGTGAAGTGAGGGCTTCGAATTCATGAACTATGGCTACACGTCTTCCTGAAGTTACTTGATTTGTTGGCATTTGATAGTTGTTGCAAGCGATCATCTCGATGATCTCATAAGCCTCATTATAAGACTTAGATAAAATAGCACCATTCGCAGAAGCATCTACCATCAATATTGTATGTACGTTGAGACCATTATAGAACGTCTCTAACTGGATACAGTAAGGAATCCCATGATGAGGACACTTACGAAGTAACTCCTTGATCGCTCCCAAGCCTCGTACAAGGACTCGTCATCCAATTGTTCGAATGTTGTGATCTCATTTCTCTACTTAGCATTCTTGCTAGGTGGAAAATACTTAACCAAAAATCTTTTTGCTAATTCTTGCCAAGTAGAAGTTGAACTTAGTGGCAATGAATTAAACCATGCTCATGCTCAATCTCTCAACGAGTATGGAAATAGCTTCAACCTCAATATGTCTTCAGTCACACCGGCTATCTTGAATGAATCACTCACCTCCATAAACAATCGATGGTGAAGATGTGGATCTTCCGTGGCTATACCACTGAATTGGCCCACCATTTGTAGCATTTGAAACATTACTAGTTTCAACTCAAATTGGGGTGCCTCAATATCCAGCCTTTTAATTCCTAGATTTAACTCACTAAAGAGTAGCACAATATATTGTCTGATGCAACGATCCCTATCATCGACAATGAGGATAGGATTGCACACATGATCAGCTCAATTACCTTGGCTATTATTTTGATTTCCAAGGTCTATCTCGGCTTGTCTCTAGGCTAATCGTTCTTGTCTTCTCTGTTTGAATGTTCGCTCGATTTCAGGGTCTAAAGGTAGTAAATCAATAATTCTATCTATGCTCATAAACACCTAAAAAGAAAATCACAAAAAATAAAAGAATAAATTAGTCGTGTGATAGCATTAGAAAAGACCATTTATTTCTCCTTACTTAAGGTATAATTTGTTCTCATTTTATCATTATTAGCATGCATTTTTAGCATTTTAACTTAGTGACTGTATTTTCTAACTTAATGACGCTCGGTTTAATTTTCTTTAATTTTATCCTGTTTTTGCCACTAATGTCGGCACAATTAGTTGTTCAGTATTGCATCCAAAGATGTCATTGTAGGAATTTGTCTTAAAAGATCAATGCATGAAGGTATCCAGGGTTGTCGCTGCAAAATAGAATCCAAATTTGTGCCTAGAAATGTCGCTACATTCGACAACTATCTGATGAACACACTTGATCTATATGAGTGTATAGCTGGTATAACCAACTTGTATAGCTAGGCTAGAAGAAGTTCGATCTGAAAGGGAGGACACCTATACTGGGCAGTGGTTGATAAATACTAATGAGAGAGGATCTTCTTAGAGCTTCATCTTCCAGATTTTTGACGCAATAAAACTTTTTCTTTAATATTTTTCTTAAGCTTCTTTCCATGCCAGCTTAACATCCTTGAGGGCAACTTGACTATGGTGAGAAGGCAAATCTGCTCTTGACGAGGAGCATTCCTAAATGTGACGCAAGAGGAGTGTAAGGGAATGGTTTTAGTAGACTAGGAATAGGTTGCTTCAATTTATTCTGTTATTCTCTCTTTAAATGTTGACGAATTTTGATTATTTGAATTTGTATGGAAGTACAATTTAATTTCAGATCAAGTTTGATATCTACCCAATCTTTCCTTCATGTTTATCTTTGGATTTAATTGCTTTACCATGGAAGTGTAATTGCAATCATTGTTGCTGGAAAGTGCAACGACAAATTAAGTTAACAAGCAAGTCAATAGAAGCGGCTTGAGGATCGAAGGAATTTTGTCCACTTGTTCTTGAATATTTTGCATTGCCAGCACTGGAAGGTGTGGTTAGTGTGAGTATTTGAGTCTTTGATAAACAAGGAAGTCGAGGTTGGTAAGATTTCATTGAGCTTAATTGCAGCGAAAATTTATTTATCACTTACCTTGTGATCACATTTAGCTGTTTGCCAACTTTTCAAGTCAAGGAACCCCATCTCATTATTACTTTTTTACTTCTTAAATTTTCTTAAATTGCTTCGACAAATTATTCTCAAACCTTTACTGCATTTTCTTATTCATTTGCTTCGACATTATTCATCACAATCTCTTTTGTTTTAACTTTCTTTGCATCGACAATTATAAATATAAGTAGTCATCTCTGTGGGATCGATATCTAATAGTTTTAAACCTATCTACTATACTTGCATCGATAGTGTATGCTTGCACAAATTGTTGTGACATTCATAGCACGGTCAAATTTTGGCGCCGTTACCGGGGATGGTGTTTGTTTAATTTTATTCTTGTACTTGCAATTATTTTTTATTTTTTAAGTTTTACCTGTTACTAAATTGTTTTCCTTTTTGTTAACTCTTTTTCAATTTTTTTGGGTGTTTTATAACCAGGTGTAATCCTGAAATTGTTGTTGGCTTAGATCCGAAAATCAAAAGAACTATTAGAAGGAGAAGATAAGAACAAAGGAATATGGCTTTGCTTGGAAATGATGTAGTCATACCTCAATTGCCACCACAAAATCCTATCCCACTGATACAACCACAAAATATAAATAATTCACCACTACCATAAGAAGAAAAAATGCAAAATAAAATTATTCGAGACATTGTTATTCCTATGTTAGATGATTTGCAGCCAGGGGTTGTTCGACTAGCTATTCAAGCTGGCAATTTTGAGTTAAAGTTGGTTATGTTTCAATTGTTAAATTCGAATGGGTAGTATGCTGGTTTGCCTCATGAGGATGCGAGAGAGAATCTTAAATCTTTTCTACTAATTTATGCTTCTTTTAGTCAGCATGGCATTCCTGATGACGACTTGAAGATGCAACTGTTTCCTTACTCATTACAAGGACGGGCTCGTACCTACTTCCTTACTCATTACTCAGTTTGTTTTGCGATTTAATCCACCAACGATGAATGGTCGACTGAGGAATGATATCACTGCATATCATTAATTGGATGATGAGAAATTGCACACCACATGGGAGCGCTACAAAACCTTGCTTCAATGTTGTCCCATGCATGAAATTTAATAGGAAACGCAGATCGAGATCTTTTACAATGGGTTGAATACGTAGACAAGAAATCTTGTCGATGCATTTACGAATGGTCCTTTGTTGGACTGCACCTATGGTGAAGTTGTGAGAATTTTAGAGAGGATCACTTAGAATGACTACGAATATCCAATCTCTCTAGCTGCTCAAGTCAAAACAAATCCTGGAGTTATCGAGTTGGATGCTACATCAACTCTGAGTGCACAGGTATCTCTGTTAGCAAATATGATAAAGAACATGAAGGGGACAAGTGAAGTTGCTCCCATCCAAGTTGCCCAACAAATGGATGTCCCGATATTTTGTTGCGAAATTTACGGCGACAATCATAGCTATGAAGATTGTCCACAGCATGTAGAGAATGTGTTTTATGTTAATAATATCAGAGGAAATTCTTATGGTAATTCCTACAATAACTCAGCTCGAAACTAATAGCCTTAGGGGGAATCAAAATGCAACAACATTTAGATATGGAAATTTCTTAAGCCAAGAAAATTTTTGACAAGGGAATTATAATCAGTAGCAGTAAAATTTCAACCAAAGTCTTCAGATGCATGTACATCAAGATCAATTGCAGCCACACACTTGTGTGCAGCCATAATAATCTTCAATGCCAAATCTGCGTGAACATATCACGAGAACAGAAGCTATTGTGCAAGGAAATTCCTCTTCCATAAGAAAATTGGAAGCAGAAGTAGGACAACTAGCTTCAAATATGAGCACAAGACCACCAGGTGCTTTACCCAGTGACACTAAGAATCCAAATCAGAAGGGGAAGGAGCATTACAAAGCTATTACTCTTAGGAGTGGAAAGCAAACTGTCGAGTCAATTAGCAGCTCTAATACAGCACTTATCGACGCAAGTGAAGTAGATCAAGAAGAAAAAGTTGTATCTGAAGAAGAAATAGACGAAACAAATAAAAAGGAGCCACCAATTGTTACTCCCATGCCTACCATTAGACCAACAAAATTATCGATGCAACTACAGATGTCGACACAACCGATTTTGTCACGACAACCTGATGTATCAATACCTTTTCCATTTCCACAAAGATTTAGGGAGAAGGAGAACTATAAAGAATATCAAAAGTTTCTGGCCACATTGAAATAATTACGTGTCAACATAGCTCTTGTGGATGCTCTCGTATAAATTCCTAGCTATTGGAAATTCATGATGGAGCTCCTATCCAAGAAGAAGAAGTTGACTGATATTGAGACAATTGTGCTCACAGAGGGATGCAGCGCAGTTCTGACAAATAAATTGCCACCAAAGATGAAGGATCCTGAAGTGTTACAATTCCATGTTCCATTGGAAAATCATTACTTAGGAAAAACTCTCTGTGATTTAGGAGTAAGTATCAACATAATGTCATTATCAACATTTCAAAAATTGGGGATTGGTCACATGAAGCCCATTACAGTGACATTACAACTGGCGAATAGATCATTAGCGCAACCTAAAGGGAAAATTAAAGACGTTTTAGTTCAAGTAGATAAGTTTGTGTTCCCAGCGGATTTTATTATCCTTGATCGGAAGCTGATAAAGAGGTGCCCATAATCTTGGGACACCTATTTCATGCCACTGGTTGCACTCTTATCGACATGTTAAAAGGCAAATTGAAATACGATATAACGACGAACATGTCACCTTTAGTGTTTTCGAAGCAATTCCCTACAGGAATAAAGAGAAATGTCACCACATTGATGTGTTGGATGAATTAATAGAGGAGGAATTTAATGAGTGTAGCACAATAGTCCCAGAAGAACTTGTGGTGACAACTAAAGAAGATTTTCTAAGTGACTGTGACTATAAGGTTGAGGCAATTAATGTTGAGCTTAGGCGCGAATGGAAGATGGAATATCTGTATTTGACCAATAGAATGGCTCTTGTATTTAAGCCATCTATTGAAGAAGCTTCTACCATGGTGTTGAAACTGTTGCCTACCCATTTGAAGTATGTTTTCCTTGGTGAGAATGACACCCTGCCAGTAATTGTCTCTGCAACTCTCGATGCAAGTTAGGAATAAAATTTAATCCAAATACTGAAGCAACACAAGCGTGCTATTGCCTAGAGTATTATGGATATTAGAGGCATTAGTCCCTCTTTCTGCATGTACAAGATCCAGTTGGAAGACGAGGGAAAGCTGTCCATTGAACAACAAAGAAGAGTAAATGAAAAACAAAGGAGGTTGTTAAAAAGGAGATCATTAAGTGGTTGGATGCGGGCATCATCTACCCAATATCAGATAGTACGTGGGTAAGCCCAGTCCAATGTGTCTCAAAGAAGAGTGGTATAACAGTGGTAAGTAACGACAAAGATGAATTAATCCCTAGTCGCATTCCTACAAGCTGGTGAATATGCATGGACTTTTGTCTTTTGAATGCAGCCACAAAGAAGCATCTTCCACTTCCATTCATTGATTAAATGTTGGACAGGCTTGCTGGTAAAGCCTATTATTGTTTTCTCGATGGTTATTCTAGCTATAATCAGATAGAAATTGTGTCGGAGGACCAAGCAAAGATGACTTTCACTTGTCCTTTTCGTACCTTTTCCTTCCGTTGAATGCCATTTGGTCTATGCAATGCATCAGCCACATTTCAAAGATGCATGATGGAAATTTTCTCAGATATGATTGAAGACTCATTGGAGGTATTTATGGATGATTTTTTTGTCTGTGGTAATACTTTTGATAAATGCGTTGACAATTTAGCTAGAGTTCTAAAGTGATGTGAGGACACAAATGTAGTGTTGAATTGGGAGAAATGTCACTTCATGGCAACAGAAGGCATTGTCCTTGGTCATTGTATCTCCTGTTAGGGCATTAAAGTGGACAAAGCAAAAGTTGAGATCATTAAGAAGTTACCCCGCCCACCAATGTAAAAGGTATTAGGAGTTTTCTCAGCCATGCGGCTTCTATCGACAATTCATCCGAGATTTCTCTAAGATTGCAAAACCTCTTTGCTCCTTGTTAGAACAAAATAAAAAATTTCTATTTGATGCTGCATGTTTAAACGCATTTATGCAAATTAAGTAGCAACCAGTGAAGGCACCTATTATCGTTGCATCAGACCGGTCACAACCATTTGAGGTTATGTGTGATACGAGTGATTATGCAGTGGGTGTCGTGCTAGGTCAACGCAAAAAAAAGGTATTTCATGTAATATATTATGCTAGCAAAACTCTTACTAAAGTTTAGATCAATTATAGAACCATAGAAAATGAGCTATTGGTAGTAGTTTTTTCTTTCGACAAATTTCGTACATATCTTGTCAGTGCAAAAGGTATAGTTTATACTGATCATTTTGCATTGAGGTACCTCTTTGCTAAAAAAGATGCCAAACTAAGATTGGTTCGACGGATCCTGTTATTACAAGAATTTGACAATGAGATTAAGGATCGCAAAGGATCAGAGAACCAAGTAGCAGATCATTTATCTCGTCTAGAGGTAGGAAGTGAAGATGGAAATACATCACAAATTGTCGATGCATTTTCGGATGAGAAACATTTTGCTGTCAACGCATCCTCATGGTATGCGGTTGTCATAAACTACTTGGTGTGTGGAAGATTACCATTGAGTGCAATATGCCACAAAAAGGAAAGATTTCTCCGTGACATCGTAAAATACTACTAGAATGAGTCATACCAATTCAAGGTATGCAACGACAATATTATTCGACGCTGTGTTCCAGAAGAAGAAATGCTTCCTATCTTGAAGCATTGCTATGATGCTCCTTATGGAGGTCATTTTGGTGGTGTAAGGACTACTGCAATAGTCCTTCAATCAAGATTCTATTGGCCTTCATTGTTTAGAGATGCCCGTAACTTTGTGCAATAATGTGACAAATGTCAGCGCACTGGATTGATATCTCGACGTAACAAGATGCTGCAACAGCCTATTATGGAGGTTGAGCTCTTTGATGTTTAGGGTATGGATTTCATAGGGCTTTTTCCAAGTTCTTTTGGAAATGCTTACATCCTAGTCGTTGTAGATTTATGTGTCCAAGTGGGTGGAAGCAATTGCTGTTCCAAAAGACGATGCTAGGATAGTGCTGAAATTTTTCCACACATACATACTCACTCGTTTCGACACACCTAATGCATTAATTAGTGATAAAGGCACTCACTTCCATTCCAATCAAGTTGTGGTCGCATTGGAGCATTATAGTGTTAAGTATCGAATGGCGACCACATATCATCCATACACAAATGACCAAACTGAAGTTTCTAATCGTCAAATTAAGAATATCCTTGAAAAAGTGGTGAACCCATCGAGGAGGGATTGGTCTTCAAGGCTTAATGACGCGTTGTGGGGGCTTCGCACAACATATAAAACGTCGAATGTCACTGTATCAACTTGTGTTTGGTAAATCATGTCACTTGCCGGTGGAACTTGAACATAAAGCCATGTGGGCAATCAAGTAAGTGAACATGGACAATGATGCTGCTGGACAACAAAGGTTGTTGGACATTGTTGAGTTGGAGGAGATTTGACGTAAAGCATAGGAGAATGCTGCAATATACAAGGAAAAAACCAAGAGATTTCATGATAATATTATCTTGCAGTGATAATTTACTGTAGGTCAACTAGTGCTTTTATTTAATTTGCTACTAAAACTGTATCCAGGTAAATTACGCTCAGGATGGTCTAGTCCATTCGAGGTTGTCGAAGCATTTCCTCATGATGCGGTCACAATTAAAGACATCAATGATGAGCACTAATTCAAGGTGAATAGGTAATGGTTAAAGCACTACCTTAGCTCGGATGATCACAATAAGAAAGAGGTCATTAACCTAGTCACATTTTTCTATCTTTTCTTTACATTTGTGCCATTTACTTTTAGTTGTTTTATTTATGTTTTAGTTATGTTTATTAGTTTTTTATAGGAATAAAGTTCTTACTTTTGTCGACACATGAAAATCTCCTTGTCGACGCAATTTTCTACTGACTCATCATACAGTGAAACATTTTAGAAAAGAAATCACAACATTTTATTCACTTTCTCCCAAGCTGTCAGATCGTTGTGAAAAAAAGACAATCCAAGTCATTGCATTTATTATATGCAAACTTAGTGTCCTATCTCTGCAGTGGCAAAGAACACGCCTCTTTACCTTCATGTTTCATTCCCTATAAAGAGCCCTACTGTGCCGATAGTGTTCCTCACAAACAAAACCTCCATTGTTACTGCAAAATTTTTCTTCTCAAGCTCTCATTTTCCTGTTATCTTTTATCTCTTTGTATCCCAAAGTCATGGCCAGAACACGAGGTGCCAAAACTCCTATCAAATCTCTTACAGAATCCTTTGTTGCAATGGTGCGCGATACAGAGCAGCCACCGTCGAAAGAGCCAGTGCTATTTTTAACTAAAGCTGCAAAAGATCACTTCCATGACAACATGTTGAAGCGTAATTGCCATCCAGAATAGGGCTTCCAACTGTCACCACATCTAAACCTGAGGAAGCAAGTTCACAAGACCATTGCGCGAATAGGGTGGGAACCTTTTGTACTCATCCTGAGGGGTTTTCACTGTCCCTCGTGAGGGAATTTTATGCCAATTTGACCTACAAGGACCAAGAATTTATCTTCGTTCGAGAAAGGCTGGTGCCTTGGGGTGCTTCCCATATCAACGGTCTGTACAACATTAATTTTGAAGAAGACGAGCACATCGCTTTCCTCGAGAAACTCACTGAAGAAGGCATCAACATCCTGATGCAGGGCCTATGTATTGATGGAGCAGTTTGGACTGGTAATAATCCAAACAACTATACCATGCACCACGGCTTTCTCACTGTACAGAGTAAGGTTTGGCTCCATTTCATAAACTGCCATCTAATGCCTTCTACTTATAGTACCATAGTTACCTTGGAACGAATGTATTTAATCCATTCGATAATTAAAGGGAGACGTATTGATGTCGGTACAATTCTACACCAAGAGATTACTGACTATGCAATAAGGCAAACAACCATCCTAACATTCCCTTCACTCATCATGCAACTTTGTCGACAATGAGGAGTGGTGCCTCATGAGGGAGAAGAGTTATTGGACAACAAAGGGTCAATTAATGATGTATTTGTTGAGCGCATGACCAAGGGGAAGTATACTCCTATTGTGAAGGAAGTTGCAACCAAGAAAGGGAAAGGCAAAGCAAAGAAGGAGAAAAAGCAAACTCATGTTGCCACAAACCCTCAATTATGGTGTAAGGTTACAGAGGTGGAACAGATTGTTGATAAAATCAATGTTTGACATATCAAAATTGTCAGTGCAATTGAAGATATGGAGTGATCGTAGAACCTATTCTATGCCTACACAAGGGCATGGAATAGTGCTATTCTGATGACATTGTGCAATCTCAGTAAAATGCATCTACCAGAGTTTTCGGTATTCCCTCCAATTATCAGGGAAGCTACGCCTTCAACTAAGAGGGTTGCCTCAGAGGAAAGGGACCAATCAGTCGCATCTCCACAGATGGTCCACATATCTGATGATGACCGCAAGGTGAACTCTAAGAATGCTGAAGACTGCTTCTAGAATTTTGCCATCCTATTCGAGTATGATTTTTTTACCAGCCTAGGGGCTAATATGGCTGAGAAGAAGGCTAATATGTTGAGGGAGGAAACACACCTTTGGAGGCTGTAGAGACTGATGAGGAGAGAGAAGAAGAAAAAGAAAAAGAATGAAAGGAGGAAGGAAGGAAGAACCTACTATCGCTACAGATTCATTTGAGGAATTTGTCACCACACCCGAAGTTGTTGATGCAAATGTTGAAGACGTGATGCCACTTGATACGAGTTAAGCAAAGGCCATGACGATTAGCAATAATGATTCCAATCCTCTGTCCATAGTGCCTTATGTGACACCACTTGCTGAGATACACCCTTCTGACGTCACCGTCGATGAAGTCGGGGCACAGCCTGATTTGGAGGAGCAATTCGAGGATCTGACTAAGCCAAAAGAAAGGAAACGAAAGCGTGCCAAGGATAAAAAGAAAGGCAAGGAGGAACGCAAGAAGAAGAAGAAGAAGAAGGAGAAGAAGAAGAAGAAGAAAACCCATGCAGCTACATCTTTGGCTACACACATAGAGTTAGTTTTTATTTTTCAGCACTAGTTTAGATTTCATGCATATCATGTAGTTGTAATATCAATGTCATCACATTTCTTTTGTCCACGCATTTTTATTGTCATTGCATCTACATTTTTCATTGCATTTTCATATATATTTGTACATTAATTTCAGTGCAATAGGGACAATGAAGACTTTAAGTTTGGGGAGGAATGTATATGGATTGGACATGCAATTGCACCCACATTTGAAAAAATTTTGTCCTTTTGAATTTAATGAAAGCATGCAATATTATGGGAAATGTGATTGCAATTTTTTTCATTCGATGCTTAATTCTTGAATCATGTAAGATGCTAATGAATGAGTTGGATAAATGTGATTGAATGTTGTGTCTTCTATTTTTGGATGAATGGTTGAGATTGCATTAGTAATAAATGAATAGTATCATTATTTGAATATTGAATAAATTTTTCATTTTCAGCTACTTGTATATAAATATAGTTATTAATAAAAGACACTCCAATGTGGGTGTATTGTTAATTGTCAAGGGGAACACTCCAATGCAAGTTTTAGAAAAAGTAACCTAGCCAAAGGCTGTCACTGCAAAAGAGTGTGTCAATGCAATTACATACTCTTTGGGGGTTTGTTGTACCCCATCGTTACTACCAAGGAAAAAGGGTATAGTAATGCAACGACATACATCAGTCACATAAAAAAAGAATAAAAAAGAAAAAGAAAAAAAAATGTATATAATAAATATTATGTTGGTAGAAAGAATTTAAGATTTTAGCAATACTAGCGTTGATGAAGTTGCAATTTTGATTATTCATACCTATAAATTGTCGGCGCAATATTCAATCATGTGAGTGTAATTCATACATTAGGATTTCAGAAGATTCAAGTTGCTAGAATGACTACTGATTTGATAAAACATTTTGATATGATTTTCCTAGCTTTTATTTACTTGAGGACAAGTAAAAATTCAAGTTTGGGGGTGTGATAGCATTAGAAAAGACCACTAATTTCTCCTTACTACAATTTGTTCCCATTTTATCATTTTTATCATGCATTTTTAGCATTTTTAACTTAGTGACTGTATTTTCTAACTCAGTGATGCTCGATTTAATTTTCTTTAATTTTATCCTATTTTTTACACTAATGTCGCCACAATTAGTTGTTCAGTATTGCATCCAAAGATGTCAGTGCAAGAATCTCTCATAAAAGATCAATGCATGAAGGTAACCAGGGTTGTCGCTGCAAAATAGAATCCAAATTTGTGCCCAAAAATGTCGCTACAACCGACAACTGTCTGATGAACACACCAGATCTACCTGAGTGTACAGTTGGTATAACCAACTTGTACAGCTAGAGGAAGTTGGATCTGAAAGGGAGGACTACTGTACTGGGTAGTGGTTGATAAATAATGATGAGAAAGGATCTTCTTGGAGCTTCATCTTCATATTTTTGACGCATTAAAACTTTTTCTTCAACATTTTTCTTAAGCTTGCTTCCATGTTAACTTAACTTCCCTGAGGGTAAGGTGACTGTGATGAGAAGGCAAATCTGCTCCTAACGGGGAGCATTCCTAAATGCGATGCAAGAGGAGTGTAAGAGAATGGTTCTAGTAGAATAGGAATAGGATGCTTCAATATATTTTGTTATTCTCTTTAAACGCTGATGAATTTTGATTATTTGAATTTGTATGGAAGTACAATTTAATTTCAGATAAAATATGACATCTACTCAATCATTCCTATATAGTTTATCTTTGGATTTAATTGCTTGACCATGGAAGTGTAATTGTAGTCACTATCACTGGAAAGTGCAGCGACAAATTAAGTTAACAAGCAAGTCAACAGAAGTGGCTTGAGGATCAAAGGAATCCTGTCCACTTGTTCTTGAATATTTTGCATTGCCAGTACTGGAAGGTGTGGTTAGTGTGAATATTTGAGGCTTTGATAAATAGGGAAGTCGAGGTTGGTAAGATTTCATTGAGCTTAATTGCGGCGACAATTTATGTATCATTTACCTTATGATCACATTAGTTGTTTGCAAACTTTTCAAGTCAGGGAACCCCATCTCATTATTAATGTTTTTATTTCTTAAATTGCTTCCACAAATTATTCTCAAACCTTTACTATATTTTCTTATTAATTTGCTCTGACATTATTCATCATAATCACTTTTGTTTTAACTTCCATTGCATCGACAATTATAAACATAAGCAGTCATATCTGTGGGATCGATATCTGATAGTTTTAAACCTATCTACTATACTTGCATCGACAGTGTACGCTTGCACAAATTGCTGTGACGTTCATAGCACGATCATCGTGTTAGAATTAAAAACAAAAACCAAATTGCAAATAAATAATTCAAACCAAGTTATTAAGGCAACAGTCCCCGTCAAACACTTGTAACGCATAGGTTTATGCAAGTGTACATAGTCGTTATCAAGTAATAAGTAAGTATCGAGTTATCATCTCCATAGTGACCGTATATGTATTAATCAATTAATTGTAAAATTTTATTAAACAACTTGGTAATAAAAACACAATATATTTCGAGGGTTGATGATTAAACTTAAATGCAAATGATCTAGATGCAGTTGATCTCTATTGCAAATTAATCTAAGTATGAAAATTATATATATGAGTGATAGGATTTTAGCAACAAATAAACACAATCCACAACAATTAATAACATAAATGAACTAGGATAAATACATTAATAAATTTAATTCATTATCATCATGCTTAATAACATTTAAAAAACATTCCATGGCAACTCAATCTTTCATGAGTTTGGAAACCAAGTTAGGTCCTTTCGAAATCCTTTACTTGGCAAATACACATTTTACTGATCATTATTCACTAAGTGTTTCTTAGCATTCGTGTTAGGTAATAGGGACACGTTAGGTTTGAAACAGTTTAATGACACAAATCTAAACACTATGCAAATCTAAACATTATGAACCTGCAATTTAATTGGGTTAGAATCTAAATTGAGCATGCACATTTCAATTATTATGTCCACTATCCGTCGTCTGGTTAGGATCGCTCAGCTAATTCTAGTGCATCCAATCATGTATGAATGAAATACAAACTTGATATTATTGAATTAAAGCAATCATCCTAACTTCAATAAAATTAAGCTATCGTTGTTGATAACAAGATCGAAGAACACATAGTAAACATTATAAACTTAAATATAAGAAAAGAAAGAATAAAGTTTATCTAAGTGGTTGTCACCCAAAACTTTGATTGAAGAAGACTCTTTCGATCCTTTGTTTTGCTCCTTTGCTGATGCTCTCCAAGGTAGCTAACCAAGGGATCTATTAAAGGCTTAACTAGCTAAAATCTCAGTGGAAGAGATGGATGCTAGGCATGAGAACGGAAAAGGGATTGAGAGGATGAGAGAATGAGAGAATGAAGAATGTTGAGTGATGAGAGATGATTTGAAAGTGTGGTGAAATTACTCTATTTATAGGTGAGGGTATAGGTCGCATTTACTAAAAATAGGGAGTTTGAATCCACTTTTTCCTCTCATTTTAAAGCATTCAAACTTGCCACATCAAGCAGGGACCGAGACTCAGTCAACAGCATCCTTCTGGGCCAATTTTAGATTTCTCTTCAACTGTAGGGACTCCTTGCAATTAAACCAAAAAGACTTTATTGGGCAGCCATGGTGAGTGCCAAAATTGAGTTCCTAATGCACTTGGGTTGGACGATTTGTGACCCAACAAACAACCAGACCTGTCCAAAGCAATTTAATTTTTATTGGGTAAAATTAATTAATTTAATTAACCCAATTTCATAACATTTTAATCAACCCAAATTTAATGAAATAATTTATGTTAATTATTAAATATAATTTCATGCCTTAAAATTAAATTTGCACGGCCCACTTTATACATTAAAATGCAATATATTAAATTAAATCATAAAATAAGTCATTTTCTGCATAAAAAAACTATATAATAAAGCATAAAATCACATTCTTATAATTTCCATGTCTTAAATTAATATTTAAGCATATTTCGTTAATTTATTAAAATATTACATGGTTTTAACATCAATTTTAAGAAAAAAGGTGATGAAAATCCATTAGAAAAACCTATATATTTTCGAGTTTACATTAAACCAAAGTTCGACTATCGCCACTAAGAGGATCCATCAGGATAGAAGACATGGGAATGACTGATAGGATTGTAACACCTCTAATTTGATGGATTTGAGAAAAAGGCGATTAGATATGAATATTACATGTTTCAGCGCACTGGTGCAGTATATAGTCCGCTGCTTTTTAGAATTTTAGCAAGTCAAAATCTTGGCGCATTACGTATCCACCCATTTTTATCTCGAGGTGATTCCAATTGAAGAAGAAGTACGCCAATTGAAGAGTAAACCTCATAGTTTTGGCTGAGTATAAAACATATATTAAGTATATGAGAGTTTTGGCTGAGTATAAAAGACATATCAAGTATCTGAGAAAGTTGTAGAGGATAAAAGTGTCCTTAAGACCACGCCACATACAAGTTACTGCCATAGATATGGTATGATCGGTTTGTTTGAACATTAGGCAAGTGGGTCCTGCAATGAATTGGTTAAGAGTAAATTGACTGGGTTTGACTAAGTCTAACAATATCTACATTCAAATTCCTTTTTATATTTTTTTGGTTTTGGTAAGGCGTTTCAAGGACAATTTTTATAAACATTTGACACTTGTTAAGATCTATTAAGAGAAATTGAGTATATATATATATAGTGTAAGAAGGGAACACTTAGATGGATTTTTTTCCTTCTACTCTACGCTTCGATTCTTCTTCTTAAAATAAATATTCGCTTCTTCTCTGTTAAACTAGAAGTTAAGGTTCTTGGGTTAATTGGTAGATGATTCAACCTCCTGGTAAGTCTAACAACTCTAAATGTTATGATTTTGAAAGAGTAAGGATGTTAAAAAACATAAAAATAGTAAGGTGTGAATAAGAGGCCCTACATGGGGTTTGTCTTTAATTGATATGTTAGTAAATTGTATTTAAATGGGATTTTTAATGGAAGTTCCATGATCTTTTAAGCAGTTGTTGTAGCTGGATTGGGTAAGACTATTGAAATAGGAACATCGAGCTAAGGTATAGGTGAGTTTCAGGAGAGTCTTCCTCTTGACTCATGCATGTTAATTTTACAATGAAAATTCGTATGCTGATGACATCTCGTATAATTCTACATTTTTATAAATGTGGTATGTCATGTGTTCAATGAAGAAAATGTTGTTACTGTCATTTATGTATACTCTATCTAATACTATCTCGCTGAATGATTTCGATACCAGAAAAATTTAGGATATATATATATATATATACAAAGGTGAGAATGTGATACATTTGTGTTGCCTTCAGTAAGGAAGATATAATTCTAACTGGACTAGAATATCACGTTATAAAGATATGTTTAAGACCATGTGGGAGAGAACATGGCACTGTTTGACAATAAAAATACTCATGGTGTAGCCTCTAGTGAGCTGTAAAACAAACTGATAGAAAATGACATTAGGATATGTAGAAGACCATGTGGGAGAAACCTAATGGCACTCTCTTAGATAGTTCGTCAAGATAGTAAACATGGAATTTTGTGATGCCTTTTCGGTGCATTATGTGATGCCTTTTTGGCGCATTCTATGATTCCTTAATGGCACATTCTATGATGCCTTTGTGGCGTATTCTAATATCCACCTTTGTAGCGAGCATTGGATAAACTTTGACACTTCTCTGATGGCCGACATTCTGATAAAGATATGGTAAGTTTGAAGATGTCCATATTTGGTTAGCCTTGTGGTTGGTATTGAGTATGCTCTAGCTTAATCCTTGATGAGAGTTCTCAAAAAGTGTTTTTGAAAAGTGAATCCGTTACAGTAGTTCATCGGTCTAGAGAGCTAGGCGTATTTGTAGCAACAGATGGTTTAAGTATTCACCAAACTTGAGTTATCTATGCTATGTGTGGAAGTTCTTTAAATTCTATGATATCCATCAATCTGGGTATTTCAAGTTATGAATAGAAGCAATATGGAGTCTAAGTTGTCCGCCAATTAGGGCATTCTTAGAATATGTAATACAAGTTCTAGAATTCCATGGGATGAAATAGAATGTTTCATTTATCAGAATAAATTTATGGTCTAGTTGGTTTAGACATGATTTGATTAGCATTTTAATAACCGCCAAACAAGTATGAGAATTCACCAAAGTTAGGATTCGTATAAAGTTCATCTTAAGAGATCAATCAATATAGGTATACTACAAAATTTTTATTTGTTAGTACAACATCTATTTGTGTGAGAATCCACCAAAGTAGATTATGTATGAGTACCCTTCAAAAGAATGCATCTATTTTCTTTAAAGGAGTTGAGACCCGCATTGAGTGGTGTATTTTGTAAATTTGCCTAAATGAGTGAATTGTGTGTAGGTTGGTTATGTATAAAAATTGGCGTATATGAACGTATCGGTAGTAGAAAGGTATCCACCATCGATTGAGAAGAGACTCGAAATCTTCATGTTGAGGAATTTAACAAACAAGCTCAAAGGTTACCAGGATTGGATTTCACTAAGTTCATTTGAACTTACAAGCATTTGTGTGTGATGCAGGTTTTGATTAAAGAGTCGGTATGCCAAAGATACCAAGCCAAGAATGCATCACGGTAGTAATTTGAGTTGTGATATTATGCATACAAAGGGCACCATAGGAGTACGACGCTTAGTATACTACGCGATGTAGAGTCTGTCTTTATCAAAGTGTTAAGTTGTAATATGTTATTTTTGAACTTCGATGTAATTATTGAACATACTATTTTATTTAAGAATAGAACAAATAGAAATAAGAAGTATGTTTTTGAATGTTTATACATCGATTGTAAAATTTAGCTAGGTGTTTATGTGTTATAAAATCCGATATTTGGATCCGGTGATTCGGGTCGGGTATAGGGTGTTACAAGGACACAAATATGGAGTTCAATTAGTAGGACCATAGCTTAGCTATGGCATCTTGCGTAGTCAACCAAGGAAAGCAAAATGAGTAGATGAACTGGGCAGTAATCGAGAAAAATCCCACAACAATGGAAAAGATGTAAAAGGAAATTAGAAGTATCTAAGAAATGAATAGCCAATGGGATAAAGGAATCTGTCAATGAATGATAAGTGTAAAAGAAGGATAAATGAAAGCCAAAATCATCAAATTTAACATACTATACCTGACCCAATTGTCGAGCCTAAATTCTAGGATGCTACACCATCGTCTCATATCGTGTCCATCACAAATCGTCACCTTATTAAATGATACAAGTCGCAAGGCCCAAAATCTAACGTATGAACATGATGGGCTCAATCTTCCTCAAGGACCAATAATGAGGTCAAAAGCTAATCAAATTCGAGCAAAATTGAATGGACCATCCAAGACTTCGTTACCAAGGCCTTAGATCTGCACATGATCAAAAAAAAGAATCAAGATTCACTTTCTTGTTTTCAAGAAAATCAAGAAACCGAATCTTGGTCCAATTATGTTATTTCAAACAATTTCAAGAATCAAGAAAATCAAGATTTCAGTCTTGGAAAAAGAAACCGAATCTTGTAGCCAAGGCACATTGGATTTCTTGTACAACCTTGAACGAGCTAATTTCGAGAGCAAACGGATCACAAGACTAAGTTCTTGCAAAAAGGCCCATTAAGATATCTACAAGTTCATCTTGAAGTTTAGAAAGTAATTTAATTGAATATCAGGTCAAATTATTAAAGTGGCCCAAATTGGAAAGTATTTAAATTTAGGTTCAATTTTTATTTTAATATGTGGATCATCATGTAAGAATTCAGCCCAAGGAGCCCATTCCAAGCCCTTTGGCTGAAATTCCCCATATCCACACTAAATTTTTGTTTTTTTATTTTATTTGATTAGCTGTCATGGTTAGAATTCTATTAGGGTTAGGAAAGCTTATTTTGGGGGCCTCAAGGTAGCATGGTCGTTCCCCCTTGAAAAAAACACTTGATTTTGATTATTTTGAGTTAATAATAATTCTCTTTGAGTTTTTCTTCAAGAATTGCTCTTAAGTTTTTTTTAGAAGTTGTTTTAACAATCTTTCAAGTTGTGGGAATCATCTTCAAGCTTTTTCTTGCCAAGATCTCTTTCTTGGAGGGGAAATTAGAGCCACTAAAGGGAGTTGTGGATTCTTATTGTTTCCAATGCTTCTAGGATGCTTTCTTCTCTTTTCTATCTTTAATCTATCGTTCTAGTTTGATCTAGTTTATTTCTTGCTGTTTAGAGTTACTGATAGGATCTCGAGTTTAAGAAGGCATTCGAGTTATACTTGTGACCGATCATTGAATGGAGAAGTATCATTCTGAGTTTAAGTTTGAAGGAATTTGGCTAAGTATGGATGTAGTTCGGCTAGGAATGAAACAAAGCAAGGCAAAGACGGAAGTTAAAATGCATAGTAAGCTTAAGGTCAAGAATGAACCAATACTATGAAGGAGTATTGACCCGAGACTTATAAGACACTTAAGGTGATGGAAGGGTGATAGAAAGGACCTTGACCCACTATCTATGAAGAGATAGGAACCAAAGGTATCAAAGGCGAATGCCACACTCGGTTTAAGAGTAATAAGTTCAAAGAAACAAGCCATCCATACATGTACCTGAAATATATTAATCACCTGGAACACATTAATCAACTAATTAATTTCAGCTAGGACATATTAATTCAAATATGAAATTAATTTGTCTCAAATTTAGACATATTAAAAACAACTATTAAATATGTATCAAACTAAGACACATTAAAACCCTATTTAATAAAAATGTCCAGATTATGACACATTTAATAACTTAAACTAAATAACTAAAACAAATTCAATATTTATTCAAACAAAATAATGCTAAGTTAAAAATGAGCTGAAGTTGAGTTCAATGAGCTACGAATGAACCAGATGAACCTGTAAGAGGTTGCAAGGTTGAATTAGTTGACTTGTCCAAGATTGATCGATAAGCCTCGCAATAGTTTCTCCCCATGCTCGATCAATTAGAGTCGAAACAACCTCGTTGAAACGTTTGGCTAGTGCTCGAGTTATAAGTCCTAAGGGTAGCTCCAAAGGTTCCTTGTTAGCACTTGGTGAGTCTCAGACTGTGGCTGTATCATTCCCCCCTCTCAAAGTGATTTGTCCCCAAATCATCATCTACATCATAGGGAGATAAGTCAGACACGTTAAAGCTTGCACTGATGTTATACTCACCTGGAAAGTCGAGTTTATAAGAGTTCTCGTTGATCCATTGTAGCACTTGGAATGGACCATCTCCTCTCGACAATAATTTGGACCTTCGTTAGGCTGGGAAATGCTCCTTTCTCATGTGAACCCAAACCCAATCTTCGGGTTCGAACACAACAAGTTTTCATCCCTTATTTGCCTTGTGCATGTAGCTTTCGGTTCTAGCCTCAATATTGGCTCTCACTTTTTTATGTAGCTTCTTCACGTACTCAGCCTTCCGCTTAGCATCTACATGTATAAGCTGATCGTTAGGCAAAGGAACTAAGTCTAATGGAGTCAAGGGATTAAAACCATAGACAATTTCAAAAGGTGAGTGTTTGGTTACCGAATGAATGGATTGATTGTAAGCAAACTTGATGTGCGGCAAACACGCCTCCCATGACTTTAGATTTTTTCGAATGATAGCTCGCAACAAGGTTGACAAAACACGATTCACCACCTCCGTTTGGCCATCCGTTTGGGGGTGACAAGTTGTTGAGAATAGTAGCTTCGTTCCAAGCTTTCCCCACAACAACCTCCAGATATGACTAAGAAATTTCGTGTCTCGGTCAGATACGACGGTTCTCGAAATGCCATGCAATCAAACGATTTCCCTAAAGAATAAATTGGCAATATGAACAGCATCGTCAGTTTTTGTGCAAGCTATAAAATGAGACATAGAAAATCTATCTACAACAGCAAAAATCAAATCCTTTCCAGTTTTAGTTCTAGGTAATCCAAGGACAAAGTCCATGGAAATGTCGACCCAAGGCTCTTCGGGTATTGGTAGTGGCGTGTATAGCCCATGTGGCTTGATCTTTGATTCTGCTTTCTTGCATGTCACGCATCCAGCAAAAACTCTCTCGATATCCCTTTTCATCTTCGACCAAAAGAAATGCTCTTGAAGCATTCCCAAGGTTTTCCCTATTCCAAAACGGCCCATGAGACCCCCACTATATGCCTCGTTTACCAATAAGTCCCGAATGGAACTTTGCGGAATACAAAGCTTGCCTTCTCTAAAGAGGAAACCTTCGTACCTAAAGAATTTGTCACCAGCAACATTTTCACAAGAAGCATACAACTTACCAAAATCAGCATCAGAAGCATATAATTCTTTCAAAAACGCAAATCCTAGCAGTTTTGAATCTAAGTAAGACAAAAGAGTATACCTCCTCGAAAGTGCATCAACCACGATATTTTCCTTACCTTTCTTATATTTTATAACATAAGGAAAAGATTCTAAATACCCTACCCACTTGGCATGGCTCTTATTCAGCTTGTTTTGGCCCTTGAGGTGCTTCAACGCATCATGATTCGAGTGAATTACAAACTCCTTGGGCCACAAGTAGTGTTGCCAAGTCTCTAAGGCTCGAATGAGTGCATACATCTCCTTGTCGTAGATCGGGTAGTTCAAAGCGGCTCCATTTAGTTTCTCAGTAAAGTATGTAATGGGCCTCCCATCTTGAGTTAGTACGACTCCGATTCCTACACCTAAGGCATCACATTTAATTTCAAATGTTTTAGAAAAGTCAGACAAAACAAGCAAAGGTGCATTAGTAAGACAATCTTTAATGGAGTTAAAGGCTTTCTTTTATTCTTTGTTCCATTGAAAGGCTAAATTCTTCTTGATCACACTTGTCAAAGGTGCGGCCAAGGTGCTGAAATTTGGTACGAAATGCCTATAGAAGCTTGCCAAGCCATGGAAACTCCTCACTTGGCTTATGCTTGTCGGTCTAGGCCAATCTCGGATTTCCTTAACTTTTTCTTGGTCCACCTTGAGTCCTTCTGAACTAACCACAAAACCTAAGAAGACAACTTTGTTAGTACAGAATGTGCATTTCTTAAGGTTTGCATACAAGGTCTCCTTTCGAAGAACTCCAAAATAGATTTAAGATGCAACACTTGTTCATCCAAAGCCTTACTATAGAAAAGGATATCATCAAAATACACAACGCAAAACTTACCAATAAAGGCCAGCAAAACATAATTCATAAGGCGCATAAATGTACTAGGTGCATTGGTTAGGCCAAATGGCATGACCAACCATTTATACAAACCATATTTAGTTTTAAAAGCGGTTTTCCACTCGTCACCTTCACGTATCTGAATCTGGTGATATCTGCTTTTAAGATCAATTTTAGAAAATAAATTAGCACCACTCAACTCATCAAACATGTCATCTAAACGTGGTATAGGATGCCTATACTTGATTGTTATTTTGTTCATCGCACGATAGTCAACACACATACGCCAAGTTCCGTCCTTCTTTAGCACTAACAACACAAGCATGGTGCACGGGCTAAGGCTTTCGCAGATCTAACCCTTTTCCATAAGTTTGTTAACTTGTCTTTGTAACTCTTTGGTTTCCCCAGGGTTGCTCCGGTAAGCTGGCTGATTAGGAATGCTGGCTCCAGGGACAAAATTGATTTGGTGCTCAATCCCTCGGATGGGTGGCAACCCGCTAGGAACTTCTTCCAGGAAGACATCATTGAAGTCCTGCAAAAGAGACACAACAAAAGAAGGGAGATTTTTAACCAAGTCATTAGTATTCAAAAAGTTTTCCTTGTACATAAGCACAAAGATCGGCTGTTTCATCAAGTAGGATTTTCGAAACTCCCTCCCTTTTGCATACACGTTTAATTTTTCTATCTCTTTTTCTTCCTTTTCATCTTTTTCTTTTCTCTCTTTCTTTTCACTTTCTTTGCTCTGTTCTCTCATTTTTCCTTTCTTTTTTTCAATTTTCTTTTCTTTTTCATTCTCACTCTTTTCTTTTTCCCTCGTTTGATCAACATAATTTTTCAATTTGATTTGGTTTTCATATACTTGTTTTGGCGTCAAGGGAGCCAAAGTTACATTTTCACCCAAATGTTTGAAAGTATATCGGTTGGTATAGCCATCGTGAATAACTCACCTATCAAATTGCCATGGTCGTCCTAGCAGCAAGTGTCCCACATGCATGGGAACCACATCACATAGGACTTCATCCGTATACTTTCCAATCGAAAATGTCACGAGCACTTGTTTGGTCACCTTCAACTCGCCACCATCATTAAGCCATTGAAGCTTATAGGGATGTGGGTGCTTAGTTGTTGGCAATCCCAATTTTTCCACCATCAAAGTGCTGGCCACATTGGTGCAACTCCCACCATCAATAATAACGCAGCACACTTTACCTTGTACTTGGCATCAGGTGATACGAAACGAATGCCGAAGACGATCGTAAAGTTGTCAAGTCATTGATCTACCCTAAAGCTCTAGACAAAAGAAAACCAAAACTAAAACAAAGGAAACAAATTAGATGACAAGAAGAATAATCAAATGAAAATTAAAACACAAGAAAGATGAATGGCTGGGAAAAAATCCAATAGAGAACAAAATTAGGGTTTCTTGGATGAAAGAAACCATCCTTGGACCTCAAGAAAACGTCCCAACCAGATCTGAAAATAAAAACACAAAACAGATTCGTTAGAAGTGATTTAAAAGATGAAAGCAACTGTTTAGGCAAGAACGTTCGAAACAGCAAGAAAAGATTGAATCTCCTAATTTTTGATGTGTTCCTTAATGGATCAAGGTAGGAGAACGTCCCTCTTGAAGCAATTTCAACCTAGAACGAAAACAACTAAATCAGTAACCCTAAACAACAAGAAATAAACTAGATCAAACTAGAACGATAGATTAAAGATAGAAAAGAGAAGATAACGTCCTAAGAAGCCTTGCAAACAATAAGAATCCACAACCCCCTTCAATGGCTCTAATTTCCCCTCCAATAAAGAGATCTTGGCAAGAAAAAGCTTGAAGATGATTCCCACAACTTGAAAGATTGTTAAAACAACTTCTAAAAAAAACTCAAGAGCAATTCTTGAAGAAAAAACTCAAAGAGAATTATTAACTCAAAATAATCAAAATCAAGTGTTTTGTTTACAATTCCAAGGCCCATATATAGGCAAGCTAAATAAATCTAAATAAAACTCTTAATTAAACTAGAACTCTAACTAAACAAAACAATAAACTTTCTTATTGACATAAAACTCCTAAAAACTTAAACTACTTAATAATTATTTAAAAATTCGGAATAAAAAAAAACAATAAAATAACAAGAGCTGATACTACAATATTGGGCTCATATTTAATAAAAATTAAACCTAAAACCCGAACCCAATATGATTTAAACTCGAATTAAAAGCCCGAAACTCGTAATTCCCGTCATAATCACGTCCAGAAATTCTGCTTGCGCAGTTTTTATTAAAATGATCATAACTTGAGCTCCCAAACTTGAAATCGAGTGATTCAAAGATAAGAGAGAGATCTTCGAAATCCATGCAAACATCTCAACCCATAAATTCCTGGATCCCAACCAAAAAGTCGTCGCAAGCCTACTGATTTCCCCAACTTGAAAATTGGCAGCTTCTGTTACCAAGATTTCTAAGACTTGAAATCTTGATTTTCTTGATTCTTGATTCTTAAAATTGTTTGGAATGAAAAAATTCCAGAAAGTGAATCTTGATTTCCTTTTTTGGTCATGTGCACATTTAGGGCCTTGGTAACGAAGTCTTGGATGGTCCTGTTCAATCTTGCTCGAATTTGCTTGGCCTTCGACCTCGTTATTAGGCCTTGAGAAACTTTGATCCCATCACATTTATAAGCTTGAATTTGGGCCTTGTGACTCGTATCATTCCCCACTTCCTCAATAAGATTCGTCCTCGAATCTTTAGCTCTCTCCCACAAGTAAAAGTGTCGATTGATGGTAGAGTAATGTAATTGGAAGTCCGCTAATGGATCTTTAAAATTTGTAACAAGGAAACACCACTAAACAAATTCGAGTTATGGTTAGTTAAAACATAATCATTCCTCACTTTTGTATGGTTATCTTCTTGTTTTTCATTTTCTTTTTCCTCTTGAGAACTCTCCAATTTTACCTCATATGGATTTTCACTCACCAAATTTGGACCATCAAGTAACTTTTACCACTCATGTCTCTTTTCTCTCGGCCTTTTCACATATTTTTCCCTCACATCCCATATCCCCCTCACAAATATTTTGAATATTCAATTCAGTACAAGGCATCTCAGTAGGAGAACATGACGTTTCTACTTCATCTATAGATTCAAGGGAAGATTTCTCATTATCATCCTTTTCTGGTTCACAAAGTTCGCCATCACAACTAATCTTTTTTTCACCGGAGTAAGAGTCAACAAAAGGCACAAAGTCATACTTACTTTCTTCTCTAGTTGAATATTGGATTGGACATCGAGAACTCTCATGATATTTTGAACTACACCAATAACATTTCTCAAAATGTGAGAGATCACTTGGAATCCTTCTTTCTATTGGTACTCATCAACTGATCTACTTCCTTGAGCAAGTCGTCGAAGTTTGGTTTTGACCTCCTTATAATAATGTGTAGGAATAAAGTGTTTTCGCATAACTTGTTTCAACTCACCCATGTGGTAATTTCTCTTTCGTAGCTTCGTTAGCGACTTATACCAAGTTGAGTCCACCAACTCAATGCATAGTTTGAAAACTCAAGGGTCGCCAATGGAACTTTCTCATCTTCTGGGCATTTATAGTAACGAAACATATGCTCTATTTTTTATTCCCACTCACAGTATGCTTCAAGATCAATCTTTCCATGAAATTGAGTTTGGCTTTACCAACGAAGGCTGTCCGCAATCATTAGGAACCAAAAGATCTTCATCCACACGAAGGACACGTCTAGCTTGATGTCTACGAGCACGAGGTTGTTCAACCCCATCATCATCATTAGCACCCCAACATTGAGTCCTTTGCTCAGTTCGCAACTAATTTAAGGTATTGTTTAACTAATTGAACATGGTTTTGAACTTATCAGTGATGGCATGGAGATCTAACTTTGTTGCGACACCAGCAAGATTTTCGATGTTAACTAGCGGTTTGTCACTTTGGTCATCACTCCCTTTTCTACTATGAAACATTGTGACAAATCTAAAAAAAAAACACAACACTCAAAAAAAAAAAAAAATTAAACAAACCTCACCATTATGCACTTAAAAAGAAAAATTAAATTTTCAATGAGGTAAGAATTAATCTTGTGTGTCCTTTAGAAGTATTTATATGAATCAATAACAAAGTAATCCTAATAGCACTATGAGTCCAAAATCAGCTAGACACCAAAGAATTGTGTTGCACGGAGGAAGGAAGGTGCAACGTTCGTTAACCTACTAACACAAGAAATAAGAAAGTGTTAGAATGTGTAAAGAAACAATAAAAAGCAAAAACAAATGAAAACCTAAAACTAAGAATCAATAAAATTACAAAAACCCGAAAACCCAAAAACTGCGAAGCAACTTGACAAACTTCGTTCGAGGTGTTACCGATTTCCAAAAATCACGAAATTTAAGTTGGAGCCTCTCCAAATAATGTGTTTTTGATCTGGAAATTTTTGGCACAAAATTCAACCCACAGAATATTTTTTTATTTTTTATTTTTCTCGTATTCTTCTTTTTTCCTCGACTTTTTAATCATTTTTTTGTGGGAAATATTTTTTATACTGTAATACAATGCCAAGAATCAATATATAAAATTTTAGAACAATTGAAAAATGTTTACCCACTCAAAAATATTGTTTTCCGAAAAATTTCTGGGTAAAAACTGCTTGTTGGCTGTTTGTAATGTAAATCAGTGTAGAAAGCAACGAAGAACACCTAAAACGCCCAAAATCTGATACCAAATGATACGAGACGCGGGCGGAAGAGGCGGAAGAGGATCGCAAAAGTTGTCAAGTCGCGGATCTACCCTAAAGCTCTAGACAAAAGTAATCTGAAACGAAAACAAATGAAACAGATTAGATGACAAGAAGAATAATCAAATGAAAATTAAAACACAAGAAAGATGAATGGCTAGTAAATGATCCAATAGAGAACGAAATTAGGGTTTTTTTGGATGAAAGAAACCGTCCTTGGACCTCAAGAAAACGTCCCAACTAGATCTAAAAATAAAAACACAAAACAAATTCGTTAGAAGTGATTTAAAAGATGAAAGCAAACTGTTTAGGCAAGAACATTCGAAACAGCAAGAAAATATTGAATCTCCTAATTTTTGGTGTGTTCCTTGATGGATCAAGGTAGGAGAACGTCCCTCTTGAAGCAATTTCAACCTAGAACAAAAACAACTAAATCAGTAACCATAAACAACAAGAAATAAACTAGACCAAACTAGAACGATAGATTAAAGATAGAAAAGAGAAGATAACGTCCTAAGAAGCCTTGGAAACAATAAGAATCCACAACCCCCTTCAATGACTCTAATTTCCCTTCCAAGAAAGAGATCTTGGCAAGAAAAAGCTTGAAGATGATTCCCACAACCTGAGAGATTGTTAAAACAACTTCTATAAAAAACTCAAGAGCAATTCTTGAAGAAAAAACTCAAAGAGAATTATTATTAACTCAAAATAATCAAAATCAAGTGTTTTGTTTACAATTCCAAGGCCTATACATAGGCAAGCTAAATAAATCTAAATAAAACTCTTAATTAAACTAGAACTCTAACTAATCTAAACAAGAAACTTTCTTGTTGACATAAAACTCCTAAAAACTTAAACTACTTAATAATTATTTAAAAATTTGAAATAAAAAATAAAAATAAAATAATAAGAGCTGATAATACAACATTGGGCTCATATATAATAAAAATTAAACCTAAAACCCGAACCCAAAATGATTTAAACTCGAATTAAAAGCCCGAAACTCGTAATTCCCGTCCAGAAATTCTGCTTGCGCAGTTTTTATTATAATGATCATAACTTGAGCTCCCAAACTTGAAATCGAGTGATTCAAAGTGTGTTTCAAAGATAAGAGAGAGATCTTCGAAATTTATGCAGACATCTCAACCCATAAATTCTTGGATCCCAACCAAAAAGTCGTCGCAAGCCTACTGATTTCCCCAACTTGAAAATTGGCAGCTTCGATTACCAAGATTTCTAAGACTTGAAATCTTGATTTTCTTGATTCTTGAAATTGTTTGGAATGACAAAATTCGACCAAGATTCGATTTCTTGATTTTCTTGAAAACAAGAAAGTGAATCTTGATTTTCTTTTTCGGCCATGTGCGCATTTAGGGCCTTGGTAACGAAGTCTTGGATGGTCCTGTTCAATCTTGCTCGAATTTGCTTGGCCTTCGACCTCGTTATTAGGCCTTGAGAAACTTTGATCCCATCACATTTATAAGCTTGAATTTGGGCCTTGTGACTCGTATCATTCCCCACTTCCTCAAGAAGATTCGTCCTCAAATCTTTAGCTCTCTCTTACAAGTAAAAGTGTCGATTGATGGTAGAGTAATGTAATTGGAAGTCCGCCAATGGATCTTTAAAATCTTGTAACAAGGAAATACCACTAAACAAATTCGAGTTATGGTTAGTTAAAACATAATCATTCCTCACTTTTGTATGGGTATCTTCTTGTTTTTCATTTTCTTTTTCCTCTTGAGAACTCTCCAATTTTACCTCATATGGATTTTCACTCACCAAATTTGGACCATCAAGTAGACTTTTATCACTCATGGTCTCTTTTCTCTCAGCCTTTTCACATATTTTTCCCTCCCCATATCCTCCTCACAAGTATTTTGAATATTCAATTCAGTACAAGGCATCTCAGTAGGAGAACATGACATTTCTACTTCATCTATAGATTCAAGGGAAGATTTCTCATTATCATCCTTCTCTGGTTCACAAAGTTCGCCATCACAATTAATCTTTTTTTCACCGGAGTAAGAGTCAACGAAAGGCACAAAGTCATACTTTCTTCTCTAGTTGAATATTGGATTGGACATCGAGAACTCTCATGATATTTTGAACTACACCAATAACATTTCTCAAAATGTGAGAGATCACTTGGAATCCTTCTTTCTTTTGGCAATCTCTTCGTGAAGTACTCATCAACTGATCTACTTCCTTGAGCAAGTCGTCGAAGTTTGGTTTTGACCTCCTTATAATAATGTGTAGGAATAAAGTGTTTTCGTATAACTTGTTTCAACTCATCCCATGTGGTAATTTCTCTTTCGTAGCTTCGTTAGCGACTTATACCAAGTTGAGTCCACCAACTCAATGCATAGTTTGAAAACTCAAGGGTCGCCAATGGAACTTTCTCATCTTCTGGGCATTTATAGTAACGAAACATATGCTCTATTTTTTATTCCCACTCACAGTATGCTTCAAGATCATTCTTTCCATGAAATTGAGTTTGGTTTTGCCAACGAAGGCTGTCCGCGATCATTAGGAACCAAAAGATCTTCATCCACACGAGGGACACGTCTAGCTTGATCTCTACGAGCACGAGGTTGTTCAACCCCATCATCATCATTAGCACCCCAACATTGAGTCCTTTGCTCAGTTCGCAACTGATTTAAGGTATTGTTCAACTGATTGAACATGATTTCGAACTTATCAATGATGGCATGGAGATCTAACTTTGTTGCGACACCAGCAAGATTTTCGATGTTAACTAGCGGTTTGTCACTTTGGTCATCACTCCCTTTTCTACTATGAAACATTGTGACAAATCTAAAAAAAAAACACAACACTCAAAAAAAAAAGAAAAATTAAACAAACCTCACAATTATGCACTCAAAAAGAAAAATTAAATTTTCATTGAGGTAAGAATTAATCTTGTGTGTCCTTTAGAAGTATTTATATCAATCAATAACAAAGTAATCCTAATAGCACTATAAGTCCAAACTCAGCTAGACACCAAAGAATTGTGTTGCACGGAGGAAGGAAGGTGCAATGTTCGTTAACCTACTAACACAAGAAATAAAAAAGTGTTAGAATGTGTAAAGAAACAATAAAAAGCAAAAACAAATGAAAACCTAAAACTAAGAATCAATAAAATTGCAGAAACTCGAAAACCCAAAAACTGTGAAGCAACTTGAAAAACTTCGTTCGAGGTGTTATCGATTTCCAAAAATCATGAAATTTAAGTTGGAGCCTCTCCAAATAATGTGTTTTTGATCAGGAAATTTTTGGCACAAAATTCAACCCACAGAATATTTTTTTATTTTTTATTTTTCTCATATTTTTCTTTTTTCCTCGACTTTTTAATCACTTTTTTGTGGGAAATATTTTTTATACTGTAATACAGTGCCAAGAATCAATATATAAAATTTTAGAACAATTGAAAAATGTTTACCCACTAAAAAATATATTTTTTCGAAAAATTACTGGGTAAAAACTGCTTGTTGGCTGTTTGTAATGGAAATCAGTGTAGAAAGCAACGAAGAACACCTAAAACGCCCAAAATCTGATACCAAATGATACGAGACGCGGGCGGAAGAGGCGGAAGAGGATCGTAAAAGTTGTCAAGTCGCGGATCTACCCTAAAGCTCTAGACAAAAGTAATCTGAAATGAAAACATATGAAACAGATTAGATGACAAGAAGAATAATCAAATGAAAATTAAAACGCAAGAAAGATGAATGGCTGGTAAACGATCCAATAGTGAACGAAATTAGGGTTTTTTTGGATGAAAGAAACCGTCCTTGGACCTCAAGAAAACGTCCCAACCAGATCTAAAAATAAAAACACAAAACAGATTCGTTAGAAGTGATTTAAAAGATAAAAGCAAACTGTTTAGACAAGAACGTTCGAAACAGCAAGAAAAGATTGAATCTCCTAATTTTTGGTGTGTTCCTTGATGGATCAAGGTAGGAGAACGTCCCTCTTGAAGCAATTTCAACCTAGAATGAAAACAACTAAATCAGTAACCCTAAACAACAAGAAATAAACTAGATCAAACTAGAACGATAGATTAAAGATAGAAAAGAGAAGATAACATCCTAAGAAGCCTTGGAAACAATAAGAATCCACAACCCCCTTCAATGGCTCTAATTTCCCTTCCAAGAAAGAGATCTTGGCAAGAAAAAGCTTGAAGATGATTCCCACAACCTGAAAGATTGTTAAAACAAATTCTATAAAAAACTCAAGAGCAATTCTTGAAGAAAAAACTCAAAGAGAATTATTATTAACTCAAAATAATCAAAATCAAGTGTTTTGTTTACAATTCCAAGGCCTATATATAGGCAAGCTAAATAAATCTAAATAAAACTCTTAATTAAACTAGAACTCTAACTAATCTAAACAAGAAACTTTCTTGTTGACATAAAACTCCTAAAAACTTAAACTACTTAATAATTATTTAAAAATTCGGAATAAAAAATAACAATAAAATAATAAGAGCTGATAATAAAATATTGGGCTCATATATAATAAAAATTAAACCTAAAACCTGAACCCAAAATGATTTAAACTCGAATTAAAAGCCCGAAACTCGTAATTCTCGTCATAATCACGTCCAGAAATTCTGCTTGCGCAGTCTTTATTAAAATGATCATAACTTGAGTTCCCAAACTTGAAATCGAGTGATTCAAAGTATGTTTCGAAGATAGGAGAGAGAACTTCGAAATTCATGCAGACATCTCAACCCATAAATTCCTGGATCCCAACCAAAAAGTCGTCGCAAGCCTACTGATTTCCCTAACTTGAAAATTGGCAGCTTCGGTTTCTTGGACCAAGATTTCCATGACTTGAAATCTTGATTTTCTTGAATCTTGAAATTGTTTGGAATGAAAAAATTGGACCAAGATTCAGTTTCTTGATTTTCTTTAAAACAAGAAAGTGAATCTTGATTTTCTTTTTCGGCCATGTGCGCATTTAGGGCCTTGGTAACGAAGTCTTGCATGGTCCTGTTCAATCTTGCTCAAATTTACTTGGCCTTCGACCTCGTTATTGGGCCTTGAGAAACTTTCACCTCATCACATTTATAAGTTTGAATTTGGTCCATGCGACTCGTATCATCGGGTGTGAAAGATATTTTCTCTTTGCTACTCGTTCTCCACACTTTGAAGTGATGTGAGCATGGGAACGACCTTAGTTCCAAATGTGAAGGTTCCAATAATTGAGCTGCGTTGCATGTACCTATGGGACCAATTACGAGGGCGAGGGCTAGAAAGCTTAATGAGTCGCTCAATGTTCTCATACAACCATTTGGGCTGAATTGGAACAATCTACATTTCAATTTGAATTAAACAGGAGCATCAACTTTGCAATGTTTTATCCATTGTTTATTAAGCATTTTATGCTTATTTGCATAAAGTTTTGTTTTTCTTTATTTAAGCTTCATAAATAAAGTTGTTTATTTATGCTTCATTAAGTGTTTTTTTTTGTTAAATGCATCTTTGTTTAATAATCTGCATCATTAAGTGTTTTGTTTGTTAAATGCATCTTTGTTTAGTAATATGATTCATTAACTATTTTGTTTGTTAAATGCATCTTTGTTTAGTAATATGCATTATTAATTGTTTTGTTCGTTAAATGCATCTTTGTTAAATGCCTTGCACTAATGCTTCAGCATCTTTAAAAATCTACATTATGTGCTTTTATTAAATATGTCATGCGTTAATCATCTCGTTTGTTAAAGTAAGGTTTAAGTTGCATGTTTAATTAATTCATGTGCATGAGAGTTATTAAATATGTTTTTTTATAAGTGTTTTATGTTATTGTTTTATGCTTAAATATATATTTTTTGCAGGTGACTTTTCCTATGATTAAAGACTCTTCAAGTTAGAAGGTTTCAAAGCTTTTTAAAGAACATTATGGAGGTTGTTTAATGGACCATAGGAGACTCTTCAAGTGTGAGCGTTTTTGGAGTCATTAACCTTCATCAAGATGCCATTTAAGAGGTGATTGCACAAGCTAATACAAATTAGTTTCAAGGGAGCTGAAGAGACACACATTAAGGATACAATAAGTCTTCATTAAGGAAAAATGTCATGCCTTTTCAGCTACATCATATCCTAATGAAGAGACATGATTCATTGGCTTTCCTACAAGAGTTAAAAATGAAATTGCCATGCCTTTTTAACTACTTCAGATCCTAATGAAGAGACATGACTCATTAGCTTCCCTACAAGAGTTAAAATGATATTAGTGTTTGTGTTAACTTTAGTTAATTGGTTGAATGTGAAAGGTCTCACATAGGCATATGAATAGTCACAAAAGTGTCTATAAATAATTTGTAAACAAAACCTTGTTGAAAGGATGAATGAATATAATTTGTGAGAAATTCTCTCTTGAGTTCTTCAGAACTAACAAACTGAACTTATCAAGGCTTATTGCTTTGTGGCGTTCTTCTTTTTATTTCTATACTTTCGGTTCTTGTTTCTTTCATAAACAATGGGTCGGGGTCTGTTTGATTCTATTCTTGTTTTTAATTATTTGTCATATCACATTCCAATAATGTTGGTTCTTTTCTCGTATAAGTCGTTGATTCAATATTCCTATTATATTTCTTTAGTTATCAAGTTCCTGTTTAGAAATGGTCGGGCAATCGAGTGACTTGTAATTCTAAATCGATTACGAGTTCATATCATTTGGTATTAGAACTATTATTCTCTATAGGTATCGTTTTATTTCTCTTTCCCTATTTGAAAAAAACTTCAAAAAATTCAAGAAAAATTTCTGTTGCAAAAAGAGAAGAAGTGCAGAAGTAAAACGAAGAAAAAAACAAATTGAGAAAAAAAAAGAAAGACGATTTAGGAAAAAAAATTTGTGGCAAAAAAAATTCAGTTTGTCCAAATCATCTATATTACATTGCATTCAACATTTTGAGTCTGTTACATCTATTTTTAAGCCTTTTCGTAATTTTCTTATTTGAGTCATTTGTTCATTTTCACCTGTTTTCTTCTATTTCTTCCAAGTTGTCACATCCTATCAACGACCACAGGGTTACGGGTTTTGTTAAGTTCATTTCTAATGTTCTTGAAGAGCTTAAGAGGAATTTTGAGCGGAATAGGCCAGAGCAAGTGAGATCAATCGAGTGGTAAAAGCCTGAATTATGTGTAAACACGAGAAGAGTGATTTTCCTTTCTGAGTGAAAATCGTGAGGTTTGATTTGGTGAGGTACAATTTTTTTTACTATTTTATCCTTTCAATTACTAATCATTTTCTAGTGCGTTTTAAAGAATGTCTGCTAACGAACGTGATAGGGGTGAAAGGGGTGGAGTTCCTAATGTTTAAATGCAAGCCATGATGCAAGAGACGTGAAGGATGATGTAGGAAGGGTTTAATCAGCTTAGTGAACGTGTTGATTGAATGGAGGAAAGGACTCAAAGGGAAAGGCCTCGTAGGGGAAGATCACCAAGAACCCCTAGTGTGCGAGAAGGAGAAGCATCCAATCGATTCGATAATGATGGATACTATGGTAATGATGATGATAGGGTGTCTGATCAAAGTGTAAGGCGAAATGAATGAAGGCCTAGAGAGAGAGGAGAAATGAGGACGGGTTGATAGAGATCTTGGATCTATCAAATTAAATATTTCGTCATTCCAAGGGAGAAATGGCCCTGAAGCATATCTTGAGTGGGAAAAAAAGATTGACTTGGTGTTTGATTGTCACAACTATTTAGAGTTGAAAAGGTAAATTTGGCTGCCATTGAATTCACTGATTATGCTATAATTTGGTGGGACCAGTTAACCATGTCTAGGAGAAGAAATGGAGAGCATCCGATAGAGACAAGGGCAGAAATGAAAGCCATAATGAGACGAAGGTTCATTCCAAACCATTACCAAAGGGACCTCTATCAAAAGCTACAAACTCTTACCCAAGGGAACAAGAGTGTGGAGGACTATCACAAAGAGATGGAAATTACGATGATTCATGCCAATGTTGAGGAGGACCGTGAGGCCACAATGGCAAGGTTCTTGGCAGGTTTAAACTGAGAGATTACCAATGTTGTTGAGTTGCAGCATTATGTTGAATTAACCGACATGGTTCACATGGCCATAAAAGTGTAAAGGCAACTTAAAAGAAAAGGTTCTACTAGAGTGATACACCATTCGGGTTCATCCTCAACATGGAACCAAAGTGCCAACAAAAGAGATGTGAGGCCTCAAGTGAAAGGTAAATCTGAAACTTTTAAAGAAAATAAAAAAGATTTTGTTTCAGATAAGAGTAAGGTGGAAGGATCAACGAGTCGTTCTCGAGATATCAAATCCTTTAAGTGCTTGGGAAGAGGGCACATTGCCAGCCAATGCCCAAATCGAAATGTTATGATTCTTAAGGACAATGGAGAGATTGAATCCGGGGGAGAAACAGATGATGACATGCTACCAATGAAAGATGAGAGTGAAGTTGAGTATCTGGTTGAAGGTGAGCTACTTGTAACAAAATGTGCATTAAGCACACAAGCTAAATAAGAGGTGGAGCAAAGGGAGAACATATTCCACACCCATTACCACATAAAGGGAAAAGTGTGCAGCATGATTATTGATGGCAGTAGTTGCACAAATGTAGCAAGCTCAACTTTGGTGGAAAAACTTGGATTGCCCACGACTAAACATACACAACCATATAAACTACAATGGTTGAATGATGAAGGAGAGATCAAGGTGGTAAAACAAGTGATGCTGTCATTTACCATCGGAAGGTACCAAAATGAAGTGCTATGTGACGTTGTTCCCATGTATGCGGGGCAAATTTTACTTGGTCGTCCATGGCAATATGATTGAAAAGTTATCCATGATGGATTCACCAACCGCTATTCTTTCAAATTCAATGGAAAACCCCTCACACTTGTACCCATGACACCCAAACAAGTGTATGAAGATCAAGTACGTTTAAAGGAAGAGAGTGGAAAACTAAAAACAAAAACAAAAGAAAGTGAGGTAACAACAAAAGAAAAAGAGAAAGTTTAAGCCCATGTACCGTTCCTATTTTGTTAGTTCCAAAGAAGGATGGAACTTGGCGAATGTGTATCGATTATCGTGTGTAAATAAGATCACAGTAAAGTATCGACACCCTATTCCTCGATTAAATGACATGCTTGATGAATTGCAAGGGTCCAACATTTTTACCCTGATTGATCTTAAAAGTGGGTATCACCAAATTTGAATGCAAGAAGGTGATGAATGGAAAACCGTTTTCAAGACAAAACACAATTTGTATGAATGGTTGGTAATGCCATTTGACTTAACAAATGCACCCAACACATTTATGAGACTTATGAATCATGTTTTACGATCATTCATTGGTAGGTTTTGTGTAGTTTACTTTGATGATATATTAATTTACAACAAGTGTTTTAAAGATCATGTTAATCATTTGAAACTTGTTTTGGAGGTGCTGCGAAAAGAAAAATTCTTTGCGAATTTTAAGAAATGTTTTTTCTACACTGATAAATTGGTGTTCTTCGGTTTCGTCGTGAGTTCAAGAGGAATCAAAGTAGACGATGAAAAGGTCCGTGCAATCAAGGATTGGCCAACACCCACGAGTGTAAGTAATGTTAGAAGCTTTCATGGACTTGCTAGCTTCTATCGTAAGTTTGTTAAAGATTTTAGTAGTATAGTTGCTCCTTTAACTGAAATCATTAAGAAAACTGTGGGATTTAAGTGGAAAGAGCCATAAGAAAAAACTTTCAATTTGCTTAAGGAAAAACTGATTAATGCGGCATTGCTTTCCTTACCTGATTTTGCTAAAACTTTTGAAATAGAATGTGATGCATTAGGAATAGGTATTGGAGTAGTTTTGATGCAAGAAGGATGACCAATTGCATATTTTAGCGAGAAGTTGGGTGGAGCCGCATTGAACTACCTTACATACGATAAGGAATTATATGCCTTGCTTAGAGCATTAGAGACTTGACAGCATTATCTTTGGTCGAAAGAATTTGTGATTCACACCGATCACGAATCTCTTAAACATTTGAAGAGCCAACACAAACTCAACAAGCGACATGCTAAATGGGTAGAATTTATTGATAATTTTTCTTATGTCATTAAATACAAGCAAGGTAAGGAAAATGTAGTTGCTGATGCATTATCTCGACGGTATGTATTGCTTACTACTTTGGACGCTAAATTGCTTGGATTTGAGTACATAAAAGATTTGTATGAACATGACTTTGATTTTGGCAATGTCTTTGCAGCTTGTGAAAATGGAGCTTTTGGTAAGTTTTTTTGGCATGATGGATTTCTTTTTCGAGAAAATAAGCTTTGTATACCAAGGAGTTCTGTTCGAGAGCTACTTGTAAAAGAAGCCCACGGGGGAGGCTTAATGGGACATTTTGGAGTTGCAAAAACTCTAGATGTTTTGCATGAACATTTTTTTTGTCCATATATGAGACGAGATGTCGAGCGTCTTTGTTAAAATTGTATAATCTACAAAAAGACTAAATTGCGAGTAAATCCCCATGGCTTGTACACCCCATTACCTATACCAATGGAACCTTGGATAGATATTTCAATGGATTTTGTATTAGGTTTGCCAAGGTCTAGTAGTAGGAAAGATTCCATTTTTGTTGTGGTGGACCATTTTTCTAAAATGGCTCATTTTATACCTTGTCGAAAAGCTGATGATGCTAAGTATATTGCTAATTTGTTTTTCAAGGAAATTGTCAGATTAAATGGAATTCCAAAAAGCATTGTGTCTGATCGAGACACCAAGTTTTTGAGCTACTTTTGGAAGACCTTATGGGGTAAGCTAGGTACTAAACTATTGTTCTCCACTACATGTCATCCTCAATCTGATGGACAAACTGAGGTTGTAAACCGTACATTGTCAACGTGCTTCGAGCTATAATTCAACGAAATTTAAAGATGTGGGAGGAATGTTTACCACATGTTGAATTTGCATACAATCGAAGTGTGTATTCTGCCACTAGATTTTCTCCATTTGAGATAGTGTATGGTTTTAATCATCTTACACCTTTCGATTTAATTCCTTTGCCTTCTAATGAATTTGTCAATTTAGATGGTAAGAGAAAGTCTGAATTTGTTAGACAACTTTATACGAAGGTTCGAGATAATATTGAAAAGAGGACGGAGCAGTATGTGGAACATGCAAACAAAGGACGAAAGAAAGTTGTATTTGAACCCGGAAATTTGGTTTGGGTTCACATGCGAAAACAACGGTTTCTTGCCCAACGAAAATCTAAACTCCTTCCAAGAGGAGATGGTCCTTTCCGAGTTGTGGAGAAAATTAATGATAACTCTTACAAGATAGATCTCCCAGGTGAGTACAATGTTAGTGTGAGTTTTAATGTTTCTGATTTATCTCCATTCTATGCAGATTCTGATTTGAGGACAAATCCTTTCAAAGAGGGAGGGGATGATGTGAGCATGGGAATGACCTTAGTTCCAAATGTGAAGGTTCCAATAATTGAAGATGCGTTGCACGTACCTATGGGACCAATTATGAGGGCGAGGGCTAGAAAGCTTAATGAGTCGCTCAATGTTCTCATACAAGCCATTTGGGCTGAATTGGAACAATCTACATTTCAAATTGAATTAAACAAGGAGCACCAACTTTGCAACATTGTATCCATTGTTTATTAAGCATTTTAAGCTTATTTGCATAAAGTTTTTTTTTCTTTATTTAAGCTTCATAAATAAAGTTGTTTATTTATGCTTCATTAAGTGTTTTTTTTTTGGTAAATGCATCTTTGTTTAATAATCTGCATCATTAAGTGTTTTGTTAATGCATCTTTGTTTAGTAATCTGCATTATTAACTGTTTTGTTTGTTAAATGCATCTTTGTTGACACGAGTCACAAGGCTCAAATTCAAGCTTATAAATGTGATGGGATCAAAGTTTCTGAAGGCCCAATAATGAGGTCGAAGGCCAAGCAAATTCGAGCAAGATTGAACAGGATCATCCAAGACTTCGTTACCAAGGCCCTAAATGCGCATATGGCCTAAAAAGAAAACCAAGATTCACTTTCTTGTTTTCAAGAAAATCAAAAAACTGAATCTTCATCGAATTTTGTCATTCCAAACAATTTCAAGAATCATGAAAATCAAGATTTCAAATCTTGGAAATCTTTGTCCAAGAAACCGAAGCTGCCAATTTTCAAGTTGGGGAAATCAGTAGGCTAGCGACGACTTTTTGGTTGGGATCCAGGAATTTATGGGTTGAGATGTCTGCATGGCTTTCGAAGATCTATCTCTTATCTTCGAAATGCACTTTGAATCACTCGATTTCAAGTTTAGGAACTCAAGTTATGATCATTTTAATAAAGACTGCGCAAGAAGAATTTCTGGACATGATTATGACGGGAATTACGAGTTTCAGGCTTTTAATTCGAGTTTAAATCATATTGGGTTCGGGTTTTAGGTTTAATTTTTATTATATATGAGCCCAATATTGTATTATCAGCTCTTATTATTTTATTTTTATTTTTTATTCCGAATTTTTAAATAATTATTAAGTAGTTTAAGTTTTTAGGAGTTTTATGTCAACAAGAAAGTTTCTTGTTTAGATTAGTTAAAGTTCTAGTTTAATTAAGAGTTTTATTTATATTTATTTAGCTTGCCTATATATAGGCCTTGGAATTGTAAACAAAACACTTGATTTTGATTATTTTGAGTTAATAATAATTCTTTTTGAGTTTTTTCTTCCAGAATTGCTCTTGAGTTTTTTTTAGAAGTTATTTTAACAATCTTTCAGATTGTGGGAATCATCTTCAAGCTTTTTCTTGCCAAGATCTCTTTCTTAGAGGGGAAATTAGAGCCTTCGAAGGGAGTTGTGGATTCTTATTGTTTCCTACGCTTCTTAGGACGTTATCTTCTCTTTTCTATCTTTAATCTATCATTCTAGTTTGATCTAGTTTATTTCTTGTTGTTTAGGGTTACTAATTTAGTTGTTTTCGTTCTAGGTTGAAATTGCTTCAAGAGGGACGTTCTCCTACCTTGATCCATCAAGGAACACATCAAAAATTAGGAGATTCAATATTTTCTTGTTGTTTCAAACATTCTTGCCTAAACAGTTTGGTTTCATATTTTAAATCACTTCTAACGAATATGTTTTGTGTTTTTATTTTCAGATCTGGTTGGGACGTTTTCTTGAGGTCTAAGGATGGTTTTTTTCATCCAAGAAACCCTAATTTCGTTCTCTATTGGATCCTTTATCAGCTATTCATCTTTCTTGTGTTTTAATTTTCGTTTGATTATTCTTCTTGTTAGCTAATCTATTTTCTATATTTTCGTTTTAGATTACTTTTTTCTAGAGCTTTAGGGTAGATCCGCGACTTGACAACTTTAGGATCCTCTTCCACCTGCGTCTCTTATCATTTGGTATAAGATTTTGGGCGTTTTAGGTGTTCTTCGTTGCATTCTACACTAATTTCAATTACAAACAACCAACAAGCAGTTTTTTACCAGTAATTTTTTCGGGAAAAAAAATATTTTTGAGTGGATAAACGTTTTTCAATTGTTCTAAAATTTTATATACTGATTCTTGGCACTATATTATGGTATAAAAAAATATTTCTCACAAAAAAAGTGATCAAAAAGTTGAGAAAAAGAAAGAAAAATAAAAAATATTCTGTGGGTTGAATTTTGTGCTGAAATTTTCCAGATCAAAAACACATTATTTGGAGAGACTTCAATTTAAATTTTGTGATTTTTGAAAATCAGGAACACCTCGAACGAAGTTTGTCAAGTTGCTTCGCAGTTTTGGGTTTTCGGGTTTTTGCAATTTTATTGATTCTTAGTTTTAGGTTTTCATTTGTTTTTGCTTTTTATTATTTCTTTACACATCCTATTACTTTCTTATTTCTTGTGTTAGTAGGTTAATGAACGTTGCACCTTCCTTTCTCCGTACAACACAATTCTTTGGTGTCTAGCTGATTTTGGACTCATAGTGCTATTAGGATTACCTTGTTTGTTGGATTCTAATACATCCTGATTAATTGATATAAATATTTCTAAAGGTCTCACAACATTAATTCTTACCTCATTGAGAATTTAATTTTTTTTTTGGAGTGCATAATGGTGAGGTTTGTTTAATTTTTCTTTTTTTGAGTGTTGTGTTTTCTTTTCCAGATTTGTCACTATGTCTCATAGTAGAAAAGGGAGTGATGACCAAAGTGACAAACCGCTAGTTAACATCGAAAATCTTGCTGGTGTCACAACAAAGTTAGATCTTCATGCCATCACTCATAAGTTCGAAACCATGTTCAATCAGTTGAACAATACCTTAAATCAATTGCGAACTGAGCAAAGGACTCAATGTTGGGCTGCTAATAATGATGATGGTTTTGAACAACCTCATGCTCGTAGACATCAAGCCAGACATGTACCTCATATGGATGAAGATCCTTTAGTTCCCAATGATCGCGGACAGCCTTCGTTGGCAAAGCAGAAGTTCACAATTCCTCAATTTTGTGGAAAGAATGATCCCGAAGCATACTGTGAGTGGGAATAAAAAATAGAGCTTATGTTTCGTTACTATAAATGCCCAGAAGATGAGAAAGTTCCATTGGCGACCCTGGAGTTTGCAGTCTATGCGTTGAGTTGGTGGACTCAACTTGGTATAAGTCACCAACGAAACTACGAGAGATAAATTACCACATGGGATGAGTTGAAACAAGTTATGCGAAAATGCTTTATCCCAACACATTATTATAGGGAGGTCAAAACCAGACTTCGACGACTTGCTCAAGGAAGTAGATCAGTTGATGAGTACTTCACGAAGAGATGGCTAAAAGAAAGAAGGATTCCAAGTGATCTCTCACATTTTGAGCAATGTTATTGGTGTAGTTCAAAATATCATGAGAGTTCTCGATGTCCAATCCAATATCCAACTAGAGAAGAAAGTAAATATGACTTTGTGCCTTTTGTTGACTCTTACTCTAATGAAAAAAAGATTTGTTGTGATGGAGAACTTTGGGAACCGTAAAAGGATGATAATGAGAAATCTTCCCTTGAATCTATTGATGAAGTAGAAACGTCATGTTCTCCTATTGAGATGCCTTGTACTGAATTGAATATTCAAAATACTTGTGAGGGGGATATGGGAAGTGAGGAAAAAATATGTGAAAAGGCTGAGAGAAAAGAGACCATGAGTGATAAAAGTCTACTTGATGGTCCAAATTTGGTGAGTGAAAATCCATATAAGGTAAACTTGGAGAGTTCTCAAGAGGAAAAACAAAATGAAAAACAAGAAGATACCCATACAAATGTGAGGAAGGATTATGTTTTAACTAACCATAACTCGAATTTGTTTAGTGGTGTTTCCTTGTTACAGGATTTCAAAGATCCATTGGCGGACTTCCAATTACGTTACTCTACGATCAATCAACACTTTTACTTGTGGGAGTGAGCTAAAGATTCGAGGACGAATCTTCTTGAGGAAGTGGGGAATGATACAAGTCGCAAGGCCCAAATTCAAGCTTATAAATGTGATGGGATCAAAGTTTCTCAAGGCCCAATAACGAGGTCGAAGGCCAAGCAAATTCGAGCAAGATTGAACAGGACCATCCAAGACTTCGTTACCAAGGCCCTAAATGCGCACATGGCCGAAAAAAAATCAACATTCACTTTCTTGTTTTCAAGAAAATCAAGAAATCGAATCTTGGTCCAATTTTGTAATTCCAAACAATTTCAAGAATCTAGAAAATTAAGATTTTAAATCTTGGAAATCTTTGTCCAAGAAAACGAAGCTGCCAATTTTCAAGTTGGGGAAATCAGTAGGCTTGCGATGACTTTTTGGTTGGGATTCAGGAATTTATGGGTTGAGATGTCTGCATGGTTTTCGAAGATCTATCTCTTATCTTCGAAACGCACTTTGAATCACTTTTTTTCAAGTTCAGGAGCTCAAGTTATGATCATTTTAATAAAGACTGCACAAAAAGAATTTTTGGACGTGATTATGACTGGAATTACGAGTTTCGGGCTTTTAATTCGAGTTTGAATCATATTTGGTTCGGGTTTTAGGTTTAATTTTTATTATATATGAGCCCAATATTTTATTATCAGCTCTTATTATTTTATTGTTATTTTTTATTCCGAATTTTAAATAATTATTAAGTAGTTTAAGTTTTTAGGAGTTTTATGTCAACAAGAAAGTTTATTGTTTAGATTAGTTAAAGTTCTAGTTTAATTAATAGTTTTATTTAGATTTATTTAGCTTGCCTATATATAGGCCTTGGAATTGTAAACAAAACACTTGATTTTGTTTATTTTGAGTTAACAATAATTCTCTTTGAGTTTTTTCTTCAAGAATTGCTCTTGAGTTTTTTTTTAGAAGTTGTTTTAATAATCTTTCAGGTTGTGGGAATCATGTTCAAGTTTTTCTTGCCAAGATCTCTTTCTTGGAGGGGAAATTAGAGCCTTTGAAGGGAGTTGTGGATTCTTATTGTTTTCAAGGCTTCTTAGGTCGTTATCTTCTCTTTTCTATCTTTCATATATCATTCTAGTTTGATCTAGTTTATTTCTTGTTGTTTAGGGTTACTGATTTAATTGTTTTCGTTCTAGGTTGAAATTGCTTCAAGAGGGACATTCTCCTACCTTGATCCATCAAGGAACACATCAAAAATTAGGAGACTCAATCTTTTCTTGCTGTTTCAAACGTTCTTGCCTAAATAGTTTGCTTTCATCTTTTAAATCACTTCTAACGAATATGTTTTGTATTTTTTTTTCAGATCTGGTTGGTACGTTTTCTTGAGGTCCAAGGACGGTTTCTTTCATCCAAAAAACCCTAATTTCATTCTCTATTGGATCCTTTACCAGCCATTCATCTTTCTTGTGTTTTAATTTTTTTGATTACTCTTCTTATCAGCTAATCTATTTTCTTTGTTTTCGTTTCAGATTACTTTTGTCTAGAGCTTTAGGGTAGATCCGCGACTTAACAACTTTACGATCCTCTTCCGCATTTGTTTCGTATCATTTGTTTAGTGATATGCATTATTAACCGTTTTTTTTGTTAAATGCATCTTTGTTAAATGTCTTGCATTAAAACATCAGCATCTTTAAAAATCTGCATTATGTGTTTTTATTAAATAAGTCATGCGTTAATCATCTCGTTTGTTAAAGTAAGGTTTAAGTTGCGTGTTTAATCAATTCATGTGCAAGAGTGTTATTAAATATGTTTTTTTATAAGTGTTTTAAGTTATTTTTTAATACTTAAATATCTATTTTTTGCAGGTGACTTTTCCTATGACTAAAGACTCTTCAAGTTAGAAGGTTTCAAAGCTTTTTAAAGAACATTATGGAGGTTGTTTAATGGACCATAGGAGACTCTTCAAGTCTGAACCTTTTTGGAGCCTTTAACCTTAATCAATATGCCATTTAAGAGGTGGTTACACAAGCTAATACAAATCAGTTTCAAGGGAGCTAAAGAGACACATTAAGGATACAATAAGTCTTCATTAAGGAGAAATGCCATGCATTTTCAGCTACATCAGATCCTAATGAAGAGACATGACTCATTGACTTTCCTACAAGAGTTAAAAATGAAATTGCCATGCCTTTTTAACTACTTTAGATCCTAGTGAAGAGACATGACTCATTAGCTTCCCTACAAGAGTTAAAATGAAATTAGTGTTTGTATTAACTTTAGTTAATGGCTGAATGTGAAAGGTCTCACATAGGCATATGAATAGTCACAAAAGTGTCAATAAATAATTTGTAAACAGAACCTTGTTGAAAGGAAGAATGGATATAATTTGTGAGAAATTCTCTCTTGAGTTCTTTAGAACAAACAAACTGAACTTATCAAGGCTTATTGCTTTATGGAGTTCTTCTTTCTTTTCTATACTTTTGATTCTTGTTTCTTTCATAAACAACGAGTCGGGGTCTGTTTGATTCTATTCTTGTTTTTGATTATTTGTCATATAGAAAGTGGGTCACATTCCAATAATGCTGGTTCTTTTCTCGTACAAGTCGTTGATTCAAGATTCCTATTACATTTCTTTAGTTATCAAGTTCTTATTTAGAAACGGTCGGGCAATCGAGTGACTTGTAATTCTAAACCGATTACGAGCTCATATCATGAAGACTTAGGCTTCTTTTGATGACAAGGATTTCGCCATCAACAACATACTCTAATTCCTCCTCCTCATCGGTGATGGCATTGAGTTCTCCATTCTCCTCCTCCAACTCAAATCTCTTCGTTTGAGCGAACCACCATGTTACTTCATTAGGACATTGGCTGGCGATATGCCCCCTCCCGAGGCATTTAAAACAATTTTATGTCCCTTGACCGATTAGGGGATGATTCGGCCTTGTCTTTGCTAGATTCACCCATAGGTTTGTTCGACTTTGCTGGCACCATTTGCTCCTTGGCACGGCTTGGTGGATCTTTCTTGCTAATGCCTTAGCCCCATTTTGAGGCATTGGAGTTGGAATAGCCTCGAATGAAACCTTTGCGCTTAAGTTGCTTCTCTACCTTGATGGCCATGTGCACCATGTCAGTTACTTCAACGTAGTGTTGAAGTTCCATAATGTTGGCAATATCTCAGTTGAGTCCAGCTAAAAATTTGGCCATGGTTGCCTCTTGATCTTCTTCCACATCCGCACGTATCATGGCAATCTTCATTTCTTTAAAATAGTCTTCCATGCTCCTAGTACCTTGAGTAAGGTTTTGGAGCTTTTGATAGAGCTCTCGGTGATAGTAGGATGGAATAAAGCGCCTACGCATCATAGCCTTCATTTCGGCCCAAGTGGTTATTGGTCGTTCACCGTTCCTTCTATGACTTGTAGTTAATTGATCCCACCAGATCATGGCATAGTCAAAAAACTCAATTACTGCCAACTTTACTTTCTTAGTTTTCGAGTAATTGTGGCACTCGAAAACCAATTCAATCTTCTTCTCTCATTCAAGGTATGCCTCCAGATTCGATCTACCTTGGAATGGTGAAATGGATAACTTTATATTCTTCAAATCGTCGTCCACTCGTTCTCATTCTTGAGGGTCTCGATTTCTTTGGCCTCTTCGCCTTTCGCTTTGATTCGAAGCTTGGTTGCTCTCCACATCGCTTGGCTCATGTAGATCATTTTGATTGAACCTTGGACGGCCTCGCTCCCTTCGTGGACTTTGGGGAGTTCTCTCTCATTGGCCCCTCTCTTCGGCTCGATCCAATCGTTCTTGTATGGGCTCTAGCTTTCGATTAAACATGCGCTCCATCTCACGCATAAGGGCTTGGAGCGTCAAATCTGGTACTCTTCCACCAACCGCGTTTCTTTCCGAGCTTCGAGACATGATATTTTTAATCCTCACCACAAATTCTCATAATTCACTCGCAAAGAAAAGAATAGATGACACTCCACTCGTGTTTGTACTCAATATTTTGGCTTTTTCTACTCTCTAATGAGCTCACCACTCTCATGCCTTTTACCACTCAATTCTTCTCTCAAAGTTCGTAAAACAACTCATTTAGACATATAAGCTAGTCTAGGGATTGGCTTCAAAGGGGTGCAAAGGTAGATGATGTCTTTGGTAATAGGTAGGCTGAAAGAAAAGAATTTTTTTCTGTTTGAAGTGTGGTGGAATGGGTTGTACAGGAAATTTCTTAAAATCGGGAAAATAATCACTATCACAAACTAGCCTTTTGTTTTTTTTTGATACTTTCGAAACATTCTTTTTTTTTTATATTTCAAAATTTGCACTGCTAATATGCTATATATATATTTTTTCACGAATTTTTTTCTCTTTTTTTTCAGGAACTTACTCTCGAAATGCTTGAATGTCCGTACTCCTCGATTTTAGCTAGCTCTGATGCCAAATGATACGATCTCGAGTTTAAGAAGGTATTCGAGTCATAGTTGTGCCCGATTGTTAAATGGAGAAGTATCGTTCTGAGTATAAGTTTGAGGGAATTCGGCTAAGTATGGATGTAGTTCAGCTAGGAATGAAACAAAGCAAGGCAAAGACGGAAGTTAAAATGGATAGTAAGCTTAAGGTCAAGAATGAACCAATACTATGAAGGAGTATTGACCTGAGACTTATAAGACACTTAAGGTGATGGAAGGGTGATAGAAAGGACCTTGACCCACTATCTATGAAGAGATAGGAACCAAAGGTATCAAAGGTGAATGCCACACTCGGTTTAAGAGTGATAAGGTCAAAGAAACAAGGATGACGCCACTAGCAAGCTAGATAAGTCAACTTGAGTCTTAAACGAAAATTGAAAGTTGAATAAACTCACTAAGATATCAAAATTCATCAGAGTATCAAAAAGTCTGCAATACAACTAAAGAGCTTCATATTTATAGCTCAATTACATGGCTAGTTGATTAGACACTTAGGGAACCGAATGGGCAGCATGTGTTCAGCTTAATGGAGCTGAAAACTTCCTTGAACCTTCTCTAGCATTGGTGATGCCATTAGACAAGTCCCCTGATGTTTCCAATCAGTTTAAATTAAATGAAATTAGTAAGGAGCTGAATGGAGCTGCATGGACTAGGCTAGATTCAGCCAAGAGGTGTGAAAGGCTTTTAAGGGGCTGCCTTGAATATTTGGAGAGTCTTGGACTTTAAATGGTAGCTTGGGACACTTTAACAGCCTTGGAGTGTGAACACACGAATTTGAACAGCCATGAATGTGAAAGGAACCTCCAGCAAATGTGAAAGCACTTAAGCAACTAAATGGACAACTTTGGAAAGACAAATTAGCAGCTCAATGGCTCTTGGCATACACGAAGAGGTGCTTGGAGCATTTCAACCAACAGCACACCATATTCAAGCCATCCATACATGTACTTGAAATATATTAATCAACTAATTACATGTACCTGAAACACATTAATCAGCTAATTAATTTTAGCTAGGACATATTAATTCAAACATGAAATTAATTTGTCTCAAACTTAGACACATTAAAAACAACTATTAAATATGTATCAAACTAAGACACATTAAAACCCTATTTAATAAAAATGTCCAGATTATGACACATTTAATAACTTAAACTAAATAAATAAATTAACTAAAACAAATTAAATATTTATTCCAGCAAAATAATGCTAAGTTAAAAATGAGCTGAAGTTGAGTTCAATGAGCTACGAATGAGCTAGATGAACTTGTAGGAGGTTGCAAGACCGAATTAGTTGACTTGTCCAAGATTGATCGATAAGCCCCGTAACAGTTTCTCCCCACGCTCGATCAATTAGAGCCGAAACAGCCTCCTTGAAATGTTTGGCTCATGCTCGAGTTATAGGTCCTAAGGGTAGCTCCAAAGGCTCCTTGTTAGCACTTGGTGAGTCTCGGACTGTGGCCGTATCATTCCCCCCTCTTCAAAGCGATTTGTCCCCAAATCGTTGCCTACATCATAGGGACATAATTCAGACACGTTAAAGCTTGCGCTGATGTTATACTCACTTGGAAGGTCGAGCTTATAAGAGTTCTCGTTGATCCGTTCTAGCACTTGGAATGGACCATCTCCTCTCGAAAATAATTTGGACCTTTGTTGGGCTAGGGAACGCTCCTTTCTCATGTGAACCCAAACCCAATCTTCAGGTTCGAACACAACACGGTTTCGTCCCTTATTTGCCTTGTGCATGTAGCTTCCGATTCTAGGCTCAGTATTGGCTCTCACTTTTTGATGTAGCTGCTTCACGTACTCAGCCTTCCGCTTAGAATCTACATGTATAAGCTAATCGTTAGGCAAAGGAACTACGTCTAATGGAGTGAAGGGTAGACAATTTCAAAAGGTGAGTGTTTGGTTGCCGAATGAATGGATCGATTGTAAGCGAACTCGATGTGCGACAAACACTCCTCCCATGACTTTAGATTTTTCGGATGATAGCTCGCAACAAGGTTGACAAAACACGATTCACCACCTCTGTTTGGCCATCCATTTGGGGGTGAGCACCAAATCGATTTTGTTCCTGGAGCCATCATTCCTAATCGGCTAGCTTATCGGAGCAATCTTGAGGAAACCAAAGAGTTACAAAGACAAGTTAACGAACTTACGGAAAAGGGTTACATCCGCGAAAGCCTTAGCCTGTGTGTCGTGCTTGTGTTGTTGGTGCCAAAGAAGGACGGAACTTGGCGTATGTGTGTTGACTGCCATGCGATGAACAATATAACAATCAAGTATAGGCATCCTATACCGCGTTTAGATGACATGCTTGATGAGTTGAGTGGTGCTAATTTATTTTCTAAAGTTGATCTTAAAAGTGGATATCACCAGATTCGGATGCATGAAGGTGACGAGTGGAAGATCGCTTTTAAAACTAAATACGGTTTGTATGAATGGTTGGTCATGCCATTTGGCCTAACCAACGTACCTAGTACATTTATGCGCCTTATGAATTATGTTTTGCGGGCCTTTATTGGTAAGTTTTGCGTTGTGTATTTTGATCATATCCTTGTCTATAGTAAGACTTTGGATGAACATGTGTTGCATCTTAAATCTGTTTTGGAGGTTCTTCGAAAGGAGACCTTGTATGCAAACCTTAAGAAATGCACGTTCTGTACTAACAGAGTTGTCTTCTTAGGTTTTGTGGTCAGTTCGAAAGGACTCGAGGTGGACCAAGAAAAGTTAAGGTAATCCGAGATTGGCCTAGACTGACAAGCATAAGCCAAGTGAGGAGCTTCCATGGCTTGGCAAGCTTCTATAGGCGTTTCGTACCAAATTTCAGCACCTTGGCCGCACCTTTGACAAGTGTGATCAAGAAGAATTCAGCCTTTCAATGGAAATAAGAACAAGAGAAAGCTTTTAACTCCGTTAAAGATTGTCTTACTAATGCACCTTTTCTTGTTTTGCCTGACTTTTCTAAAACATTTGAAATTGAATGTGATGCCTCAGGTGTAGGAATTGGAGCTGTTCTAACTCAAGATGGGAGGCGCATTGCATACTTTAGTGAGAAACTAAATGGAGCCGCTTTGAACTACTCGGTCTACGACAAGGAGATGTATGCACTCATTTGAGCCTTAGAGACTTGGCAGCACTACTTGTGGCCCAAGGAGTTTGTAATTCACTCGGATCATGAGGCGTTGAAGCACCTCAAGGGCCAAAACAAGCTGAATAAGCGCCATGCTAAGTGGGTAGAGTATTTAGAATCTTAAGGAAAATATCGTGGCTGATGCACTTTCGAGGAGGTATACTCTTTTGTCTTACTTAGATTCAAAACTGCTTGGATTTGCGTTTTTGAAAGAATTGTATGCTTCTTATGCTAATTTTGGTAAGTTGTATGCTTCTTGTGAATATGTTGTTGTTGACAAGTTCTTTAGGTGCGAAGGTTTCCTCTTTAGAGAAGGCAAGCTTTGCATTATGCAAAGTTCCATTCGAGACTTATTGGTAAACAAGGCACATAGTGGGGGTCTCATAGGCCATTTTGGCGTAGAGAAAACCTTGGCAATGCTTCAAGAGCATTTCTTTTGGTCGAGGATGAAAAGGGATGTCGAGAGAGTTTGTGCTCGATGCATGACATGTAAGAAAACAAAATCAAAGATCAAGTCGCATGGGCTATACACGCCACTACCAATACCCGAAGAGCCTTGGGTCGACATTTCCATTGACTTTGTCCTTGGATTACCTAGAACTAAAATCGGAAAGGATTTGATTTTTTTTGTTGTAGATAGATTTTCTAAGATGTCTCATTTTATAGCTTGCACAAAAACTGACGATGCTGTTCTTATTTCCAATTTATTATTTAGGGAAATCGTTCGATTGCATGGTATTCCGAGAACCATTATATCTGACCTAGACACGAAATTTCTTAGTCATTTTTGGAGGTCGTTGTGGGGAAAGCTTGGAACGAAGCTACTGTTCTCAACAACTTATCACCCCCAAACAAATGGCCAAACGGAGGTGGTGAATCATGTTTTGTCAACCTTGTTGCGAGCTATCATTCGAAAAAATCTAAAGTCGTGGGAGGAGTATTTGTCGCACATCGAGTTTGCTTACAATCGATCCATTCATTCGGCAACCAAACACTCACCTTTTGAAATTGTCTATGGTTTTAATCCCTTGACCCTATTAGACTTAGTTCCTTTTCCTAACGATCAACTTATCCATGTAAATGCTAAGCGGAAGACTGAGTACGTGAAGCAGCTACATATTTAAAGTGAGAGCCAATATTGAGGCTAGAACCGAAAGCTACATACACAAGGCAAATAAGGGATGAAAACAAGTTGTGTTCGAACCCGTAGATTGGGTTTGGGTTCACATGAGAAAGGAGTGTTTCCCAGCCTAACGAAGGTCCAAATTATTTTCGAGAGGAGATGCTCCATTCCAAGTGCTAGAACGGATCAATGAGAACTCTTATACGCTCAACCTTCCCGGTGAGTATAACATCAGCGCAAGCTTTAACGTGCCTGACTTATCTCCCTATGATGTAGGTGACGATTTGGGGACAAATCGCTTTGAAGAGGGGGAATGTTACGGCCACGGTCCGAGACTCACCAAGTGCTAATAAGGAACCTTTGGAGCTGCCTTTAAGACCTACAACTCGAGCACGAGCCAAACGTTTCAAGGAGACTGTTTTGGCTCTAATTGATCAAGCTTAGGGAGAAACTGTTGCGACTACATGAGATACCTTGCACAATTATCTCTGATAGAGACGTAAGATTCCTCAGCCACTTTTGGAAGGTATTGTGGGTAAGTTTGATACTAAATTATTATATTCCACTACATGTCACCCCCAAAATGATGGACAAACAGAAGTAGTAAATCGAGTTTTATGCACTTTGCTATGAGTTGTTGTGGGTAAGAACCTTAAGAATTGGGAAGAATGTTTACCATTTGTTGAATTTGCATATAATCGATCTATTCACTCTACAACTGATACGGCCACAATTTGAGACTCACCAAGTGCTAACAAGGAACCTTTGGACCTGCCCTTAGGACCTATAACTCGAGCACGAGCCAAACGTTTCAAGGAGGTTGTTTCAACTCTAATTGATCGAGCATAGGGAGAAACTGTTGCGGGGCTTATCGATCAATCTTGGACAAGTCACCTAATTCAGCCTTGCAACGTCCTACAAGTTCATCTAGCTGATTCGTACATGCAATTAACTGGTTAATATATTTCAGGTACATGTATGGATGGCTTGAATATGGTGTGCTATTGATTGAAATGCTCCAAGAACCTCTTCGTGTATGCCAAGAGCCATTGAGCTGCTAATTTGTCTTTCCAAAGCTGTCCATTTAGTTGCTTCAGTGCTTTCACATTTTCTGGAGGTTCCTTTCACACTCATGGCTATTCAAATTCGTGTGTTCACACTCCAAGGCTGTTGTAGTGTCCCAAACTACCATTTAAAGTCCAAGACTCTCCAAATATGCCCCTCAAAAGCCTTTCACACCTCTTGGCTGAATCTAGCCTAGTCCATTCAGCTCCTTACTTAATTTCATTTAATTTAAGCTGATTGGAAACATCAAGGGACTTGTCTAATGGCATCACTAATGCTAGAGAAGGTTTAAGGAAGTTTGCAGCTCCATTAAGCTGAACACATGCTGTCCATTCGGTTCCCTAAGTGTCTATTCAGCTAGCCATGTAATTGAGCTATAAATATGAAGCTCTTTAGTTGTATGGCAGACTTTTTGATCTTTGATGAATTTTGATATCTTAGTGAGTTTATTCAACTCTCAATTTTCGTTTAAGACTCAAGTTGACTTATGTAGCTTGCTAGCGGCGTCATCCTTGTTTCTTTGAACTTATCACTCTTAAACAGAGTGTGGCATTCACCTTTGATACCTTTGGTTCCTATCTCTTCATAAATAGTGGGTCAAGGTCCTTTCTATCACCCTTCCATCACCTTAAGTGTCTTATAAGTCTCGAGTCAATACTCCTTCATAGTATTGGTTCATTCTTGACCTTAAGCTTACTTATCCACTTTAACTTTTCATCTTTGCATTACTTCATTTCATTCCTAGCCAAACTACATCCATTCTTAGCCGAATTCCTTCAAACTCAAACTCAGAACGATACTTCTCCATTTAACGATCGGGCACAACTACGACTCGAATACTTTCACAAACTCGAGATCGTATTAACAACTGGCTATTCACATTTGAACTTGTTTATGGTTTTAACCTACAAACTGTACTTGATCTTGTACCATTGCCTATAGAAAATATTTCTAGTTTGGATGGTGCGAAGAAAGCTAAATTGGTTAAGTCAATGCATGAAAAGGCAAAACAACGGATTGCCAAAACAAATGACATGAATTCTAATAGAGCTAACAAGGGGCACAAACAAGTTATCCTTTGAACCCGGTGATTGGGTTTGGGTCCATATGAGCAAAAAGCGATTTTTGAGTAAAAGGAGGACTAAATTAGACCCTAGGGTGACGAACCTTTCCAAGTGCTAAAACGGATCAATGACAACGCCTATCAAATAGATCTACTCGGTGAGTACAATATAAGTTCTACTTTTAATATTGCTGACTTGTCTCCCTTTGATGTTTTAGATTCGAGGACGAATTTTTTTTAGGAAGAGGGGAATGATACGAGTCGCAAGGCCCAAAATCCAGCGTATGAATGTGATGGGCTCAATCTTCCTTAAGGACCAATAACGAGGTCAAAAGCCAAGCAAATTCGAGCAGAATTGAATGGGACCATCCAAGACTTCGTTACCAAGGCCTTAGATGAGCACATGATCGAAAAATAAAATCAAGATTCACTTTCTTGTTTTCAAGAAAATCAAGAAACCGAATCTTGGTCCAATTATGCTATTTCAAACAATTTCAAGAATCAAGAAAATCAAGATTTCAGTTCTTGGAAAAAGAAACCGAATCTTGCAGCCAAGGCACATTGGATTTCTTGTACGACCTTGAATGACCCAATTTCGAGAGCAAACAGATCACAAGACGAGTTCCTTCAAAAAGGCCCATTAAGATATCTACAAGTTCATCTTGAAGTTTAGAAAGTAATTTAATTGAATATCAGGCCAAATTATTAAAGTGGCCCAAATTGAAAAGTATTTAAATTTAGGTCCAATTTTTATTTTAATAAGTGGATCATCATGTAAGAATTCAGCCCAAGGAGCCCATTCAAAGCCCTTTGGCCGAAATTCCCCATATCCACACTTAAATTTATTTTGTTTTTTTTTTTTACTTTATTTGATTAGCTGTCATGGTTAGAATTCTATTAGGGTTAGGAAAGCTTATTTTGGGGGGCCTATAAGTAGCATGGTTGTTCCCCCCTTGAAAAACACTTGATTTTGATTGTTTTGAGTTAATAATAATTCTCTTTGAGTTTTTCTTCAAGAATTGCTCTTGAGTTTTTTTTAGAAGTTGTTTTAACAATCTTTCAAGTTGTGGGAATCATCTTCAAGCTTTTTCTTGCCAAGATCTCTTTCTTGGAAGGAAAATTAGAGCCATTGAAGGGAATTGTGGATTCTTATTATTTCCAAGGCTTCTTAGGACGTTATCTTCTCTTTTCTATCTTTAATCTATCGTTCTAGTTTGATCTAGTTTCTTTCTTGCTGTTTAGAGTTACTGATTTAGTTGTTTTCATTCTAGGTTGAAATTGTTTCAAGAGGGACGTTCTCCTACCTTGATCCATCAAGGAACACATAAAAAATCAGGAGATCCAATCTTTTCTTGCTGTTTCAATCATTCTTGCCTAAACAGTTTGGTTTTATCTTTTAAATCACTTCTAATGAATCTGTTTATGTTTTTGTTTTCCAGATCTGGTTGGGACATTTTCTTGAGGTACAAGGACGATTTCTTTCATCCAAGAAACCCTAATTTCATTCTCTATTGGATCCGTTACTAGCCATTCATCTTTCTTTCGTTTTTAATTTCGTTTGATTATTCTTCTTGTCAACTAATCTGTCTTTCTTTGTTTTCTTTTCAGATTACATTTATCTAGAGCTTTAGGGTAGATCCACGACTTGACAACTTTACGATCCTCTTTCGCCTTCATTTCTATTCAATTCGTATCATTAAATATGCATCTTTTTTTTCCTTTTATTACTATAGCATTCATAAGAATTGTAATTCATACATACTCTGAGGAGGTTAACACATGCTAAACATTCACTGATTAAAAATAAGCACTAAACATTCATTAGGACCACTTAGAAAATTTTCCCAAAGCTGTTACGTAAGTATCAATACTGAAAGTGAGATATCGTTAATTCTCTCAAGTGGTATTAATATCGCTTGGAAAATCGATATAAAAATAGCATTTTGTTTCTCGTTTAAAAACCAAAGTCTCAAACGAGTTTCAATACTCGTGATAAAATATCGATAGCAATTTACAAAACTAATTCCTGCACTTTCGAAAATCACAAAGGTATTGTTTTTAAAACTTGAATATTGATACCTTTACTCCAAACCACAAAAATACAACAATAACAAGTATATAATCCATGGTAACTTAAATTTAATCATCATGCATCATTCACTTCAACATATACACACCAAAATGTCCGAATTAACTGTCCAAAACATCAAAATCATGTCTAAGCAAGAACCAATAATTCAAACTTTATAGTCCATGATTTCTAAAGCAAAATAATCATGTGAGCAACTTAAAAATCATAACAAAACCAACATATAATCTACCACATTGCCTTTATCCCCAAAACATAAATAATCAAATAAACACATAAAAATAGCAACTAAAGTTTTGGCTTGGATCACCCCTTGGAAACCACATCGCTCATACCGATACTACTTATCTGCAATGATTTACGTAGTGTAAACAGGTCATTATGCATTAACGAAAAAGTCATATAACATATTTATGATATCTCCAACTCTAGTGTCATATTTTAAGCGTTTAATCACCAGTCATGAGTTCATTTACACTTTAATCACATTAACACATACAAGCATATATCACATTAACACCTATAAGCATGTATCACATTATCATGTATAAGCATATATCACATTAACACATATAAGCATATATCACATTAACATATAAGCATATATCACATTAACACATATAAGCATATATCACATTAACACATATGTCCTTACCGATTTTTGCACACTTTCACTGCATATTTATATCACTAACACAACATCATCGCTTTCATTTAGCATGAATAATATGCCCACATATTCACTTTCACAACAATCATCTCAAAATATTTCATATAGCATATAACACATGTAATTGCATCACATTTTTGTTCATATTTTCACAATTGCTTAAGCATATATATATATATATATCACATTCACTCTTGGTTATAAGAAAACTTACACTTGAAATTTAGAGTAGGGGTTTAGACTACTTCAAATTCTCAATTTACATTCAATGGGTTTTCGACAAAAGCAAGAAGAAGAAGAAAAATAATAGCCCCCACTTGTTTTAGTGGATTTCTTCTTTTCCTTTATTTTTTTAATTCTTACTAAACACATTTTTACTTTCATTTATTTAATTACTATTATGTCCCTATATACTAATATAATCAATATAATATTTCTACATCAATATCCATTATTCTAATTATGGCATAATTGTCCTTAAGTTCACTAGATATCACTCCATCTAATTAACCCCCTTTAATTTCTAATCACTCACTTTTATATTTTTCTTCAATTTAATTCTTTTTAATTAATTTTTTTTGTAACTTCTATCAATCACATAATTACTAATTAATAAATAAAACAGTATTTTATTTATCAAATTTTAAGGTTCTAAACCTTCATTTCTATTAATACTGAAAAAGGATCATTACAATTCAACCCCCTTAAATAATTTTTGTCCCCGAAAATTCTTACCAAAGAAGAGGTGAGGATATTGAGATTTCATTGTTTCCTCAGGCTCACACGTTACTTCTTCGACGTTATAACTTCGCTAAAGAACTTTCACTAATGAGACTTGTTTATTACGTAGCTCTTTCACCTCACGAGCTAGAATCTCAATATTTGAACATTGCCATTTAACCATTTTTCATGCTATAAACTTTACAAAGAATTGAATACAGAAATCGGTCATCATTGGAACTAAGCAGCATTCATCTACACATAGACTAGGCCTTTTAAATGATGCTTCATGATAAGAATCACTACTAATGAAACCCAAATTTTCAAGTTCAAAAGAAAAAAAGTCTGACATTCTCATAATATAATCACAAGAATACTGCACATGAATGTAATCCATGAACTTACACTTTTAGCCTCATGCCCAAATCCTGCAAAAATGTACAGTATGACTTGTGTAAGTATGTTTCTTTCTTAAAGTCAATACCATCCCTTCTAGACGGGGAATTTTCTTCTATTTCTTTTCTTGAAAAATACCAACGGCCTACTTCCTGTATTTGTTAAGGTCTTTACTTTTAACTACAACTATTTCAACCAAACATGTTAACCATTTTAAATATAAATATAACATATGGACTTTCTCATATTTATTTTGTCTTAATTCGAACAATATAGACAACAATATCATATGGCATTAAGCAGCAGAACAATTCAATATGTCCTTAATTGGATCACACAAACATAAACATTGCAAAGCATAATTAAATACAATAATAGTTTAGTTAAGACTCATTGACATAAAAATAATTGTTATCAATCTATCTTACGAACATCATCAGGTTTAACCTTTCAACTATAGGAATTTCCTCCATTTGGAACAACTTAAGCATGCTTCAATTGGACAACATTAGCTCATGAATACAACAACCTCATTATTCAGTAAAAAAAAAGGACATTATATAATCATAAAATGGTATCTTAAATGAATAATCAAGAGTTCAAGGTTCATAGTCTTACTTTGCAAAACATTTGATTTTATACCCCAAAATATTCATCACACTATATAATTACATCTCTTACACACGTTACTCATAAATTTGGCTTGCAATTTGACAATAATACATCAATACCACTAGTATTTTACATCAACATTCATACCAGATCATGCGATGTACTAATAAATTTTAAGCACTTGAAATCATTTCCTATTTTGAAGTGAAATGATAGAATGAAATTTTGTGACACATTTAATCCACTTAAGCACAACATTTAAACATTTTACTTTCCAACCTACATTGACTAGAATTTGCAAATTTTAATTAATCTAGCTAATCAATTTTGGACAACTTAAAACCTCATTCAACACATCAGTACTACATTTAATCTTCAACATAACAGCCTCTAGACATCACAAGTACATCATTAGCACCTCAAATTTCAACTTCCAGGACATGATAAATTGCAGCATTTAATTACCTAAATTTTAAACTTTAAAACTTTTTAATTCGCATTCACTTTATTTTAAAAAAAAAAACTATCAATAGGTTTAAACTCCAATAAAACTTAAAGAGGAGGGAGTTCTAGTCTCAAATACTTAACTCTAACATTACAACAACAATAACGTAAATCCTTAGGGGTAAACGGGAAATAATTGCATCTTACTTTGGTCAAGTTGGAATAACCACTAAATCTAGAGCACTTAATGGCAAGTAACGTAATTACATTGTCCACATGGACAATATAAAACATCAGCTATTCAGGTATAAACAAAACATATTAATAACATAATTTGAACCCCTTAATATAACATTTAAGCTAGATATCTAACTTCCGCAGAAAATCCATTTTAGTAAATTCAAAGCTGAATTTTCCTTCATTTTGGTTGGTAGTAGATTAGTGAAAAAAACATAATCCAAGCTGCTTAAACTCGATTTAACATTCCATATAGTCAAACATTACATGTATATATACCTATAACTTAAACGTGAGAATTTAACAAAATTACCTTTACACGATTCACCCAAACCACATACAAATTTCAAGCTTTGGACAACATTGAATTTTCAAATCAGACATCCATTAAACTTAATTGAATTTATCATAAAATTTACAACATTGGACAGCATGTAAAACCATATTAAGGCAACATATTTAGATTGTCAAATTTGCACACATCAACACATATTTGAGCAGCTATATAACACCATTTACTTCACCACTTTTTTTTAACCTTCAACAAAACTTAATAAAAATGTCCTGTTTTGGACAACATCAAACCATGTACTTGGAAACAATAAAAACTGTAACTTTTCCTTATTTTGAACCATACAACGCAACAATTAGTTAAATAATTATTAGAAATGTGTTAATGGTTATAAAACAAATAGAGAACATCGTTTCATACCTCTCAATTCTTTAATGGGAGCTCTCTTAACCACCGGTGCGGCTTCATCAGAGGAGTAACTCCTTTTACTCTCTAAAGAGTTTCGGCAATAACACATAATATATTTTTATCACATTACCCTTCATTAGGGCCTCTATTAACATTTGGTTGTTAAATACCATCATAATGAACAATCGGGGTTACCGACTCAATTCCATCTAATTCCTCAGTAGTATTATCATTAGTATAAATCTCTTAATCTATCACATTATTAGATTCATCTTACATCTTTAACTATAACAAAAACAATAATAATCAGCATCCAAATCCCTACTCAAACTCAACTCAACTTTGGCATGTTCTTCTAAACTTAATTTCGAGCTCAATTTAGTCCAAGATTGACTAAACCTGTAAGCTCTAATACCATTTATTGTAGCACCGTAACCTGTAATCGTCACTGATAGGGTCTCAGAGTATTACGAGACATTTTACGATCATTAATGAACTTCTAACAACTATTGATTTCCATTTAAGCCATTCACATACACATATAGAATAATACTAATAAAAAAGTATATTAACACAATTTAAATCATACATGTCATATGCAAGCATTACAATGAATCAGGGATAAATTTCGAACAACTTTAAAACTTTTAGAAGAAACATGAAATCTTTCCCAAAATAGGGTACACGGTCGTGTTTCTCAAACACAAGCCCGTGTATCCTCATACACACTCTTGTTCTCTTAGTCATGTACCAGGTCGTGTTTCTATACGAAATTGGGTCACACGATCATGTCCCAACCCATGTGACCTACACTTCACATTAACATGGCACACAACCGTGTGACAGCCCGTGTATACTTAAATTGCTTCCTAAACAAGGTATTTCCCCACCTTAAATTGTTCAACAAGAAAACCTCCAAATGAAACAACTTCCTATGTTTCAAGATACATTTTAAGCATCACAACAATTCATAAACACCTTACTTGTACCTAACCAATATGACCTTTAAAATGTACCAAGACCTAGACTAGCAATCCTTACACATTTCATGGATAAGTACAATAACTAAACTTGCCATTTGTATACCAACATGACTCCAAATACCTAACATAAAGATATGTGATACATCATTATGCACTGTTCCAACATCATTAACCACATTGACATCTTATCTACTCCAATTCTACTTAAAACAAACATTTTAAGCATACAGATCAACCAAACTCACAACTCAATCAAGAGATTTACTATACAAGGTCATATATATATCACATCATTTCATTACATTATAAGTATATATTCACATACCAACAAAATTAACAAAGATCATTATACTATCCACAATATATCAAACCAACCTCCATATAAGTAATATTCATAACTATATATCACCTAAAGGTTTCTAGACATCTAATTCATCCTAGGTACATACCAAAATATAAAAAGATGACTTCATCAACTTTGAGTACGGGATTTCTGATGAGATGCTGAGTTTGAATCTACTAATAATCTAACCTGAAATCATGAGAAATTAATTTACATTAGCAAGATTTCATTTATATATATATATAATCTATTTATATATATACCTATAATTTCAAGTAGTTACAATTACTTTTCACTTTCATTGCCAAAACTCAAATTTATCAACTATCTCAAAATAATCAACTATGTACATAAGTATATACATTCATAGTTCTTACACAGTGGTACCCTTCTACCAACCTTATCTAAAATCTCATCCAATTCCAATGTATAGTTCCGTCAATTCATAGCAACATGTGTCTAGCAGATAAACCACAATAGAATTTGTACTAGGTGCTAGTCGGATAAACCGACGATATTAATAATGATCCTAGCTCTAGTTGGATTAACCAACAACTATCTCGTCATTTCCTAGCACTCAGTGCCTAGCGGATAAACCATAATAAGTGAGCCCAGCTCTAGTTAGATTAACCAACAATAATTTCATCAATTCTTGGCACCTAGTGCCTAATGGATGAACCGCAATAAGAGAGCCCAACTCTAGTTGGATAACCGACAATAATTCCGTCAAATTCTGGCACCCAGTGCCTAGTGGATAACCTGCAATAAGTGAACCTAGCTTTAGTTGGATTAACCAACGGTTTTGCGCCCAACGCTAGTCAGATAAACCGACGAATGTGTGCCCAGCACAAGTCAGTTAAACTGACAAACATTTAATAATTTATTTTCACAATTTTCTCAATTCACACTCAATGACAACATTGATTCGTCGTATGATATAAATTACATGTATTAAAAATTTACATACCAATTAAATAAGTTTAAAACCATTATTTCCTAAATAAATATAAATGCTAAGTTCGAAGATACGAACTTACCTAATTACGTAATCAGCAATTCCTTATTTCATAATTCAACCATTTCACAACAATTCCTTATTTCATAATTCAACCATTTCACAACCATAATCATACATGTACATATATATATATATATATATATATTTCCATAATTTTCCATTCAATGGGATTATCTAATTACACATATAAGAACATAATTAAATATCAAATAACAGAACTCGAATAAACCAACAATAACATAAATACATCATTCCATAATTTAAATCCTTTGCATTATTCATCTATATCAAATATTTATGATTCATTACATAATCATTTTTATATATACACAACCAACTATTTAAATATATATATCTACAATTGGATATCAATTTAATTAATAGCTTAACTAATTAAATAATGAAATTTTGAGTTTTAAGGATTAGAAACTTACCAAGTTACGATAGTCGCTTAAAACTGAGATTGACTAATCCACAATCTTCTCCTTTCCGCGTTTAATATTCGTTTTGCTCATTTCTTAATCTATACATAACAATTTAATTTAATTAACAAACTTATAACCATCACAATTCAATAGTCCTCATCATTCAATTTACCATTAATATTTTACAATTTCATTACCAAATCCTTATCACCAATATCTAATTTAACTCTCATGGCAGCAAGCACTTTTCAACAAACCAAACGGGCACCAGCCCAAGCAACCCCTCAACTATTGAAAATTATAACCTAAACACCATAACACTTTAAATTTATAACAGTTACATCCCCAAGAATTAATACCTTTTCAACTTACTACCCAAAGTAATTTACATATAAATAAATTTTATATTTACATACAGCTCTCCCCTGAAATATCCATGTACAGTCCATAAGTATCAAAATTTCTTTAATTAACACATGTTATTTTCAACACATAACATTTAAATCCATTAGCACCAGCCCAAGCAAAATCTACTAATCAAAATGAACATTTTTCAAGCCATCAAATTCAATGCTTCAGTCACTTCCCAGCCCAAAGAATAATCTTAAATTACGGTCCTTATACTATCATAATCTCATAAGTTAATCCCTCAACTAACTTAGTTGAGCTAAAACCATTTCAAAATTACAGAGATTATCACAAACTAACCTCAATGAAACACGCATGCAAAGGAAAGTTCAACCAAAATTCTTCTTTTCTGTTCAATGGGCTTTTCGGCAAAAGCAAGAAGAAAAAGAAAAATGACAGCCCTCACTTCTTTTAGTGGATTTCTTCCTTTCCTTTATTTTTTTTAATTCTTACTAAACACATTTTTACTTTCATTTATTTAATTACTATTACGTCCCGCTATACTAATATAATTAATATAATATTTCTACATCAATATCTACTATTCTAATTATGGCATAATTTTCCTTAAGTTCACTAGATATCACTCCTTCATCGAATTAATCCCATTTAATTTCTAATTACTCACTTTTTTATTTTTCTTCAATTTAATCTTTTTTAATTAATTTTTTTTTTGCAACTTCTATCAATTACATAATTACTAATTAATAAATAAAACACTATCTTATTTATCAAATTTTAAGGTCCTAAACCTTCATTTCTACTAATACTAAAAATGTGAGGAACGATAAAAATATATAGACTTTTTCATACTCTTTTTGACCTAGTTTCATGCAAATTCTGAGTAATTAATGTCGAAAAATATAATTAATTTATAAAATAATTAATTTGTTCTAAAATTTCCAAAATACTGATTTTTAATTATTTTTATAAATATTGAGCATAAATTTGATGATTACTTGACAGAATTGCACAATTGATGAAAATCGACCCGGCAGACATTACTGACAGCTTACACCGTTGAGGAAATTTTACTCTAAGTTAATGAAGAGCTAAGAAGAATATTTTTCAAGTCAAGGGTCGATCCAATATTAAGTCAAATTATGCTTTATAATTATATTTTTAATTCAAATTAAATTGGATTAAAAATAAATTATAAAGGCTGAACTAAAGTGGCTCGATGTGCATGCAACCGAGGGTCGAACCACCTCTAATTGGGCTACCCATGTGCCGTCCAAGTGCTAACCATAATCAGCTGAAATGTTGACCAATTCAACCTTTCAAAACAGCCCGAAACCTTTCCCAAAATTCAATTCCAACCCCTCCTCTTTTCATGGTTTAATACTCTCACCCCTAACTTATTTTAAGCAAGCTTTGAACAAGTCAAAGCTTGTTTGTGGTGGCCGGCCATGGGGGAATGTGTGGTTGATATTTATTTGCTAAATATATCCACCACTTCTCACCTCAACTCCACCTATAAATACACCCTTCTTTCACCTTATTTCACACACCAAAACAATCCATTCTCACTTCTTTCTCTCTAATATTCTCTCTAGCCTTCCATTTCATTTTCCCCTTATTCCCTTGCCGATTTCCCTTCCTAGAAAAGAGTGGTTCTTCAGCCTTCCATAGTCTTTGTTGAGTGTTTATCAAAAACCTCAATTTGGGAAGAATCGAGCAAGAACCACAAAGAACGCGAAAATAATTCTTGAGAAATTGTCGGATTTAATTGTATTCTTCTTCTCATATTTTTAGATTCTTATTTGTTATCATGATGAATTTTATTATGAATGCTATTAACTCTTTAATTAAAGTGACTTAAATTCTTAAGTGTTGGGTTGATTGTGTTTAATTGCTTGTTTATATTTAATCATGTTTATGTTGTTATAGGCCCTAAATATTTTGTTTAATTAAATATTATCATGCCTAAGTTATTATTGCATTACCCTTGTGATATAACTATTGGATTAATCATTTAAGCGTGTTGAATTGTGATTAATGGGTACACTATTTAATTTGTGCATGCTTAATCCTCTAAGGAAGCTAAGGGTTAAAATTGTGATTGTATTGGAGAATACTAGTCTTTGCATAACTTGCAGGATTTTTGTGATTAAACTGTTTCAATATAGGTATATGTTGTTACTTTACTTGATCCTTTACATGCTTATGAATATTGATTTAATCGATCGTATTGGCATAAGTGTATGTTCAAGAGATAAATTGATTTCATAATGTATGTATGTGCTATAACACATTTACTTATCAAAGGTTACTTTAGTCGGTCGTATTGGCATAGGTGTATGTTCAAGAGATAAACTACTTTTTGTAAGTAATGTTGTTCATAAGTTAGCAAGATACCGGGTTGTTGTGAACATTATTTCATAATAAGCATATACATAGTTTAGATGTAATTAAGAAATTACAGCAATTAACCTAACACATTTATGTCATATTGATTAAGACCCTTAGAAATCGTGCATAGGAATATAATTTAGTCTTAGCTTAACTTAGTTTAATTTAATTTAGAATACTTTAGATTAAAATCTCTCACAAATATTTTCTTGTTCTTAACCAAATCATTGATTAAATATTTCATAAATATTTTTCATAGCATAGTCCTTATGGTACGAAACTCAAAATTTACTTGTCACTTTATTACTTGAATACGATTGTGTACACTTGCACATTTTCATCGTTCCAAGTTTTTGGCACCGTTGCCGAGGATTGTCAAAATTTTTTGTGAAATTATTTGTTTACATTTTGGTTTAATTATTTTTCTATATAATTACTAACTTATTCTTTTCTAATTTCATGTGTTTATGAGTATTGATCGAATTATCGACTTACTCCTTGTGGACCTTAAAATTGAACGATCTTTTCGAGAAAGAAGAAGGCATCAAGGAAATAGGGCTAACCATGCTCATAATCCTATCCTTATTGCTGATGATAGGGATAGAGCCTTGAGACAGTATGCAGTACCTTTGTTCCACGAGCTTAATTCGGGAATTAGAAGACCTGATATCGAGGCACAATAATTCGAATTGAAGCCAATGATGTTTCAAACGCTTCAGACAATATGCCAATTCAATAGAATGCCTATCGAAGAGCCTCATCTTTACTTAAGATTGTTCATGGAGGTGAGCGATTCTTTCATGATAACCGGATTGTTAGAAGATGCACTTCGAGTGAAGTTGTTCCAATTTTCACTAAGGAACAAAGCTAGAGCCTGGTTGAACTCGTTGCCCCCAAATTCTGTTACAACATGGCAAGAGTTAGCTAAACGATTCCTTAGGAAGCATTTCCCTTCAAGCAAGAATGCTAAGCTGAGGAGTGAAATTACTAATTTCTAACAGATGGATGATGAATCTTTGTATAAGGCATGGGAAAGATTTAAAGAGTTATTAAGAAAATGCCCTCATCATGGAATTCCTCATTGCATCCAATTAGAGACGTTTTATAACGGTCTTAATTCGCACACAAGGATGGTACTAGACACTTCCGCCAATGGAGCTATTCTTTCTAAGTCCTACAATGAGGCTTATGAAATTATAGAGAGGATCACATGCAATAATTACCAATGGACAACTAATCGAGCAAACTCAGGAAGATAAGTTGCACAAATTCACGATGTTGATCCATTAACTTCACTTTTAACTCAAGTATCATCGATGTCCTCAATGCTCAAAAATCCTACTACTAATGGGTTTAATAATGTTACAGCACAACCACCTAATCAATTCAAGAACATAGCCTATGTCTATTGTGGAAAAGGGCACTTGTTTGAAGAATGTCTATCGAACCCAGAATAAGTGTACTACATGGGCAATCAGAACGAAAATCGAGGAAGACAGGGATTGTAGTCGAATTTTTACAACCCATCTTGGCGAAATCACCCTAATTTCTCATGGAGTAATAAAGGGGCTGGACCCAGTAACACTTATGTTCAATCAAGACCAACCCATCCACAAGGATTTACCAGCAAGTTCAGAAGCCACAACAAGTTGAATCTTCTAATAGCTTAGAGAGTTTACTGAAGGCATATATGGCAAGGAATGATGTCACTCTAAGGAATTTGGAGAATCAAGTGGGGCAACTTGCCATCGAACTGAAGAACTGTAAAAAGGTGCTTTGTCGAGTAATACGAAGAATTCGAGAAATCCAAGGAAGGAGTATTGTAATGCATTGACATTGAGAAGCGAAAAGACATTGCAGCCCAACATTGTTGAAGTAGAAGAAGAGCAAGATGATGCTCAAGAATCAGTGGAAGTTCAACCAAGTGTTGAGACTCGAACTTTGCCAGACGTAGAACCAATTTCACCAAAACCAGTTTCACCAGAACCGGTGAATATTGAGAAAGAGACTTTAAAACCAGTCAAGTATGATGATCTAACATCTTCGTTAGATGCAGAAGTGCCACAGAAGTCGAAGCAGCTAATTCAATTAGAAAACCTCCACCGCCCTACCCTTAAAGACTTCAGAAGCAGAAGCAGAAAGTCCAGTTTAAGAAATTCCTTGATGTTCTCAAGCAACTTCATATCAACATTCAGTTGGTAGAAGCACTTGAGAAAATGTCAAATTATGTCAAGTTCATGAAGGATATCCTATCAAAGAAGCGAAGACTTGAAGAATTTGAGATAGTAACCCTAACAAAGGAACGCAGTACATATCTTCATGATAGTAGCCCTAACATATTGAAATGGATTGAAGCTGAGGCATATCCAACAAATGATGCCAAGGTAGTGAAGAAATTTTTACAGAAGCATGTGTTCACATGATTTGGAACTTTGAGAGCCATTATCAGTGATGACGGGTCCCATTTTGTGAACAAATGGATGAAGTGGTTACTCGATAAACACGGAATAATACACAAAGTTGCTACAGCTTACAATCCGCAGATGAATAGGCAAGTTGAGTTAGCGAATAAAGAAATAGAAGGCATACTCGAGAAGGTAGTTTGTCCGACTCGACGAGATTGGATGATGCTTTATGGGCTCACAGAAAAACTTACAAAAAAACCTTTAGGGATGTCTCCCTATAGGTTGGTATTCGAAAAAGCATGTCATTAGCCTTTGGAATTAGAACACAAAGCTTATTAGGCTATTTAGCAGCTCAATTTGGATCTGAAGCTTGCTAAAGAGAAACAAATGCTTCAGCTCAATGAGTTAGAAGAATTTTGAACGTTCTCTTATGACATGGCAGCTATGGAAATAAAGATTAAAAAGATGGCATGACAAGCACATTCGAGTCAGAGAGTTCGAAGCAAGTCAGCAAGTTTTATTGTTTAACTCTAGATTGAATTTTTTTCCAGGTAAATTGAGATCATGTTGGTCAGGTCCATTCACTATCCATCAAGTTTTCCCATATGGAGTACTTGAACTCTATCGTAAGCAAGGTATCTTTCGAGTTAATTTAGAGATTGAAACATTATTGGGGAAATAAAGTTGAGCGAAATGAAGCACCGCTCATTTTATAAGGAACTTAATTTATTTTATTTTAATAAAAGACTTAGGTTATATTTTCTGGACTAGTATGTTAAAATGAATTTTATCTAGGAGTTTGAAACTTAAGCGGGACCGCTTGTGACCCTTCCAATCTTTCCTGGGAAATAATTTTAACAAAATTTTTCAAGAAATTATTTCCTAAGTTAGAAAATAAATTTTTTATTTTTTATTTTTGCAAATATAAAGGGTCAATTTTTTATCCAAGTTTTTAATTACAACTCAAATTTCAAATTATTTTAAGTTCAAGGACTTAATTGAATTTTTTGTGAAATTTGGTTGTTAATTTTGTAAATATTAAAATTAGCTGTCTTTTTTTTTTGTAAATATTTTTAACAACTAAAAATAAAATTTTCATTTAATTATTTATTTTCTTTATTTTTATTTTTTAAAATTTGATAATTCTTAATATTAAATTATCAATTAAATTTTATAATTTATATTAATTATTATCAAATGTTTAAATTGTGGTTTGTTTTTTAAAATTTAAATTTAAATAAAATTTGTGTTTAATTAGGACTTAGGAATTTTAATTTGAGTGTTTGAATGTGAATCATCTTCCATGCATTATAAATAGCCTACCTCTCAATGGAATTTTCATTCAAACCATCAAATTAACCACCATAGGCAGCCATCATCGATAGTCATTGGAAGTCATCGAGCCACGTCAAGCGCCATCAATCGATGCCTTCCACAAGTGTTCGATGCTCCATGACGCAACTCTTGCAAGTGCCCGACGTTGTTCGATGCCTCCTGACGCATCCGCCTGATAGCTCCCGATAGCGTCCAACAACTTTCGCACGACCCAGCTGCTCCATGCACGCCAACATCCGCATGCCCCAATTGCCCTCGCATGCCCAAGCCCAAAGCTGCTGCTGCTGTGTTGCACATCCCAAAGCCTATTGTTGCTAAGCCCACGCCACGCTATGCTGTTGCCTTATGCACTGTTTTCCTAGGACTGTGTGTCCTTACCCTAAAACCCTAAGTTTTGTCCAAACCCTACATTAGATAAAACTCTTTTATTTTTAGTCCTAATTATTTATTTTGGATTTTATTTCAATAAAAGGTGGTAAAATTTCATCTTCTAATTTTTAATTTTTTTAATTTATTAACTCTTTAATTTATTTTAAATTGTTAATATTTTATACTAATTAAATTTTAGAAAAATATTTGTTCATTTATTTGTTGATCAGGGTAAAATCATGCCACACAAGAGAACTCGTGCCGCAATGGAAGAAGTGCTGAACAAATTCCACAGTGCAAGAGCTAAGGAAAGATACGATAGTACATTCAGAAATCAGCAGATGTTGCCTGAAAAAGGATTTATTTGGGAAGAAAGTAAATACACCAAATCCATGGCAAAAGTCTGACAAATTGCTGAAGCTTTGAACTGGGGATTATTTTGCGAAAAGTGACCGAGCGAAGATGAGGAACTAGTTTGAGAATTTTATGCAAATTTTACCTCAGTTGAACTTAAAGAAATTCCCGTTCGAGGAATCAAGGTACCATTGAAGTCAAGAACTATTAATAAGTTCTTTGACTTACCTGGTTTCAAAGAAGATGAATATCATACTTTGTTGAAGAACTTAAAGGCCGAGAAATTACAAGAAATTCTTCGAGAACTTAAAGTTCCTTGTTCTGAATGGACGGTGTCAAAACATGGAATTCGTACATATCATAGAGAAAATTTGACATCGATAGCAAAAGTGTGGTTTTACTTCATTCAATTTAGTCTCATGCCTATTCAACAGGAAACTACTGTTCATTAGAACGGATGGTATTGATTTATGCAATCCTGAAGGTAAAAACTCTCTATGTAGGAAGAATCATCATTAGAGAAATTCAAAACTGTGCTATGAGAAGTTTTGCTCAAGCTTATTTCCCATTTACGATCACAGTGTTGTGCCTAAAAGCTGAAATTCTTAGGGACGTAAATAGAGCAGGATATAACCAAAAAGCAATCTTTGACTGGGATCTATATTGAGTAGCAGGAAATTCCATCATTCAACAGCAAGCTGAAGAAGAAGAGATCTTGAAGAAGATCCTGTGGAGATTAAAGATGATCTTTCAATGACAGAACCAATTGGAATGCATGATGAGACAGAGTCTACTGAATGAACATCCAAGCCTAACAGATCCATATCCAGACCATTGTCGCCTCCATCTGAACTTTGAAATGAGCTGTCAAAGATGATGGATTGCATGCAACACATATAATGGCAGGAACAATTGTATTGAAGATACACGAAGATAAGAGATGATGCATTTAAAAGTGCATTTGAAAAAGTGTTTCGTGACCCATCTGTCTTTGAGCCTGAATTTCCAAATATGGATCCAATGACGAAGAAGGAGCAAGGTGACTCGAGCAAACAATAAGGACTACCAAGCAAAAGGAGTGTCAAAGTCTAGGGGGTCTAATCATAAATAAAAAGCGGGGAACTTGTCTTTCTTTAATTTTTGTTATTTTATTTTTTAGTGTTTAATTCTTGAATGAATTTAGGATTAGGTCACTAAGTTAGTTTTAATTTTTGCATAGTAAATTAATTGGTTGAAGACCAAAAATTGACCAACTTAGAAAAATAAGAGGGTGGTAATAAATATGTACATGTCTAGGATTGGACATTGAAGAGCTTGGTAATTAAGTAGTCAATTTGACTCACCTCCTCTTCTTTGATCCTACCTGGTGTACGGTATTTATTCACTTAGAAAAATAAGAGGTGGTAATAAATATGTACATTCTCTATTGTTTTTAACAATAAGGACATTGTTCAATTTAAATAGAGGGGATCGAAAATTGAAAACTTCTTAATAAGTATTATTTCTTCATGAATTTAGTTATAATAAAGCTTGAAAATTTGAATTTATGTTAATTATGTTAAAGCTTTAGTAAAAATAAAATTTAATTATCTCAATGGTGATGATGTTAAACTGAACCGCGATAAGAATGCTACTTTTAATAAAATATGTGAAATTATATCATAAAATTCTTTATTCCTTATACAGCTAGATATGCATGAAAGTCTAGGTCTCTAGAATTGACTACGTAATTTCATAAGACGAAATCCTAGGAAGCATGAAATTTTGAAAAAGATTTAGGCAACATTTGTTTGGACCGTTTGAGCCTTTCAAGCTAACCCTGATAAATGTTATCCTTTGAAGCCAACTTTGAGACTATATGGTCTAATTTTCTTTGTACCTTACAATTATAAGTCATATTATCTCTCGTACTTATCTCTAAATTGTCCCAACTTCTAGACTTAGCCTATCAAGATTATGTTTTGAAAATAAGTTTGGGGGAGTTACGAAGAAGTACCAAAATGCTTAACAAAAGTGTAATACATACAAAAATGATGCTTAGAAAAACAGAAATGAAAAAGAAAAAAAAAAAGAGAAAAGAGCATATGTACTCAAAAGAAAAAGAAAAGAGCATGAGCATGTAGAGTTTGAAAAGAGTTGGTGAAATTGAAGGTTCGATCCAAGTTGAGTCTAGGGTTTTAGCTTAAATTTATCTATCTTTTCCTACCCCTAGCCTATACCCATTACAACCTATGCAAAAGACCTATTTGATTCAAGATTTCAATGCTACCTACATTAGTGGAGAGAAATTGCTATGTTCAACATATGAAGACATAAGTTAAACTTAATGATTTCAGTTTAGCCTTAACTAGGGAATGAAAATTGAGTGATAGGATTTTAACATGTTTTTATTGAAACAAGCATGATGATACTTGAAGATAATTAAATAAAACAATACTTGAGCTACATAATTCCTAAATTCTTGTTTTTTTGTTTAAGTATTTTGAATTCATAAGTATGAAGAGAAATGATAAACTCTTTTGTGATTTGTGCATTATTCCAGACGAACAATGAATTAAGTTTGGGGGTATGAAACGATAAAAATATATAGACTTTTTCATACCCTTTTTGACCTAGTTTCATGCAAATTCTGAGTAATTAATATTGAAAAATATAATTAATTTATAAAATAATTAATTTGTGTTAAAATTTCCAACATATTGATTTTTAATTATTTTTATAAATATTGAGCATAAATTTGATGATTTTTTGACAAAATTGCACAGTTAGTGAAAATCGACCCGGCAGACATAGTTGACAGCTTACACCGTTGAGGAAATTTTTACTTCGAGTTCAGAAGAGCTAAGAAGAATATTTTTCAAGTCAAGGGTTGGTCCAATATGAAGCTAAATTATGCTTTGTAATTATATTTTTAATTCAAATTAAATTGGATTAAAAATAAATTATAAAGGCTGAAATGAAATGGCTCGATGTGCATGCAACCGAGGGTCGAACCACCTCTAATTGGGCTAGCCATGTGCTGTCCAAGTGCTGACCATAATCAGCTGAAAAGTTGACCAAGTCAACCTTGCAAAAAAACCCTCAAACTTTCCTAAAATTCTATTCCAACCCCTCCTCTTTTCATGGTTTCAAATTCTCACCCTTAGCTTATTTTAAGCAAGCTTTGAACAAGTTAAAAGCTTGTGTGTGGTGGCTGGCCATGGGAGAGTGTGTGGCTGATATTTATTTTCTAAATATAGCCACCACATCTCACCTCAACTCCACCTATAAATACACCCTCCTTTTGCCTCATTTCACACACCAAAACAATTCATTCTCTCTTCTTTCTCTCTAGTGTTCTCTCTCGCCTTCTATTCCATTTCCCCTTATTCCCTTGCTGATTTCCCCTCTTGGAAAAGAGTGGTTCTTCAGCCTTCCATAGTCTTTATTGATTGTTCATCAGAAACCTCAATCTAGGAAGAATCGAGCAAGAACCACGAAGAACACGAAAGCAGTTCTTGAGAAATCATCTGATTTAATCCTATTTTTTTCTCATATTTTTAGATTCTTGTTTGTTAGCATGATGAATGCTATTAACTCTTTAATTAAAGTGGCTTAAATTCTTTAAGTTTTAGGTTGATTGTGTTAAATTGCTTATTTATATTTAATCATGTTTATGTTGTTATAGGCCTTGAATATTTTGTTTAATTAAATATTATCATACCTAAGTTATTATTGCATTACCCTTGTGATATAACTATTGAATTAATCATTCAAGAGCGATGAAATTGTGATTAATGGACACACTATTTAATTTGAGCATGCTTAATCCTCTAAGGAAGCTTAGGGTTAAAATTATGATTGTATTGGAGAATACTAGCCTTTGCATAACTTGCAGGATTTCTGTGATTAAACTGTTTCAATAAAGGTGTATGTTGTTACCTCACTTGATCCTTTACATGCTTATGAATATTAATTTAGTCGGTCGTATTGGCATAAGTGTATGTTCAAGATATAAATTGATTTCAAGATATAACACACATTTTCATAATGTTCAAGAGATAAACTACTTTTTGTAAGTAATGTTGTTCATAAGTTAGCAAGATACCGGATTGCTGTGAACATTATTTCGTAACAAGCATGAACATAGTTTAGATGTAATCAATAAATTAGAGCAATTAACCTGACACATTTATGTCATATTGATTAAGACCCTTAGAAATCGTGCATAATAATATAATTTAGTCTTAGTTTAACTTAGTTTAATTTAATTTAGAATACTTTAGATTAAAATATCTCACAAATATTATCTTGTTGTTAACCAAATCGTTGATTAAATATTTCATTAATAATTTTCATAGCATAGTCTCTGTGGGTACGATACTCGAAATTTACTTGTCACTTTATTACTTGAATATGATTGTGTACACTTGCACATTTTCATCGTTCTAATGGGTCGTTCCAAAAACTCACAAATTTGACTCTTTGACAAAATAAATTCATTTTTCAAAATTAATGGTCCTTAAAACTCATTTTCAAAAAATTGATTTAATTTTCTAAAAGTCATAGTTAGAAACATTACCGGTTTAACATGCCATGAAAATTCGAGCACAAATAGGCTAAAATTCCAAAAATAGCCTCAAAACTTCTAGGCCTAATTTTTAAGTGTGACAATTCTCCCCTTGTAAAAAGAATTTTATCCTTGAAATTCTCTGCTAACACGTCACTTGCTTAATAAAAAAATATACTATTTCTACCTTTAAATCAACCATCACACTTTCGCTGCACACTCTGATTCCTTTTCTCTTGAACTTCCTCGGACTTTTCTTAATGATTCTATTCACTACCACGAATTATTCTACGATAATTTTGCTAACAATTTCCTCAATTCGTTACAACACTCTCGTCTAAAGAACTCATAACCATTTTTTCTAGTTTAATTTTCTCTATGGGGATTCTTCACTTATTAGCTAAATCATTTAAAATTTACTAAGGCGTAGAACATAAATCTACCACCGTAATGCTCTGTTGTCTAGTCTGGCCCAAATGAAACCTTTATCGAGTACTCTTACTGAAATTTCCAACATACTAGCTAATTCACTTAGAAAGTATGAATATGTTCGTAGTCACATTCACATAATCATATATGAATATATATATATATACTTATTTATTGACCTTTGTCACGTTAAATTTTAGCATACATTAACATCCCATAAATATATATTATATAGAGCCAAATCGATAAATATATATATATATATATTAAGTTCCAAGCATATAACATAATATATATTTAACAATCCATGCAAATATATTTATGAACCCCACTCATATATATTATACAAAACACCAAAACCCATGCATATATATACTAAATGTAATAAAGCCCATGCATATTATATATTATATAAAATAAAGCCCACACATTTATGTTATCTATATAATAAAGCCACGCCTATATATAATATAATAATACAAGACTCACACATATAACTATTATACATACTAATATGCACACACACGCAACAATTTGTTAGCTCGATAGGAAAAACCGAAATAGCCAAGAGGGGGTGAATTGGTCTTTAAAAAATAGAAGAAGTAAAGAGAAAATTAAATGACTGACACAAGGATTTAGAGTGATTCAGCTGCCTACTCCACTATCTTATTTTTTCACCACTAATGATTTTCTCAAATTCACTAATTTGTTCAACTTTAAGGATAAGGTTTAACCTTACAACTCCTTAAGATTTCTACCCCAAACCTTAAGTTACAAACCCTCTCAAAAAGATACAAATAAGCAAACAAAGAAACAAGTCTCACAAGATTAAATTATTTGCAAATTAAGCTCAAATACAATAAAACACACTTGGACAAAAGAAAATAAGTAAAGCTCACAAGTGTGTATAAGAGAAATATGAAAGAATTAAGCTCAAAGATTGTTTGGTTGATGATTTTTACTTGAAAGTACTTTCTTAATTGTTGTAGGTCCTTTGAAGATGGTATTTAAAAAGCCTCCCCAAATTGATTTTTAATCGTTGTGGTTTTTGGCGTAATAAATATAATCATTGGGATGAAAAATTAGATCATTTATATGACTTGCAACTTCGTGTATCGATACCATACAAAAGGGTATCGATATTTTTTTGTCATAAATGCTAAATCAGTGACCGTTGGTACCTTTAAAATCGATACCAAAAATTAAATATCAGTACTTTTCAAAATGGTATCAATATTGGATCGATACTTCCTAGGGTTTGTGAAAAATAAAATACTCATTTGATATCATTTTTGAACAAAGGTATTGATATTTTTCATAAATTATCGATACCTATAAAATGGTATCGATATTTTTCAGGGGTTGTCAAAACAGAATGCAAGTTTAGTCTCAATTTTCTTAAGGGTATTGATATTTCAAGAATTATTGATACTTGACCAAAAAGGTATCGATACTTTTTAGATTGGAGCTATTTTGACTTGTTTGAAAAACATTTTGAAGTATTAAAATGATTTTGACTTGTTTAAAATCATTTTAACTTGATTTTAAAAATTGTTTCAAAAATTTCTAAGAGTTGAATATAAGAGTTCAAGATATTATCTCTTAGACTTTAGATTGAGAAATTATTTTGTCAGTTTTAACTTATATTCAAAAACATTTAATTTGTTATATCAAAATACTTTATCGAATAAAGCTTAGTTTAACAGAATTAATGCACCACCCTTATCACGTCAACTTCAGCAAACACTCTCAACTTTTCACAACATGCATATCCAGAACTTCAAGCAAGATTTTAACAATTTGCACAAGGAAATAAAACCAAAGTTTGTATTCCACAAAGGGGTTAGTATGCCTCATTTTGACATTCCGGATCCCACAAATCATGCAAAAAAAAAGTATACAGGTGCAGTCAAAATAACACGTATAGGCGACATTTTGTATCTAATCTAGCACACGCAAATAAACCAAAGGTATGAATGGCGGGAAAATTATCCAAGACACGTTCCTGCAAGCAAACTTTAGGATTCAAAGGCAATATGTTCTTGTTCCTAACTCACATGCAATTAATCAAAGATATTCAACAATTTAAGAAATCAGAATAATTTTAACACTTGGGTTTCGCAACCTCATTCCACACAACAATCACCTATGTTCGAGTGTTATTGAACCTACGCTCTGATACCACCAAGTGTAACACCTTATACCCAACCCGATCATCGAGCCCAAATTCTAGGATGCTACACCATCGTCTTATATCGTGTCCATCACAAGTCTTCACCTTATTAAACATGCATATTTTTATTATTATAACATTCATATGAATTGCAAGTCAAACATACTTTAAGTAGGTTAACACATGTTGACCATCCATTATTAAAAATAAGCACTAAACATGCATTAAGACCACTTAGCAAAATTTTCCAAAGTTGTTACGTAGGTATCAATATTGAAAGTGAGGTATCGATAATTCTCTCAAGTAGTATCGATACCGCTTGGAAAATTGATACCAAAATAGCATTTTGTTTCTCGTTTAAAAACCAAAGTCTCAAAAATTACCGGTACTACTGAATAAGTATCGATAATTTTACCTCGAGTATCGATAGTCATGATAAAACATCGATACCAATTTACAAACTATTTCTTGCATTTTTGAAAATCATAGAGGTATCATTTTTAAAACCTAAATATTGATACCTTTGCTCCAAACCAAAAAAATACAACAATAATAAGTATATAATCCATGCTAACTTAAATTTAATCATCATGCATCATTCACTTCAACATATAGACACCAATATATCCGAATTAACAGTCCAAAACATCATAATCTTGTCTAAGAAAGAACTAATACTTCAAACTTATCGTCCATGAGTTCTAAAGCAAAATAAGCATGTAAGCAACTTAAAAATCATAACAAAATCAACATATAATCTACCACATTGCCTTTATCCCAAAAACATAAATAATCAAATAAACACCTATGAATAGAAACTAAAGTTTTGGCTTGGATCACCCATCGGAAACCACTCCGCTCACACCAACACTACTTATCTGCAATGGTTTAAAAGGAGTGGGTGAGCTTCAACAAGCTTAATGAATGTTTAGAACAACCACTACGCAAACAAGCCATTATGCATTAACGAAACAATCGAATAACATATTCATGATATTTCCAACTCTAGTATCATATTTCATGCGTTTAATCACCTTTCATGAGCTCATTTACACTTTAATCGCATTAACACATACAAGCATATATCACATAAACAGTTATAAGCATGTATCACATTAACACATATAAGCATATATCACATTAACACATATAAACATACATCACATCAATACATATAAGCATATATCATATTAACACCTATAAGCATATATATCATTAACACATATAAGCATATATCACATTAACACATATGTACTTATCGATTTTTGCACGCTTTCACTGCACATTTATATCACTGATAGAACATCATCACTATTATTTGGCATGAATAATCTGCCCACATATTCACTTTCACAATAGTCATCTCAACATATTTCATATAGCATATAACACATGTCATAGCATCACATATTTGTTCATATTTTCACAATTGCCTAAGCACACAATATCACAATCAATCTTGGTTATAAGAAAACTTACACTCGAAATTTAGAGTAGGGGTTTAGGTTACTTCTAAATTCTAAAATTACACAATGAATCGTCTACGAGCAACGATCCCAAAACACTTAACAATTACGATTTCGTCAAAAAGCCAAAAGCTCAAACATGCTTTTCCTTGCCCATGTCTTTACTCATAAGATCCTAATGACTCTGACGCTTCAACCAAGTATATCACACAACAACATAATCAACATTTTGTCAAAGACTCACCTCAAACAATTCAAAACACAAGCCTAAGCTAGGTTCTCTTATGATCGAAACATTCGATATAGAAAACATAAAACTCAAATATCTTGGTTTATACTCAATCTTTTTGCATGAAACAAATTTCATTCATCTACATATTCATCTATAAATAATTTCCAACCTTTAAACCACACAAAATCTCTCAATTCATAGTATCGAAATTTTTCGACGTAAAATAGGCATTTTCATGAAAATTAATTAAAAAGTTATAAATCTTTACTGAAACTTCAAAATAAGTTTAAGAAACCTTCTAATCAAGTTAAAACAAGTTGAAAAACACTTTGAAACATAGTTTTTATGCAAAATCTTGAATTTCATCATTCTAAAACTCTATTTTAATGACTAGATATCATTAAAAACAAATAGGGAATCAAATTGTTACCTTAGTTGATGAAAAACCATGCATTTGACCGAAAACCCAAAAAACCCAAAAGCTTAAAAATGGAAAAATCTATGGTGTTTTGAGTGTTTTTTCTTGACTTCTGTGAAGGTTTATTGATTGGGTGATGATAGAAATCAAATGAATGGAGTTTGGAAATCAAACCTTGAATGAAAGGAGCTTTGGAAAACAAGGGACAACATAAAATAGGTGAAGAATGCTCTTTTTATTTTTAAAGGTCAAAATAGGATGAAAAAGTAGTTAAATTGTGATGATTTTAAAATTTGGTTTAATTGCCTCTTAAAAACTCATAATTTTTACTCTTTTACAAATCAGTCCATTTTTTAAAATTAAAGATCTTTAAAACTCATTTTCAAAAATTCATTTAATTTCCTAAAATTCAAAGTGAAAAACATTATCAGTTTACCATGCCACGAAATTTTGAGCTCAAATAGGCTAAAATTCCAAAAATACCCTCAAAACTTTTAAACACAATTTTAAGGTGTGATAGTAACCATGGAAGCCAAAAAGGGAAGAGGGTGGTAACTCGATAGGTATTAGTCTTGTGGGCCACCAAGCTAGTGGTTCTTGTTGTATAAGAAGTGGAAAGGGAGAGTTAATTGAGGATTGTGATAATGATCCACCATTAAAAGTAGTTAAAAGATGCTCAATGAAACTGGTAGGTCGAAATAAAACCTAGCAGGGGTACTTGGTATAAAGGGTTCAGTTAGAGACTTAGGATAGAAGGGTACTAAGAGGAAGGATAAAGTGACAGGTATGTTTGTTAAGACTATTCCTTTTTAAGGGTACCAACCAACATAGTTAGTTCCTTAGGGAACAAGTATGTAAGAAAAATTGTGAACTCAGACTGACACTTAGATGATAGTCTGATGAGTATTGTAGGCTTAGCCGCTCATAACAGCCGAGCATGTTACGCTTAAGAGAAAAATATTGTGAACGAGATAGGCTACAAGGTTGTGAGTCGATCTCGATTCATTCCAAAAAGGATATAGCCCACCAGAGTGGCGAAAGACCCTATTAGTCATCCCAAGGGAGGGAAAGCCAATGAATTCTACGAGACTAATGTAAGGGAAGGAGTTTGTCGTGGACTAAATAGATTTGGGAATGTTCACCAAGGGAAATTACATCAGGACCTTAGGAAGGTAGGCCTAAGGAACTCTCTTGTAAGTAAATGGTGGGAATAAGAAACCCACATCAGAGATAAGTAAAAGAGAGGATGGAGTCCGTAAAGATGGCGAGACATTCAAAGGATCTGGTAAAGTAGGCTGGTAGAATGGTCGAAAAGGAAATCACTCATCGATCTATTCACTAGAGGATAGGGTTTAAAATAGGAAAATTTCGCTACAATGGCTTAATAGAAATATACCTAATGAACAATGAGTTGGTATATTTTATTACTATTATTTATTTAGTTAAACCCCAACAAGGTGGTGCATATTTTGTGAAATGAAGAAACTCGCCAAGTTTGATTGAACTTATAAGGTTTACCTATTGTTGCAGGAAACACGAATAAGGGACTTAAGGAAAGAGTAAACCATTTCGTATGGAAGTCAAGGAAGTCATTGTTGGACTTCAGTCATAGACATAGTAAGGGGGAACCTTTAGAAAACTTTGCCAATAGGGGTGCATATTTTGTAATTGATTAGTTTCATTAGGGTTCGGAGTCAAGAAAATAAATTTCTAATTGCTATTGTATAGAATAACTAGGTAATGCAATTCGATTTTAAAAGTTAGTGAGTTCTAGTTTGAACAATAAATCAGTTCGCTTGTGATGCCCACACCCGGATCCGACAAATGAGTCGGGTGGGCTGTTACACCCTATGTCTCTAATAGGTGTCAAAGGCAAGTGGTCCTTAAGAGAGAACCTTGGTGATGATCTTAAACCCTAAAACCTAAATACATTATTTTTTAAGTTTACTTATGAACTATTATTGTTGTAGTGGTAAAGACATTGTTTATAAATCCATTAAACATGGGTTCAATCCAAATAATAAAATTTATTTAAAATTTATATAAAAGTATGAAAAAATAAAAAGATAATAAAAAAAAATAGTAGTAATTTAATAAAAAGGTATATTAGTCCTTTTTAATCAAGATAGTACTCGATTAACCCGTGACATCAATTTAATCAGATGTTTTATTATTAGTATAAAATTGCGGTGAGATTATTCATGATACCAACTCAAACAACAACTATAAATATTAGATTATGGCACATTCACGATATAGGCAAGAAAACATAATTATGTAACAAATATATTTATAAAAAAAATTGATATAATAATAAATGATATTTTGGTTGAATAATAAAGTACAACTTTTTATAAAATATAAAAAAACGATAAAATAATTTATAAAATAATATAATTTACTTTATAAAATTAAGATATTTTTATATTTTCAATTGAATTAATACTTGATTGATTATCTTTTAATATCAATTTAGATGGTCTTTTAAGTATAGAAGTATTGAGTATTTTTATCTCATATCTTAATGGGAATATTCGGGTATTTATACATATAATGGTTCACGACATGATTTTACTGTTCATTACTTGATCCCACTATTCCTTGGCCTAACACTCTGAGCGGATTTCAAGCATATTGGACACATGTTTCACTCCTGGTTGCTCGCTAGACCACGCAGTCTCCCTTCTGTGAGCTCCTTGAGTAGATGCGAACTGAGACTGCAACCTTCCTTTGGTTCATGCGAGCTAGGTTCGCGAGCTCCCCTCACTATTCTCTCGCGGTTCGTCTCACACTTATCCATTTGATGGGACTCATCCGGATCGCGGGTAGGTGATCCGGATCCTATTTGAGATTCGAGTTGGTGATCACTTATGTATTACAAGAAGTATAAATTTGTCTGACATAGGTGAGCGGGTATGGTATCTACAGTAATTTTAACTGCTAAATGCCAGTATTCAAACTACCCAGCGAGAGGCTTGGCGGCTTTTCTCTCATCAGCTGCCAAATTAGTTATTTTAACAATTAGTCCCTTTTTTCCCTAATAAAAAGAAATCTTTTTTTTTTTAATTCTGGGATTAATGGGAGCCCTCAGAACTAGCGACTTACCTAATCGGTAAACTCTCTTAAAACTTCATTGATTTTATGAATACAATCATTTTTGCAGTGCTAAATTCGCTTTCTCATTTTCTGAAACTCTTGCCTATTAAATTCTTTTTTTAATCAAATCTGCAAATCCGAATCTGTTTAAAGTTTATTTATTGATTTTTTTAATTGTTATTATCATCAAAATTCAATCTTTGATAAAAAGAATTGAACTTTTTCCCAATTAAATTGTTCAAATGTTTCCTTTTAACAGCAATGCTTAGAATGTAATGGTCTTAATGCTGGAACCACCTTGATGTTGCTTTGTTTGAATTTTGTCTATAAATATATATTTGAGGTTATGAATTATGATTTTTTGTTTGCTTTTTATCAATAAAGATAACAGCAGGATTTTGGGGTTTAAAAAAGTAATTTTGAATACAATCTACTGTTGCGTATGTCAACTTAGAGAGAAGGGATTTAGATGTCAAATGCAGTATAATTTCAGTGGTATTACTCTCAGCATTTGAGTCTTATGATTACGTTCAAATTCTTGGATTTGTCGCATTTCTGTGGAGTAATGATTTCATAATACCTAAATAAAGGAGGAGAATTTTAAAAATATCTGTGTATGCATTCATCCTCTTAATTTGCGAAATGAATCAAATCCAAATTTAATCTCTAAAATGTGTTTCCTACTGAAGTGTATAGTTATTGTGCTTGTTTTCTGAAATTGCTTCCTCTTTAATTCTGTTGGTGCCTGGATAGAGCAAGGTCTAAAGGTACAAATGTTTCTGTTGATTTGCAGATTGCTTCTCGATTGTAGTAGAAGAGGCACTTGAGATGATGTTTTCTGTTCAGAAGTGGAAATGCTCATGGTCTTTATTGGCTGCAGTTGCTTCTGTTATAGTGCTAGTTTCACTAGTTCATCTATTCCTGTTTCCTCTCGTCCCTTCTTTTGATTACTTCAGTGCTCGGCAAGTTCCGGACAAATGTGTTCCGATTAATTCGTCAGATGAACAGGGTGCTGCTCATGGTTGCAAAAATATACAGCAGGATCTTGATTTAGATCACAGTTTTCCTTCTGACATGCATAATGCAGTTGTTTATCAAAATGCACCATGGAAGGCAGAGATTGGGAGGTGGCTTTCTGGTTGTGATGCATTTGCTAAGGAAATAAACATAAATGAGGTAAATATGATGCATCCTGCTTGCCTTCCTCAGCAGCCTCCTATTCCATCCTGGATCACTCATTCTTCTGTTTGACTTTCACGCCATTATTGTTTTCCTTTTAGCAGACAATAGATGGTAGGCACTGCAAAGATGACTGTAGTGGTCAAGGTGTTTGCAATCACGAGTTGGGCCAATGTAGATGCTTTCATGGATTTAGTGGTCAGTGCTTTCTACCTTTTAGTGGCTCATTTCGACCAAAGTTCTATAAGAACTTTCACTGAAAGATAAGCTTTATCCATTGCAAACACAAATGACATATAAACTTTATAAAATGTGATAGACTATTACAGACCCGATTAAATGAAGAATACTTGCAACAATCGAAAAGATTTTTTTTTTTTTTCAACTTCGTGGAATAGTACTCAATACTATTAGTTACTTCTCCTAGCTTCTACAAAATTGGGCATAGACATCACATAATACTTGGACGCATAAAACTGTATGCTTCGTTCTTCCCTAGGATGATCAATTAAAGACATTGGAATTTGAAATTTAACCGACGTTAATGTTTTCAACAACCTATGGAGCAATAAACTGTTGTTTCAAATTGACACTTGCAATCAAATAAGAAGAGAAATAGAATAGAAAAAAAAAGAGAATCGAATAGTTGTCTATTACTTTGTCAGTAAATTGTTATGAGTCTTGGCATAGGATCTAATCACAAGTCTAAACAAAGAAAAAATCTTGCTTCGTCCTATGGTTACTCAAAGAGACAGATTCGTCCTTGACTAAACCCCCTCCAAAAATAACCTTTTTTTATAGAATAATTGCTTGTTTTTTATTTTATATTGACAACCTTTTATAGATTGTTAATAGCCAGGAAATAGTCGTAATTGAAATAAAATGAAATTTCTAACTTATAGGATCTTGACTATCAAGACTAGAGTTTATAAAGAAAATGAAAACCTAATATAATAGAGAAAATAAGTAAAACTAAAATTATAATAAAAATTCATAAAACTAAAACTCTAATTGTTGTCGTCTCCCTTTTCTATTCCTTCTCTAATATTTGTTTTCCATTAAAACCATCCACATCAGTAGTCCCCCTCTCGAAGTTGAGCTTATCCTCAAGCTCAAATTCAAAATAAGCTTCAAACCTTATCTAAAATCATCTACTTCATTGTCATCTTGTTTGCATTCAACATATGGCACTTTTATCCAAAATAACCTTTTACAATTGTGTCCAATGGAATAAGACTCATCACAATTATAACACAACCCCTTAGCCCTTCTTTCTGTCATTTCTTCCCGTGTCAATCTCTTAATAAATGGTGTGGAAGAACCTATTTTTTTCGTTGCTCCTTGTTTGTTTCATTGTTTGTCTCCCTCCTTTTGCAATGCTATTAATTTTTGAAATGATTGAATTGTTGCCAGGGGAAGTTGGTCAGTTCAAGATGGTTTGAGACAATAGTTTGGAAGAAACCTTTTATGCATTTTCCAATGCTGGAGTCATCTTCATTGCAACTGCCAAGCTTTTTGGTTGTTGTATCTCAATATAAATTCTAAGTTCCTCTAGCAACCCCGATAGTAAAAAGGTTTACTTGTTGTTGTGGTATAAGTTTAGAAGTCCTGGACAATAGTGATTGAAATTGGCATTGATTTTCCTTTATAGTCCTAGTTTGTCTTAGGTTGGCAAGTTTTCCCAAGGGTTTATTACTCATAAGTGGCCCAAACCTCACATGACAAAACTCTTTGAAGCGCCCCCAATTAAGATTTGCCACCTCTTCTTTCATTTGATCGAACCACAGTTATGCCTCTTCCAAGAGATGGAATGAAACTAAGCTTACTTTGTCTTCTTCATTAGTCTGTTGATTGCCAAAGAATTTCTAGCATCTTTCCAGCCACCCTAAAGGATCTCCAACACCATAATATGTGGGAAATTCCATCTTAGAGTATCGTGGCACCATGCACCCACCTTGTTGCCAGTCTGAATTCCTTTTTCTACCTTAATTGTTGCCTTGTTCTTCACTATTTTTCTCTAAATACCTTTTTGTTATCTTTTGGGCCGAAAGAGATAACACTGTCATTTGCTCCTCTAATGCTCGTTGTCTTGCAACCATTTGTTCCATGAAAGCCTCCAGCTTGGCTGTCAAAGTATCTTTGCCACCAATGATAGAAGGCTCTAATGCCAAGTTATTATGAGCCTTGGCATAGGATCTAATCACAGGTTTAGACAAGGAAAAATTCTTGCTTCGACCTATATATAATAGAGAAAAAAAGTAAAACTAAAACTCTAATTGTTGTTGTCTCTCTTTTCTATTCTTCTTTGATATTGTTTTCCAATAAAACCATCCACATCAGAAACACACACATATATATACATGACTTGTTCTACAAGTAAAGAGAAATTAATCTAATTAAATCTGAATCCCCATAAATTAGAGCATTAATATTGTTCATGTCCAGCTTGTTACAAATATGATTAATCCGTGATCCATTTAAGGCTTTTGTAAAAAATATCTCTCATTTGATCTCCTGTTTTGGTATAGCTTGTTGGCACAAGTTTTTTGTTAAATATTCTCAAGAATAAAATGACAATCAACTTCAAAATATTTGGTCTATTCTTGAAATATTGGATTGGAAGATATATGAAGAACAGCTTGGTTATCATACTATAATTTCGATGGCAATGACACTCATAAGCCTAGTCCATTCAATAATTGTTGTAACCACATAGTCTCACATAGAGACTATGTCATTAATATATATTATGATTCTGTACTTGATCGATCTATCAGAGTTTGGTTCTTAGGCTCCATTTCTTTAACTGAAAATGACTTTTTGAAAACGACTTGCTTTTCTAATAAAGCTAATATTTTCTGGTGTTTGGATGAATCTGTGTAAAATATTTTCTTTTGTTTGACATATTTCCTAAAAATATTTTATAAAAGTTATTTTCAATAAAACAAACATACATTTAAGACTTTATTATCTTTTCATTGTTTAATTGAGTTTATTTCATAAACCTTTTTTTTAAATTAATCATGCTTTAGTTTTAATCAATCTTAATTTACTTAATTAAGCTTAAATGTTAATTTTGTACATTAGGAAATATTTATGTTTAATTAAGTTGAAAGTAGTAAATATTTATTTTGAATATTATATGAATGAGTAAATTGAAAAATTATTTAAATTAATAAAACTTGAAGTAAGGCCCAAATTGTAAATTTAAATTTTACAATTTTTAAGGGTTTGAGTAGTGAAATCTGAAACATTGATGTAGTAACTAAATTATATGATTATGAAATATGAACATTTGGAAAGTTAAGCATAAAATAGTAAAGTTTGAAATTGTAGGGGTTAAATTTTAAAGATTTCAAAACTTGAGTTTTAGGACTAATTTACATTATTTGACAATTTACAATTCTGAAAAATAAAATATGAAATTTTAACTGTTCAAAAATCAAGGATTAAGTTTTGGAAATTTTGACAATTTTAGTTGTAAGGACTACATTATAAAATCTAGAAATTTTAAAAAATGGACTATTTTGCAAAACTATAAAAAAAAGAGGTTTAGGATTGAACTGTACAATAAGAAAATTTGTTTTTGAGAAATTAAATTGTAGAATAGTAAAAATTTGGATTTTAGGGACTAACTCGTAAAAAATATAAAATTAGAATATAAGGGACTGTTTTCTTCAACAGTGAAGAGAGCTTCCCCATTGCTACTCTGAAAGCTTCTTCTTTTTGTTTCTTCAATAATGAAGACAGTGAACAGAGCCTTATCAATTTGAAAAATATCTTACGAGAAAAAAATTGGTAAAATATTTTCCTTAAAAAAGTCTTGATTTTACCCTTTTATGGAGAATGATTTCATTTGGTAATTCATTTTCCACCAAACAAACTCCGAAAAACAATGAAAATGTTTTACAAAAAACATTTTACATGCAAATAAGCAAACCCTTACTTTTCCAAGAAATTATATTTCCCCTAACAAAGACATAATATCTTGTAGTAGACTTTTTGTCCATCTTAAATTCAGCCCAATCTACATCTGTAAAACACTCAATATTTGTGTTATCGTAATTCTTAAATAAAAAGACCACGGGTTGGAGCTCCTTTCAAATATCACAAGATTTGTTTCATGGCTTCATAATGTTTAATTGTTAGCGAAGCCATAAATTGACTCACAACACTCACTAAATATGTGATGTCAGGAGGGGTAACAATGAGATAATTTAGTTTCATAACTAGTCTTTTGTACCTCTTAGGATTCTCAAATAAATCATTATCTTTGTTTATAAGTTGCAAACTCGAATCCATTGTGCTGCATGAATTACATCAAACCTTTCTAGTTTTGCTAACAAGTAAGTAGCATATTTCCTCTAATATAGTAACATACCTTTCTTACTCCTCGTAACTTCAACACCAAGAAAACACTTCAAATGTCTCAAGTCTTTTGCTTGAAACTTAGTATGAAGGAAGGAATTCAATGCCAAAATACCTATATCTTCACTCCCTTTAATAAAAATGTCATTAACATAAATCACCAATAAGTTCACACTAGCCTTTGAATGTTTGTAGAAAATTAAGTGATTACAACTACTTTTCCATAAACCAAAATCTTGGATCACCTCACTAAACTGTCCAAACCAAGCTCGTGGGCTTTGTTTCAAGTCATACAAAGATTTTTGAAGATGAAAAACCTTCCCACTCTCCCCTAGAGCAAGAAACCCTCGTGGTTGCTCCATAGAAACTTCGTCCTAAAGATCACCATGTAAAAAGACATTCTTTATGTCAAGCTAGTGTAAAGGCACATATCTGGTTTCCATTGATATAGACAATCAAATGAAAGACAACTTAGCCACCGAAGAGAATGTCCTAGAATTAGAATAATCAATACCATAAATCTGAGCATAACCTTTATGATAGAGACACGTGTGGAACATGATTGAAGTTTGCTTAAGTCATGGATTCAACTTAGAGCTCTAGATGAATGAAAGGAAATTTAATGCAATTAATCCAAGTTAGATCTAAGAATTCAAAGGACAACAAGTAATTAAGATAGAAATAGAGAAAGGAAACTGAATCAAATTAGGGATCTCGAGAGAAAGTTCAAGTCGACTATGGAAAGACTTATTCTTGATGAGTCCTAATCTAATTAGGGTTGCCAAGATGAGAAAATAAAGAGTTATGGTCACATCTGAATAATTAAACAAAGAATTGAATGAAAACACAAGATAATAAGCAGAAGGTTAGACTAACAAGTAATGATGAAGATCCAAGCAATTGAGAGTGTTTTGGATCAATCTTAAAGGGAAAAGAAGTTGTTGAATTTAGACATAAACATAAGAAATAAAACAGATTAGTTTTTGATTAATTAAATGAAAAATAAATCAAAGAACAAAGAAAGAAATGAATAGCTAAGGAGTTTAAGAATGAGTAGAATCGAGTTTCTTGAAAGAGAAGAACTCATTCTTGTACCCTAAAGAAGCCTCTAATCAAATTTGAAACAAAATAACAAAAATAATTTATTAGAATGAAAAATTAGACTAAAGCAAATTGTTTTGTGACAAAAGATGAGAAAATAAAGAGTTATTGTCAAGTCAAAATAATTAAACAAAGAATCGAATGAAAACACAAGATAATAAGCAGAAGGTTAGGCTAATAAGTATGATGAATATCTAAGCAATTGAGAGTGTTTTGGATCAATCTTAAAGGGAAAAGAAGCTGCTAAATTCAGATATAAACATAAGAAACAAAAAAAATTAGTTTTTGTTTAATTAAATGAAAAAGACATCAAAGAACAAAGAAAGAAAGGGGCGGCTAAAGAGTCTAAGAATGAGTAGAAAAGGGTTTCTTGGAAGAGAAGAAATTGTTCTTGTATCCTAATGAAGCCTCTAATCAAATTTGATACAAAATAACAAAAATAATTTATTAGAATGAAATATTAGACTAAGGAAAATTGTTTTGAGAAAAAAGAATTCAGATCAATAAAAAAATCCTATTATTTAATGTTTCTTTATATATAACGAATGGAGAACGTCTTTTATTTACCGTTTAAGATTCGAAAATAAATTAAATAAAGTTTAAAGTCAAAATAATAAGAACCAAATAGAAAAACTAAACAAAGAAAAAAAAGATGGGAAAGAAGAAGATGGTGTGTATGTCACATGTCGCGGTTATGTAGAATTCTTAAGGAGCCTTGAAATCAAGAGAAACCACAACACTCTTCAAATGACTCTAATATCCATCAAAGTAAGATTCTTGGCAAAAAGAACCTTGAAGATGGTTGTCAAAATATAAAAGGTTGTTTAAACTTTTTCTAAAAGAAACTCAAAAAAATTATTAAAGAGAAAAATCAAAGAGTGTTTGATTAACCCAAAAAAAATGAATGAATAACAAAGGGGGCGACATACTCTATATAGCCACCCAAACTCCAACTAATCTCCTACTTGTAATGGAATTTGATAAGTATGCCAACTAAGTATAATACGACATACTCTATATAGCCACCCAAACTCCAACTAATCTCCTACTTGTAATGGAATTTGATAAGTATGCCAACTAAGTATAATAACTTATTAACTAACTAACTAATTAACATGTGGAAAATAAAATTAAGTGTGGAATTTATGACATTCATCGAAGGCTCATAATGGGTTCCTTAGGCTGAATTTTACACATTAGCCCATTTATTTAATAAAACTTGGACAAAAAAATTAAAAACTTTACCATTTTTGCCACTTTGATAATTTGGCTTAATTTTCAACTAAATCATTCTCTAAACTTCATATTAGGCTTGTGGACATCTAATGGATCGATTTTCAAGAATTTGGACATGTGACCCATTTGCTCTCAAAATTGGCTCGTTCAAGTTTGTTAGTGTAATCCATTGCACATAGACTTCAAGAAACGGTTTCTTGGACCAAGAATTCAAAGATTTCAAATATTAATTTTCTTAGTTCTTGAAATCTTCAAAAACAACAAAATTAGACCAAGACTCGATTTCCTGATTTTCTTATAAAAGAAGAAAGTGAATCTTAGTTTTTTCTCCCTCGTATGTGCTTCTAGAGACTTTATAACAATGTCTTGGATGATCCTATTCAATCTTATATTGACTAGCTTTTCCTTTGACCTCATTATTGGGCCTTAAGGTAAAATAAGCTGATCATGTCCATTTCCCACTTATTGGGCCTTGATGCTTGCATCATCCCCCTTCCTCAAAAATATTCGTCCTTGAATCTGAAATATCAAAGGGAGATAGATCATTTACATTAAAAGTAGAATTGATACTGTACTCATTGAGAAGATCTATTTGATAGGCATTGTTATTGATTTTCTTAAGCACTTGAAAAGGCCAATCGCTTCTCGGGTCCTATTTTGTCTTCCTTCAACTAGGAAACCTTTCTTTATGCATGTGGACCCAAACCCAATCACCAAGCTCAAAAATAACTTGTTTGTGCCCCCTATTAGCTTTGTTGGCATTAATTTTGTTTGTTTTGGCAATGCGTTCTCTTGCCTTCTCTTATATGAATTTCTCCAATTCAACTTTCTTCTTTCAATCTAAACTAGAAATATCCTCTATAGGCAACGACACAAAATCAAGTACAGTTAGTAGAATAAAACCATAAACAAGTTTAAATGAAGAATAACCAATAGTAGAGTGAATAGATCGATTATAACCAAATTCAAGAAATGGCATATATTCTTTGAAAATTTTATAGTTTTTACCCATAACAGGTAATAGTAAAGCACTTAAGACTCGATTGACTATCTCAGTTTGGTTATTGGTTTGGGAGTGACATGTAGTAGAACATAATAATTTAGTTCCAAGTTTACCTTAAAAAACTTTCAAAAATGGCTTAGGAATTTCACGTCTCTATCAAGTATAATGGTGTGAGGTATCCCATTTAGGCGCACCACCTCTCTAAAGAACAAGTCGGGTACGAAGTGAGCAATATTTGAAAACCTGACAACAACAAATATTCTATCTTGACTCTTTCTAGTTTGTGGAAAACCAAGGACCAACAAAGGAGTATATAGACCATGAGGTATTACCTTAGATTTGCTTTTTTACAAGCAATACACTTATAACATACCTGTTAGATCACTGGTACACCCCATGGCATAGTGAAAATAAATTCGGTGATCACATTCAGGGATCCATGTGTGAGAAACTCTAACCTCCTTTACCGGACCTAACAGATATGACCAGATCTAGAAGATCACAATTGTAATTCCACCTCAAGGAAACCATTTAAAACAAAAATACATTATTATTTTGCAATACAGTAATCATTAAAACAAAATTGTTTGCATTATCGCAAAGAATCTCAAAAGTTTATGAACTCAACATAATAATGTTTATTAAAATAATCTAATTAAAACATATGAATGTAAGCAAAAAAAAAATCCAAAATATCAAAATCCCAAGTTTGAAAGTACATCACAAACCCAAATATTTGACAACAAAATAATTTGAATGATGAAATAGAAGTATAAAATCGAGAGATCCTTTGAGTACCAAGTCGCCTATGTCCAAGAATATGTGTAAAAGGAACTAAGGGGGGATGAGCTACAGAGCTCAGTGTGTCTCTAAAGTGCACTCAATCACAACACAGTATCATAGAGATTTTCACAAAACATATTAACAGGCACACAACATATCACAACTCACATGTAATAAAATCACAAACACAATTCTCACCAAAAAAAATCACAAGCACAATGCAATGCACCTAATCACCAGCACAAACACAATGGAGAAGGTTGCCCAAAACATCACCAATCGCTATGTTGTTTTAGAATCATCCGTTTGAAGGGGTGATAACAACATCTTCCACCATACAACCCCACCCATGTACACACAATAGCATGATGTCTCATTTATCTCAATCTCAACATAGTCTCATGATATTTAATCCGAGTACACAGCACATTACTTATGATATTTAACATTTTCACAGTCAGATAATATACATGGAATATCAACATGTGATAACACAGCACAAATTAAAATTACATAGATAACATAACACAAAATCACATCAAACAAGTGCGCAATAGCTCTAAAGTCGTGGAGGACGCCTCCCACGCTTAGGTCTAACTCCGGGTCTAGCTGAATTAAAACCTACGAGAAAAAATTCTATATTAAAACCTATTACTATGCCACTTACTAAACACAACACTAAACTAAGTAAAAAATACTCACGTGTAATTATTGGAGCATGTACAAGGACAGTCTTCACAAGTGGAGGATGAGGAGGTAACTCGTCAGCCTCAGGGTCGTGATCACCTAAACACAAAATTTACTCAAGTCAAATCCCATGTTCAACTTTCTTAAAGGTTACAAAGTATAAAATAATTGTAAATAGTAAAATGGGGCTTTCAGGTTCGAATGGGATGAAACGGGCTACGAAATTAGAATCAGGACATCGAAATGTCAAGTTAAGATTGTTCGAAAAAGTTAAAGACCAAAGTCATCGATCAATGATCAATGATTCGGGTTATGGATCTAAATTGGGTCACGGGCTCACGAGTTTGGGTAAAAGCTTGGGTCACACACTTGGGATAGGTTTTGGGTCCTAGTTAGGGTCACACATACTTGGGTCATAGACCTGGGGCATTTACTCAATCGGCCCAGCTCCCATCATAGCAGTAACAACAGATTAAGGTTAAACAACCCCTCTCGATAGCATCGTTCATCGGAACTTAACGAGACGACGCGTTCGCCGAAAGCATATAGAAAAAGGAAACAAAAAGGATCCCCACAATATAACAAGCTGAAGACGGTCGAAACAAGGTAGAGCAAAAGGAAGAGGGCGACGATGAGGGCTAAAATCAAATGTTCAACCATCGTTTCTCAAGTACGGTCAACAACGTGAGGCGTTCGAAGAAGCAATTTTGTTCGCGAGTCGATAAGGAGTACGATGGTGGAGGCAATGTGGCACACGGACGACAGTAGAGAGGTGATCAGAGGATGATTAGAAAAATGAAAAAAGGGAGAGAGAGAGTCTGGGTGGAGGGGAAAAACAAAGGAAAAAGAATAGGAGCTGAAAGGTCGAACAAAATGAGAAAAATTTGTTTATAAACCAAATAAAATGGGTAAATTTGTGCAAAGGACACCAAATAATTAGGGTTTTCACATTAGCCCCTAACTTTCACTGAAAATTCAATTTAGTCTTAAAGTTAAATTTAGGATTGTTACAATTCTCCCCCTTAAAAGAAATTTCGGCCTTGAAAGTTACCTTGACCAAAAATATGCGGATATTGGGCCTTGATGACGGCTTTGGACTCCCACGTAGCCTCCTCATAACCATGGTTACGCCACAAGACATTAACCATCTTAATAGTCTTCCTCCTAAGAACTTTCTGATCGAGAGCAAGAATCTCAATTGGTTCCTCTTCGAAACTCAAGTTGGAACGAACCTCAATCTCCTCAATAGGAATAATATGCGATGAGTCAAATCGATATCATCTCAACATAGAGAGATGGAAGACATCATGAATACGCTCAAGTTTTGGCCGTAACTCAAGTAGATAGGCAATTAGTACCACACGACGAAGAATTAGATAAGGACAAATAAAACAGGGACTCAGCTTGCCTTTCCGACCAAATTTGAGTTCCTTCTTCCACGAAGATACCTTCAAGAAGACCTCATCACCCACAATGAACTTAATGTCATGATGTTTGAGATCAACATAAGACTTCTGTCTATCAAAAGCGACCTTAAGTCTTTCTCGAATTAATCTAACAATCTTCTCAGCTCCTAAGTAATACTAGGTCCCAATAATCTATGCTCATTCAACTCAGTCCAACCAATAGGAGTACGACACTTATGCCCTTACATAGGCTCAAACGGTGCCATCTTAATACTGGTCTGATAATTGTTATTGTAGGCAAACTTTGCAAGTGGTAGAAAGTCCTCCCAACTGCCTCGATAGTTAATCACACAAGCCCTCAACATATCCTTTAGAACCTGAATCACACACTCAGATTGACCGTTAGTCTACGAATGGTAAGCAGTACTGAAGTTCAATTGAGTACCAAGAACACGGTGTAAAGACTCCAAAAATCTTGATGTGAACCTCAGATCCCGAACAAATATAATAGATAACGGCACCCCATGAATATGAACTATCTCAGAGATGTAAAGTTGGGCTAATTTATTCAAAGGATAGTCAACCCAAATAGGAATGAAATGTGCGGACTTGGTGAGTCGATCAAAAATCACCCAAACTGAGTCCTTTTTAGATGGTGTCAAAGGAAGACCACTAAGAAAATCCATAATCACGCGTTCTCACTTCTACTGCAAAATCTCAATCAGCTGAAGTAATCCAGATGGACACTGATGTTTTTCCTTCACCTTTTGACAAGTCAAACATTTTGACAAGAATCTGACAACATCTCTCTTGAGACCCTTCCACTAGTATCTCTCTCGAAGATTCTTATACATATTATCCCTACCAGGATGAATAGAATAAGACCTATCATGAGCCTCACGGAGAATAGTCTGCTTCAACTCGGAATACAGTATCGACCTTGGAAGCACAAAATACCATTTTGGTTGATAGAGAAATCCCTAGATGTACCCTCTTTAACTTCTTTCATTTGGTGCATTAAGTACACGTTATTAGGCTGCTCAGCTCTAATCTCAGAAATCAAAGTGGGAATAACTCGAAGCTCCGCTTAGAGACTGTCATCCCAAACAAGCTCATCCTTAAAAATAGAGCTCTTAGATCTGCAACAACATTACGACTAAAGGTGTCAACAACCACATTAACCTTGCATAGGTAATACTCAATCTGATAGTCATAATCCTTGAGAAGTCCCAACCAGCGATGTTGCCTCAGATTAAGCTCCTTTTAGGTGATCAAATATTTCAAACTCTTATGATTTTTGAAAATATAACACTTCTCTTCGTAGAGATGGTGGCTCTAGATTTTGAGAGCAAATCACCTCAGCAAGCTCAAGATCATGAGTAGGGTAGCTGCAAGCACGCATCTCAACCCCATGTGAGAAGCATCACTATAAATAGTATAGGCTTTCCCAGGCTTAGGCTGGATCAGAATCAATGCTTGAGTCAACACAATCTTCAATTCCTTAAAGCTAGACTGTTGGGCCTTAGTCTAGAAAAATGGGACATTCTTCCTTAGAAGTTCAATCAATGGAGCTACAATAATCAACAAACCCTCTACAAACCTCCGATAATAGCCAATCAAACCCAAGAAAATTCAAATCTTAGAAGCATTCTTAGGTTACTTCCAACTCATGATAGCCTCGATCTTTTTGGGATCAACTCGAATACCTTTAATAGAAACTATGTGCCCCAAAAACATAACCTCTGCAAGCCAGAACTCACACTTGCTAAATTTTGCATGCATCTATTTCTGTCTCTGAGTTTGCAGAACAATTCTGAGATGTTCATCATGATCAGCCTCAGACTTAGATTAGACTAGGATATCATCAATAAATACCACAACGAACTGGTCCAAGTAGGGTTGGAACACCCTATTCATCATGTCCCTAAACGCGACAAGAATGTTAGTAAATCAGAAAGGCATTACCAGAAACTCATAATGACCATAATGTGTTTGGAAAGCTATCTTAAACACATCAAAATCCTTAACCTTGAGTTGATAACAACTAGATCTCAGGTCTATCTTTGAAAACACGGTAGCTCCCTAAAATTGATCTAAGAGATCACCAATACGAGGCGAGGGATATTTATTCTTTATCATCAGCTTATTCAGCTTTCGATAATCAATACACAATTGAAGTGTCCCATCCTTCTTAACAAATAGAAGATGAGCTCCTTAAGGTGAAACACTAGGTCGAATGAAACCCTTTTCTAACAACTCTTGCAGCTAAACTTTTAACTCTTTGAGCTCTTTAGGTGTCATCCAGTAAGGTGCCATAGACACGAGAGTTGTATCTGGATAGACCTCAATGTGAAACTCAACCTCATCATGTTTTGGCGAAACACCAGGCAACTCTTTTAGGAACACATCCGAAAAGTCCCTCACAACTCAGATCTTCTCAATCCCAGAATCTGATTGTCTTAGATCAAGAATATAAGCAAGATAAACTATGAACCCCTTTTTGATCATCTTCTCGGTTTTGAGGGTCAAAATTACATTAGATAAAAATCATCTACGTTCACCAATAAAGGTCACCTCTCGATCATCAGAAATTTCTAAGGTTGCTCTCTTTCTCTCAGAATCAATATTGACTCGGTTTACAAAAAGGCAATTCATATCGAGGATAAGATCAAACTCACTGAATGCTAACTCTATCAGATTAGCTGGAAAGACCTCCCCTTGAATCTCAAGAGGACAACTACGGTACACTCTACTAACATCTATTGGATGTTCCACTAGACTCTGAACACTAACTACAATCCCAATATCCCCTACTAGAATCTCAAGTCCCCTAAATACCGCACTCGCCATATAGGAATGTGTAAAATCATTATGAATATGAAATAGAATGGATAGAGAACGTATCGGTTATAACATCTAGCTTATTATGATCCTCATGTCTCCTGGTCGAGTAAACCAACCCCGATTGTCTCACCTCAGACCTAGTTGTACCACCACTCTAAACTGGTCTACCTTTACTAGCAAAATCTGAAGCAGCAGGTCTACTCTATCCTCTACCTCCAGTAGGAGTCTAAACCAATACTTGAGTCTGACTTTGGACAAATGAAGCTGTAGGAGGATTTGGATAATCCATAAAGAAATGCTCATGAGAACCACATCTAAAACACACCCCTATCTTCCTTCTGCACTCACCACTATGCCTCCTTTTATAATATGAGCATATAAGCAAATGACGAGGACTAATTGAACCACCTACACTATCAGTAGGAATAGTCGAAACTATAAGTCTCATCCTCTAATAATTATGCTGATCAAACTCCTTTTTAGGCCTCTTAGTAGCGTGACTAACATGACTAGGCTGAACTCCTATTCCTAATGGCTTCCTACCTTGCTTCCAATCTTGAGTTTTCTAGTCTCTCTTAAGAGTCCCTAACCTTTCAGTTGTCCTAGCTCGACTAATTAGGTCACTAAACACCCTATTTTAATGCACAGCAACACCCTAAGCGAAGTCCCTTCAGAAACCACTCGCACTTTTGTTTCTTAGTAGTAACCAGCCCAGAAGCATATCTGACCAACCTCAGAAGCTCTATCTCATAATCATTAACTAACATGCTGTCCTACCTCAAGTTCATGAAATCGTCACAATATTTCGCAAGTATTGGTAACACTAAAAAATCCCAGTATCACATAGCGGTCCTCAAATGACTCTAAAAGATACTCCCATGTGATCTGACTAACAGGAATAGACTCTTACCAATTATGTGCTTCACCTCGCAATAGTGAAACGACAACCTTCAACTATTGATTGGCAAGATAGTTCATCTTAATAAACAATCTCTATAAGTCCTTCAACTAGTACTCGATAACAGACAGATCTGTACTAGTCCTACCCTCAAAAATCCTCATCCCAGCAGCCAGAAAATCGGTGGATATGGGCTTTCTTGGACCTTATGACTATCCCCCAACTAAATCACGAGGTAGACGTAACAATACACGATCCACAGTAACACTATCTAGCTCCACTATCTCACTATCCTCGGAATCAAGCGAGTTATCACAGCGAGACTACTGAGCAGGTGGGTCTCCACCTCCAGTCTGTTGGCCCTCAATGCTAACGGAAAGCTCATGGTCCTCAGTATTTGACAACTCATTCAGATTTTCCTCTAATTCAACAAGAGGCGTAGGATCGCTAACAGTCCTAGTAGTACGACCTTGGCCTCAACCTCGATCGCGACCGGTCGTGAGTCTAAAACTCCTACGTGGTGGTATAGTAAACTATCTATAGAAAGAAAATATCACTAAATCAAGATTTGGTACTAGAGTCTCGCATTAAAACTCAACTTAAAATTTCAAATAAAAAGATAATTATAAAATAATAAGTTTATCAGAAAACCCTGTTTATCCAAAAAAAATTCAAATGCATGCAAAATTTTTCAAGATTTTTGAGATCAACTATTGTGAGGCTCACATTCTGAGGGTGAACCTAGTTCTGATACCACTAAATGTAATCCCCTTTATCCAACCTAGAAGATATGTTCGGATCTAGAAGGTCACAGTTGTAATTTCACACTCAAGAAAATCATTTAAAACATAAATACATTATTATTTTTCAATACAATAATCATTAAAATAAAATTGTTTTCATTATCGTAAAGAATCTCAAAAGTTTATAAACTCAACATAATAATGTTTATTAAAATAATCTGATTAAAATCTATGAATGTAAGCAAAAGAATATCCAAAATATTAAAATCCCAAGTTTGGAAGTACTTCACAAGGCTAAATATTTTATAATAAAATAATTTGAATGATGAAATAGAAATATAAAATCGTGAGATCCTCCGAGTACCAAGTCACCTATGTCCAAGAATATCTATAAGAGTTACTAATGAGGGATAAGCTAAAAAGCCCGGTGTGTCTCTAAAGTGTATGCAATCACAACACAGTATCATAGAGATTTTCACAAAACATATTAATAGGCACATAGCATATCACAACTCACATGCAATAAAATTACAAGCATAATGCAATGCACCTAATCACTTGCACACCAATGCAGTGGAGAAGGTTCCATAGAACCCTTCCCATCCAATTGTCACCAATCCTTGTATGGTTTTAGTATCAACCGTTTGAAGCGGTGATAACCACGTATTCCACCGTACAACCAACCCATGTACAAATATCTGTTTCTTCAAATTTCCCAGAATGAATAAGCAATGTCGTGCTCACCTAAACACAAAATTTTCTCAAGTCAAATCCCATATTCAACTTTCTTAAAAATTACTATGTACAAAATAATTACAAATAGTAAAATGGAGCTTTCGAGTTCGAATTAGATGAAACGGGCTTCGAAATTAGAATAAGTACAAAATAATTGCAAATAGTAAGATGGGTCTTTGGTTTTGGGTCCTAGTGGAGATCACGCACACTTGGGTCATAGACTTGGTTTGGACATTTGATCAATCGGCCCAACTCTCACCATAGTAGTAATAACAAATTAGGGTTAAACAAATGGTGCATTCATCGAAAACAGATGGAAAAGAGGAATAAAAAGTTTCCCCACAACATACCAACACCGAACACGACTGTCGCATGTAAAATAGTATTGATGTAGCATGTGCAAGTGTACACAATGTTCAAATAATAAAGTGATAAGTAGAGTATCGTACCCATAAAGAGAATGGTATTCAAAAGAAATTGCTAAGATTGTTGACAAAAGAATTGTGCAAACAAAGTAAATGTGATGACAATGGTATTTGTCATTGCAACTTGCGTGTCATAACAAAATGCAAAAACAATAAAATAATTAACAATCAGCAAGACTTCAGACCTACTAAGTACTTATCAATCTTAGCAGAAATGATGACAATATCTAAGTACAAGACTAAGTTGTGATCATTAAACCTGGAATATTTCAGATCTAAGTCTAGACTACGAATGTCACAGCAAATATCTATTTCTACGAATTTCCCAGAATGAATAAGCAATATTGTGCTATTTTATGTAGCAACTTTTACAGTAATTCCACATTATATTCCCATAACATGTATTTTCCCAACAAAGATTTATCTCACCTTAATGAATGCAACTCATCTTTTAGAGACACTACACATATCTTTCGATACATGCTCATTACATTGATTTATGCTCCAGCAAATCTGTTCTACTTTCAATCGAGATTATGCGCATGCAAAACAAGAGCTCATTCCTAATATTGCTAGCATGTAGAATTAGCAACGATTGAGTCATAAATCAAATGAAGAGATTCATTAGAAAGATATCAGTAATTTATTCATAAAAGTAAACAAAGTATCAAAAATATTCAACCCTTAATTGATTAGAATAAGGGTGCAAAATGTTGTTTAAAGAAAATGACTTTCAGACTTAAAAGATCCAGAGTATTCAAGTGAACCTAAAAGAATGATATTAGGCTCGTATCCCGATTCTGCTTCGTTTTGCCACAATAACGTCTCTTTGCTTTGGTGGTTGTGCTATAGCAGCACTAAGGCTCTGGTCCCAGCTCTCGCCGTCAACTTTGACACTGCACTTGATCTGTCAGTGTGACTCTCCTAATTCTCCTCTTTTTAGAGTATACACACTATCACTATAGCCTTTGCTTATTTGATTGATTAATAATTTCTTCATTCACACGCTCCTCTATTTATAAGAGCTTTGTCACACCTTTTTCATGTCAGATCCGGATTTCAAGGGATCCTTCTAGTGCTTCTCTTAGATCTACAAATCTGGTTTTGCTATAGCAAAATCTAATATTGCCAGAGCGTTTTGTAGCAACATATGTAGATCTAACTTTTCTATTGCAGATTTGAGCTAACATTCAATTCAATTTTTAAGGGAATCTTATAATGCCTTTGACAGCTAGCAAATGTTGTGTTGTACTGTGCTGAGTCAACAATCCTAATTTTGCTAGAGCCTTCGATAGTAATGTTTTACTCTTAACAACTCTTCATTCTCCAAATTCCATAGCACCTTCCTTCCTGCACCATACGACAGCATACCAAAAGCGTAATATTGCCAAAGCAGAAAGGGTAAAAACACATAGAAATTGTTGCTAAATCTCAAGATAGCTCCTAAGACAAAAATATATAAAAATGCTAACAATGCTTTAACAAATTTACTTAAAAATAGACAAAAAGTTCTAGCAAAAGTATGTTAAATAAATTTTTTTTTGAAAGTTATCAACGACCGAAACAAGACAGAGCAAAAGGAGGAGGGTGGCGACGAAGGCTAAAACCGAATGTTCAAACACCATTTCTCACGTACGGTCGACGATGTGCGACGTTGGAAAAAGTGATTTTGTTTGCAAGCCAACAAAGAGAACGATGGTGGCCGTAGTGTGGTGCATGAATGACGGTAGAGAGGTTGTTTGAGGATGATCGAAAAACGAAAGAAGAAAGGGAGAGAGAGAATTCAGCTAGAGGGGAAAAAAACAAGGGAAAAGGATGGGAACTGAAAGGTCAAAAAAATGAGAAAAAAGGGTTTATAAACCCAATAAAATGGGAAATTTGCTTAAAGGACACCGAATTATTAAGGTTTCACATTAGCCCCCAACTTTTACTAAAAATTCATTTTAGTCCTAAAGTTAAATTTAGGGTTGTTATAGGAATGAATCAAGGTGATAAGGGTATGATGATTACCTTTAATCATCTAAAAATATAATATTGTGAAACAGATCACACAATTGTATGTCGATTCCAAGCCGTTACAAAAAGTTTCAGCTCTACGTAACCCTCCCTGTGTGACAACGAATGGAAAAATTCTCTAAAATTTTCTGAGAGAATATTGTATATTGATGGCTACTAGACCCTCTACTTTATTCTACTATAAAAACCCTAACACAAATTCGAGATTCTTTCCTTCTATTCAGTATCACATATTATAAAACAAAATTATCCCTTTTGAGAAACATATGGAAAGTTATTAAAACATTATATCCTTTCCAAAAGGATATTAACTTCCATGTTTTAATATTTGATCAAAATTATATTTATTATTTATTTTAATAATTTCGGTAAACTATATTCACTTAATATTAAACTGTTATATGAATCAAATTCATATATCAATATTAACTATGTTCTCTATTCGTGTACAACAAGTGTGTACACGTAATGTGTTTATTATTTAACTGTCAAATTAAATTAATTCAATAATTAATTTAAATCATGTGATAGCTAAACATAACACTTACCACCTCCGAACGTACTCCTGCTCGACATGTATTTTAGGGCTTTCGCAAGTATACGGGTCAGGTGGTAATATAATGTGTTACAATGGAGCACTTGGTAGTATTCCGAGGATCGTACCCAAAGGAGGCTTTGAAGCAATAGTGACTTAAATCCCTGCATTGAAAAGAAGTAATTAGTACTATTTTTAGGGATTATAGTACGATAATGAAATAGAGAGGTTTTGATTGTAAAACATAAAAATAAAGCAAAGGAAATGAAAGTGATATGTAGATTTGATAAACGACTTTGGAGAGATTAGGTCGCTTTAGTATGATTTCTTCAACTGTTGGTTTTTGGGTATTTTACTTCAATCAATTAGTCATTATCCTAGTTGAATATTTCGATCTTTTGCCAGCATAGCAAGTCGATAGAGACTACTTATCGCTAGATGTCACAGTCTAAATCGATTTGTTTCATGTTCTTCCTTTCCCAAATAGTTGATCCGATTAAAAATCCCTATTTATACAGTAATTAAATATTCATATTTCCACTTCCTAATTCCTCAAAATGAAATTTAGATCCTCATGGTTTTCTTGATCACCATCAAAATAAAAATATATAAAAACATATAATTGAATAAATGGAATGATAAAGAAACTTCAATTGTATTGACAATCTATCGGGAAAGAATTCCATGATCGTTTATACGAAAATTACAATCTCATTTTTAAAACAAAAATACAAAGTAAAAACTAAAACCTAAGAAAAGGTATGTAAAACCCTAGTGTTATAGGACCTATTTATAGCCTTGGCCGACCGTTTTCCTCAACCCTAGGTCAAGTTGCCGTTCTTCGTGTCTAAGTAGCATTGTAATGACTGAAACTCCCTTCATTTGGTGTAGAAACCATGTCTAGGAGTCGATGCCACGACACATCAGGACCTTTGTCACGACAAAGAAGTTAGTCCCCTTATTCGGTGTCATCATGCATGCGTTATCGTGACATAGCATATGTATGTCGCGACAAAGAAGTCAGTCCCCTTAATCTTCAAGTTCAATCCTTTTGTTGCATTGTACAACATCCTATGTCGTCAAATAATGATCAGTTTCACAATTGTTCAACTTCTAATTGTCTCATACACACTCACAAAGTATGTTACCTAACGTTTAGGCCTCAATCGACCTTAAAGACAATAAAGTAACCTGTTAGCACTTTGTTTACCCATTTTATTCAAAGATAAAAACTAAATAAAATCCTATAGAAGCATAAAGGAAATACTTATTTTCAAGCTATTCAAATATAAAAACTAGTTCAATCTGCTAGGTATAAAACTGACGAATCAAACTCTCCCACACTTAATTCTTTGCTTGTCCTCAAGCAAACAAAACAAGGAAAACAAAATAAAGCAATAAAACAAAGAAAGAAAAGGAGCTTGAGTTTGTATTATACAGAGATTAGGTTCGCAACATCTACTCTAGGCATTATATATTTCTCAATAATTCTAACATGATGACTGAGTAATTTTACCATTTTTGTTTAGAAAAAATATAAGTTCAACAAGTTACAAAAAATACAAATATAAAAGTTTTATCAATATAAATCCATCAATTCCTAATACAAGTACTTTGATTATCCTAGAATTATACAGATAGCAATAATGAGATCATGCAATTTCCACACCTATTAATGCATAGAGTTATTTAAGTCAAATAGGACTTTTCAGCTTGTAACATGTTGAGGTTTAGGATAAGTATGAAATTCAAAGAACAGTTACGCACAAAAGGTTACAACACGAAAATAGTTTGTCACATTGTATTGTTCCCTATTCTTCCCCTTAATGTCTCAATCCATCTGACCTCACGAAAATAGTTTGGCAACATTGTATTGTTCCCTATTTTTCCCCTTAACGTCCCATTCCATCTCACCTCCTTATTTCTCCTTCTCTCAACTTTTTTTTCTCTACAAGTAGGAAATCTCAATATAATCTAATCCCTTTTGCTACCTATGAGTATTCTTTAGTCTCTTGAGTAAGATTTTTCTTTCTTTCTTTTTTTTTTTTTGGTATTTTAGTGACTTTTTCACTTTTCATATGCTTTCTCACTCATGAATTTTTCTTCTTTTGTTTCTACTCATCTTTTTTCTTTTTGATATTTTCACTATTTTCTCTTTTTGGCTACACTAAAGTTCATACACCATATTGATTTTCCTATTTCACTCTTTGTTTTATAACCTCCACTATAATGTGTCTACTTACCATCAATACATTTGGCCATACATATATTATCATGCAAATATGACCAAAGAAAAGAGTATACACAAATTACTGTTTTAGGTTTTAGAGGCTTGTAATGTAGCTCATCAAGAAGAGTCGTAAGGATCAAAGATAGGTACTAATTGGAAATTCAGAATAAGGTTTTAGCTTTTTAACTCTAGATGTAACCAAACAATGCCTTAAGTCATCCTTAAACACCTCAATATACATAATTATCAATTTAGTCACATAATCTCAAAATTATTATCTCTCATATATACTAGCATGCTTGTTTCCTCATATTATTCACACCATTTGGTATCAACAATACTCTTCTATATATACTTAATGTAATCTATAGAACCTAATAATTTCATGCTAAAAAATTTAAGAATTTCTCATCATCATGTCAAATTTATCAAAAATACAATCAACCTATTATACATGCTCCTAACCAATCACTTGTATTTCTACAAGCTCAAGCAAACATCAAATAAATATAAAAAATGCAAAAACTATACGCAAAAATCCCTATGTTACCCCCATATTTTAGATAACACATTGTCCTCAATGTGCAACCCCACAAATAGTAAGGAAAGAAGTTACCCGATTGGTCGTGATAGCTTCGTTTCTAATGGTGGTTATCCTTCTTCTTTTTATTATGAATAGCTCGAAATATCGTGTCTCAATAATGTGGGGTTCCTACATAAAAATTAAAACATATATACATGCAATAATAAATTCTAATCCTACTCCTACAAATTATATAAGTCTTTAAAACAAAAAATATCCCAAAAATTACAAGTATTAAAAAATTAAATTAAAAATTGTTCAAAACACTCATTCATCCTCGTCTATCTCTTCCTCCTCCTCATCACTATCGTTCCCTTCTTATTGTTCCTACTAATCATGCTCCACATCTACCATTCCGAACATGTTCAGTGTGTAGTTAGGGACCCTAATATTATGTTACCGAGTAAACTCTTGAAATATTGGTCTCGATTCTTGCATCCATTATATCATCCAATCAAGCTTTGGAGGACTTCCTTCACCAACTTCTTGTTAGGCTGGTGCCAACCTTTGTGTGGATGTTAGTATAGCTGACGAGTCTCGTGATTTCTTCTTCCCTTCTTTTAGTTGTTTAAAACGAAGCTCCACATATTGTTAGAAGAGGGTATCACCAATGACACTCCTTGATGGCTTCAAAGTTTGCTCAATGGATGTCATGGGCAGTCTTACCCATTAACACAAAGCCATGATTAAGTGAGGAAAGGAAATCCCCACTTTTTAACTTTCTACACATCGGCTCATGTTTTGGTGGATCCAGTTCCGTATACAAACCTGCTTTTTCTGTAAAATTGCAAACGATAGGACTGCTCGAAAAGCATTAATGCTAGAAACATTTAAAGTAGGTATGATATGTGCACACACAAATTGAATTCACATCTTGCCTTCTGAGAACCTAATAACTTGATTAAATGAAGTACGGATACTAGTACCTGACCTAAATTTTCATTCCCCCTTCCCTCAGTTAAGTATGTAATTACCTCATTCATATCTATATCATGCAAAGATTCTAGATCAGCTTGGTCTAAGAAATCCTATTCATAATACGGAGCATTAAAAATTTACATATTATTTTAGGGGTTACCTTAACACTTATTCCTCTAATCACTAAATTTTCCCATGAGAGATCATCACTAGTCCTAGAGATATAATCTTTCAAAGCAGCATAAAATTCTTAGACTATTGGGATAATTGCAAGTTCTGTGGGGATTATCTAGAATCGCTCCCACCTATGGTACCTAAATAGAGGCCAAATTTCCTTGCATAAAACCATCAAAGGATCAAAATCCCTTTCTTGAATGAATGTCTTTCCTTGAAGTTCATTGAAATATCTTTCTACATTTGCATTCACAAAATTTGAAGGATTTGTTCCCAATGATGGTTCGGATTCAATAGTTCTTCTAAATTTTCTTGGAGGCATTTTCAATGTAAGCAAAAAGTGTATGAAGTAGGAAATTTGAACTGATGCTTCTCCTCTTTCTTTGATGTTTGTCTTTGCTTCGTGAGATCAAAAAACTTGAAAAGTGAAAAAGTGGAATAAGCAAAGGAAGGATTTTTTAAAAGTTTTTGGAGAATTAAAATATGAAGGAAAGGTTTAGAATAGTGTTTTAGTATATATTGAGGTTGGAAATTGGGGTTTTAAAGTGTTAGAATTCAGAAAATATTTATTTTAGCAGCCAGGTTGCACAATCTGGTCGAGCCGATACTACAAAAAATTACAGTCGATGTCACGACATAGGGTAACTACGCCGTGACAAACGTATTAGTCCCGCTTTGTCACGGCATACTCAAGTCTTCCCTGACATATTCCTCAGTTCCAAATGTCACCCAGTCTATACACTTGGTCGCAACATAGAGGGTCTTTCGTCGCGACATTGGCATCAGTTTCTGGTTTTTCTTATTCTATCACCTATGTTGCGATATAGAGGGTGGTGTGTTGCAACACACCCCTATTTTCTATTAATTGCTGAAATAAAAAATTGCTAGAAATATATACAATAATATACAGAAGTTAGTACCACCTTTTTACATTCACCTTTTACTATCAGACTCATCTGGTATGCTTACCCTTTTTGAGCGGGTCCAATTTTGTTCTGCCTTGGTTTCTCTGTTTTCTTCAATCGATCCTTTCTTTAATTCTATTAATTCTTTTTGTGCTCATAAAAGGGATTTGATTGGGTCCTTCATTTCCATTCAAATCAATCAAGTGAAAGCGCTCATTGTGCTTTTTTATCCCATCGTTTTTTGTCCCCACATTTTAAAGTGGCTAGGAACGACCTTCCTAGAAAAATGGGTATATCGCTGTCCTCCTCAAAATCTAGCACCACGAAATCCGCAAGGATGATAAAACTTCTTACCTAAACTAGCACATCCTTTAAAATTTATTTCGGTCTCATAGATGACTAATAGGCTAGTTGCAAAGTCATTTAGGTATTTTTGAGATCTTTACTCCCAAGTTTCTGAAACACCAATAGAAGCATCAAATTTATGTTTTCTCTGAGATCACATAATGCTCTGTTAAATTGAAGGTTCCCCAATTTTGATTGGGATTGTAAAACTGTCAGGATCCTTCAACTTTTGGGGAATCATTTTAGAGATAATTGCGCTACACGATGCGTTCACTTCCACTTGCTCACCTACCTTGATCTTTCAATGCCTTAACATAATCTCTTTTAAGAACTTGGCGTATTTTGGTACCTTTTCTATAAGTTCAATCAAAGGTAAGTTGACATTTAAAGATTTAAAAAGGTTTAGAAAACTTATAAAGTCATCTTCATCTTGTGTTTTTTCTCTTCTAACCTTTTTGGAAATGGAATCGGGGTACCTTTCTCTTCCTTAGGCATATCCTCTTTCTTCTTGAGTGCATCTTGTAATACCCCTAACATGTATCCGTTGCCAGACTAGGGTCAAGTGTTGTTACAACGACCAACTCACTTACAAACACACGATAACATCAACCACTCACGTCAACTTACATACATTCATGTATACACATTCACACAATCACACCAAACATTGAATTAATGTCATTAGAATTAAACTAGAAAACCAAAAGAACCAAAAACAAATAAGATTTCATGCTTTAAACAAAAGTGAAAAGTATAGGTAAAACAGAACACACACCCATGTACCAAACCGTGTACTAGCCCGTGTTGTGCGGAAAGGGGGTCACACGGCCGTATAATAGCCCGTGTGTTTATTAGAATAATTGTTCTGCACCAAATAAATAGCGCATGGCCATGTGTCAACTTGTGGCACAGGTCATGTGTCCCAAAAAATTTCTTCCTAAACAAGTTACAATTCGAATTTAACTTATACTACAAGTCACTAAAATTGAACATGCAAAATCTAACATTCTTGAACTTAACTATTAATGAACAAATTCAAATTAAACTACATTTTTTACATACAAACCATTAAAGGATGATATTTACATAAGCATTCAAAAAAAGGGGTTTCATTTCAAGAAAATTCACAAACATCCTATAGACATGCCACCCATAAACCAAAAATAAGTTACTTAAAGAAAATCTATCTAAAGAGATGGATGATAGTGTGTACTCTTGTCTGGATCCAATTGGTGCCAAGATTCCTCAAGACCTACATTCATGAAATTTCAAACACAGTAAGTCATTTATGACTTAGTAAGTTCAAAAATGTAGATAGAAACACAATTAAAATGAAGCTAAAAATTTAGCCCAAGTGTTATTTGTTCCTTCTTGATTCACAAGCACAAAGCCTACTAGGTACAAAGCCCAAATATGCCGGCATGAAGCCTACTAGGCACAAAGCCCGAATACACCGGCACGAAGCCTACTAGGCATAAAGCCCGAATACACCGGCACGAAGCCTACTAGGCACAAAACTCGAATAAACCGGCACAGAGCCTACTAGGCACAAAGCCCGAATATTTAGATGCGAGTAATTCTTGATCTATTCCATAATCATACATGTATATATATTCATAATTTTCCATCCAATGGGATTATTTAATTACGCATATAAAAACACAATTAAATATCAAATAACAATACTCGAATAAACCAACAATTACATGAATATAACATTCCATAATTTAAATCTTTTGCATTATTCATCTATATTAAATATCTATGATTGGATACCAATTTAATTAATAACATAACTAATTAAATAATTAAATTTTGAGTTTTAAGGACTATGAACTTACCAAAAAGTTTAAGCTAACTCCCGTTGATTGAGTCGATTACTCCTCAATTTTTTTCCTTTCCTCGATTAACCACTGTTCTACTGGTTTCTTAATCTAAACACAATAATATTAATTAATCAACCAACTCGTAATCACAATAATTCAATTTAATTAACTATTACATAATCTTTATCACACTTATAACCCTTAACCTATTGCATTAGCTTAACTCAATCCTTTTCACAATGAAAACTAATTAATTCAATGATTACAAAATTCTCCCATCCAACCGAATATACATGCATTTATATAATTTCCCAACAGCCCTTAAACTCTTAAGATTTATATTTTACTACATGCCATTTAAGTTTTATAAAAACCAAATCCCCTTGGTTCTATTAAAACCCACTACACAAATTCACTATAAATATCCATTGAAATTAATATTTCCTCACCATTTTTCTAGCACTCTAATATTCAAAGAAAAATAGTCCTTCAGACTAAAATTTTCACCACTAATCCAACATAAACCTCAATTCTTAACACTTAATTTCCTATAACAAAAATGCTAGTAAAACTTTGCATAAAAACATGAGCTAAAACACAATTCCAACTCAAGCACACAACCAACAAATCAAGAGCATTCATAACTTCAAAAAAAAAAACAGTCTTTATACATTAGTAATCTTCTCAATTTGACCCTCAATCTAGCTTAGTTTAATTTCAAGGATCTCAAAAATACCAAAGTATAATAAAAATGTAAGCAAATTCACTTACATGCAAGGGCCTATTATGCCGAAATTTCAAGCTTCTTTAATGGAGTTCTTCTTTGATTTCTTTTCTTTTCTTTTAAACTATTTAAATCCTCAAAATTTGCTACTAATAAAGAAATCATTTCACACATTAACTAATTTAACTCCTAAACTTTCTAAATTTACTCACCATTTTGAGTGCCTTTCACGTCCTAAAAAAAACAATCCCTATATTTATAACACTTACATGCAAAGGAGACCAGAATCGGGTACTCTAAGCTTCTCCTTTAATGGTGTTTTCGGTCAAAACAAAAATAATGAAGAAGATGACCCATTTTTTTTGTTTTGTTTTGTTTTTTATCAGCTTACTTTTCCTTTTATTAATCACTTTACTTTATTACCCCTTTTGTTATTATTTTAACAATAAATAATCATGTCCATGTTTGTCCACTACCACTCATGTGGTATATTTACATTTTTAGTTCACTATATATATATCTTCTTCTCATAATATTTAAATATAATTACTAACATTCTCAACTCTCAAAACTTATTCCATTTTAATTAATTATCTAATTAAACATAAAAGAATTTCTGACCAAATTCTAATACAATCTCCCTTTAGACCCTATAAACTTTAATACAAATAAAATACTGACTCAATTATTAGGATTAACGTCTCCAAAAGCACCATTTTTGGTACCACTGGAAATGAGTCGTTACACATCTTTTACCGGTACCTCTTTAGGTATTATGACTTCAGTGTCATTGTCGGAAGAGATGTCTATAGTCTCATGGGAATTGCTGTGTTCTTTTTCTTTTTTGGATTGTTCTGAGCTACTCTGTACTTTGCCTGATCTTAATTCGATCACCTTACATGTTCTTTTCCCTCTTTTCGGGGATTATTTTTAGTGTTGCTAGGGATACCTGTACAAAATTGTCAAGTGAGATCTCCTACCATACTCACCAATTGGTCCATTCGTTCCTCAAGCTTTCCTACTAATCTAGCAGTATTAGTGCACTTAGACTGCACTTTATTTACATCCACTCGCATGGATTGCATTTCTCCCTCAATCTTGTCTAACCTCTGACCACATATAGTATGGTCATTCTGAATTGCTCTTTCCAGTTGCCTCTGCAAGAATAAATGTTGGTAACTTGGGTTTCTTGATTAAGTGTTGTTATTACCATTTCCTCTTTGATTTCCTCCCCATCTAAAATTAAGATGGTTCTTCCATCCTGGATTATAAGTGTTTGAATAGGGATTCCTACCTCGATTACCAACATAGTTAATATCCTTCGTGTTGGTAAGATAGTGGTATAGAGGCTTACTCTCTTCTTATGATGATGGTGCCCCTGTGGAAGATTCATTTTGATTCAATCCCTCCAACAACTGTTGGTTTTATCATCTTCTTGGATCATTTTCACCGACGCATATTTCTGCCCGTAAGTGAACCTCTCAGTATGCCACTGGCAAGAGTTCATTACCATGTTTTCAATCAATCCATAAGCATCATCATAGGTTCTATTCATTAGGGCTCCTCCTGCTACACCATCTAATATTGATCTGGTCGACACATCTAACCCATTATAGAATATTTGTAATTGCATCCATTCAGGTATACCATGATTTGGGCATTTTCGTAACATTGTTTTAAATCGTTCTCACGTTTCATTAAGCCATTTGCCCTCAAATTTTTGAAATGTTAAAATTTCTCTTCGAAGTTGGATTGCTTTACTGATAATGAAAAACATCTGTAGGAATTTCCTTGCGAGGTCGCCCCATGTGGTAATAGATCCTAGTGCTTGTGCATCTAACCATGAAAAAACAATATCAATTAGAGGAAATGGAAATAATCTGAGATGAATGAGATTTATAGTAATGCCATTATAATGAAAAGTATCGCATAACTGTAAAAACTACTTTAAATGCAAACTAGGATCTTCAGCTACAGTCTCTCTAAATTAAAAATTATTTTGTATCTGGATCATGGCTGGTTTAATCTCAAAAGTGTTAGCGACTATAGTGAGTCTAGCAATGCTCCCTTGTGTCAGATCTATGGTAAGCATAGAATACTCCCTCAAATTTATTTGGGCTTCTACCATCGGTTCATTTGCTGGGAGTTGTGGAGGTATATGAACGTCTTCAATATTGTTAACAGGATCCTCAACTGGATTTTCTAATTCATCGCATTCTTATTGTGGTGGTGGGTTTTTAATTGATTGTTGGTTTCTGCGATTTCGTCTAATCAATGCTTCAGGGTTAGGAATTGGATTTACCAAGTTTCCTTGGCTCCTAGTCATAAACTGAAATTAAAACAAATAAAGAAAAATAACAAGAATAAAATAAAATAAGAAAATTGTATTTAAAATCCAAAAATCTCCTAATTATTCAAATAGCAAAGCAAAAATAAAAATCACTAAGTGTTGCTTCCCCGGTATCGGCACCAATGACTTGACCACCTCCGAATGTACACCCGTTCGGCGTGTATTTTAAGGCTTCCGCAAGTATAAGGGTCAGGTTGTAATATGTGTTATAATGGAATACTTGGTAGTATTTCGAGGATCGTACCTAAAGGAGTCTTGAAGCAAGAGAGACTTAAATCCCTATAGAGAAAGGAAATAATTAGTACTCTCTTTAGGGCTTATAGTACGATAATGAAATAGAGAGGTTGTAATTGTAAAACATAAAAATAAAGTAAAGGAAAGGAAAGAGATATGTAGATTCGATAAACGACTTTAGGGAGATTAGGTCGCTTCAGTATTATTTCATCAGCTATTGGTTTTTGGGGATTTTACTTCAACCAACTAGTCACTACCCCAGTTGGATCTTTCGTTCTTTCACTAGCATAGCAAATCGATAGATACTACTTATCGCTAGATGTCACAGTCTAAACCGATTTGGGAAAAGGTCTTCACAGATACACAATACCAATTTTGGGTTCATTCCCACCTAAATGATGTTCTAGGGTTTTCAAGCCTAGTGTTTATTTCATATTCTTCCTTTACTAAACAGTTGATCCGATTGAAAATCCCTATTTATACAACAATTAAATATTCATACTTCCACTCCCTAATTCCCCAAAATGGAATTTAGTTCCTCATGATTTTCTTTATCATCATCAAAACAATAATATATAAAAACATATAATTCAATAAATGGAATGAAAACAAAATTTCAATTGTATTAGCAATTTATCGAGAAAGAATTACACGATCGTTTATGCAAAAATTACAATCTCGTTTCTAAAATGGAAATACAAAGTAAAAACTAAAACTAAGAAAAGGTATGTAAAGCCCTAGTGCTAGAGGCCCTATTTATAACCTTAGTCGGACGTTTTCCTCAACCTTAGGTCAGCTGTCGTTCTTTGTGTTTAAGTGGCATTATAAAGATTGAAATGCCCTTCACTTGGTGCAATAATCATGTCCAGGGGTCGATTTCACAACACACCAGGACCTGTGTTGCGACGAAGAAGTCAATCCCCTTATTCGGTGTCATCATCCAGACGTTGTCACGACAAAGAAGTCAGACCCCTTAATCTTCAAGTTTGGTCCTTTTGTTACGATGTAGAACATCCTATGTTGTGACATAGTGATTAGTTTCACAATTGTTCAACTTCTAATGGTCTCCTGCACACACAAAAATTATGTTAGCTAACCTTTAGGCCTCAATCGACCTTAAATACAATAAACTAACCTTTTAGCACTTTGTTTACCCATTTTATTCAGAGGTAAAAACTAAATTAAATCCTATAGAAACATAAAGGAAATGCTTAATTTCAAGCTCTTTAAGTGTAAAAACTAGTTCAATCTGCTAGGTATAAAATTGGTATATCAAACAGTAATTGTGTTTGGATTATATTCATTTCAACCATAAGGTGTGACCCTGTAGGCTCTTGTAATGTTAGTAGTAATACTAGAATGATTCTAATATTACAAACAATGAGTGACATCTAGCAATGCATCATTGCTACCTAAGTTACAAGAAGTCATGATTCGACATAACCTCCTTGTGATTAACCCTTCATATATCTAGAATAGACACAAGTCATGGAATAGTCACACTTGCGTAGTCCATCTAATCTTTCTTGATATCTTGAGTAGACTATGATAATAAACAAATAAGTATGATATCTAATATCAACTTATTCGAGCATGGCCTTTCATTTCTAGTCTCACTTAATCAAGTGGCCTGAGATATTACTCCCATTATGTAAGAGGGAAAAAATCCTATATTGATCAATCATATCCAACTACATAGATTGTGGTATATCCAACATCAGCCTTTATAGAACAACTAGTTATGGTGGACGTTTGACTGTATCAAAATATATTACTCACGATGTTGGGATAATAATGATCTCAAATTTGAGGATCGTATACATAATAATCACTATGAGTAATATTGTGACAATTACATAATAATCTAAGAAGCATACTCATAGTGGGTCAGTCCAATATGTTGTTCTCTAACACATACTCATGTATTGATTTTGACATCTCATGTCAATGAGAATACTTTGTCATCGATAAACTACATGTTAGTCTTAATGTATTATTGTTGTCCAAGCCCACAATAATACTCAACTAAGGAACTTTTAAGAATAATTATATTATTCTTAGGACATTATTATAAAATAGTTTATTTATATACACAGAAAAGAAACTAAAATAATAATGGCAGTGCCTTATATTAATAAACGAGGTAAAATAAGTATGCTATTACAATCATCTTATGATTGGTCTTTTGGCATAATCTAACAATACCTTCTCAATGTCCTTCTTCATGTATGACCAATAAAAGTGCTATTGTAGAATATATATGGTTTTGGTGACACCAAAGTGTTCCCATTATCACTTTGTAATATTGTTTTGAGATATATAGGTTCTAAAGGCATAAAAAAAATATTCTTTTGCATTATCGCTTTGTAAAATTTGGATAAAAACATGAAGTTCGTTTTTTTTATTTCAATACAAAATATAGAAAATAGCTCAAAGTAAATTTTCATTTAATATAACCAAGTCTTATGTGAATAATTTTCCATAAAGTTAACAAAATAATCAAACTCTGACTTTAAGATAATAGGACTCGGACCCCAAACATCAAAATGTACCAACCCAAATAGAAACTCAACTCTTTTATCTAAGAACTAAAGTAAGATGATGATGTTTAGCAAATTGACATGACTCACAATCAAACGATGACAAATCTAGAAATTGATGACACAATTTCTTTAAGGAAGGCAGAGAGGGTTGACCTAATTGATAATGTACCCCAAAAGGTGGTTGTATACTAGTGTCATGACACAATTTGTTTAAGGAAGGCATGGAGGGTTGACCCAATTAACCATGCACCCCAAAAGGTGGTTGTATACTAGTGTCACAGAGCTAGAAATTTAGTATGGCAAACCGCGTGGCCTTAGGCGATTTCTTGGGTTCAAATTTGCTTAAGTCGGTCGTACTCTCAAGAAATGGGAATTCTCATAGAAATTCTTTAAGGTGTTGAAACAAAGTGGAAACAAACTCGAAATAAAAAGAAGCCATGAATGAACAGAAAAGTTATAGAAAAATAACTCATGCCAACTATTTGAGTAAATGTTCCCAAAAGTATTCTATTACTTTCAAGGTTTACAAATGAGTGATTACAAAAGAGGGGGAGACCTCTATTTATAATTGAGCTCCCTCAAATCCAATGGTTCAAATAGAATTAAATCAATGACTAAGATTAGTGTATATCTACAAGATGAGAGTCCTAAGGGATTTAAACTTTATACATCTTTATCCCTTAGAATTTACAATAACTACCCAGGTAACTCTAGTTCTATTGAAGTGTTTCACTAGGCCACCAAGACTTTATGTAGATGAGTTTCTCCATGTGTTCCACAAATCGGATCAATTCAAGTGGATTAAATAAGCCCCGATTGATAAATAGACCTCCATGAGACGTTTCATGCATATTCTTCACAGGCTTTGATCTGTGGCCGTGACATTCTTTCCCACCTATTCTCATGATGCCCTCATCACATCCTCAAAATGGCATTGGTTGAACTTGTTTCAAAACTTTCTCGATGCCTCAACTAACTCCTAACTAGTCTTTGTGTTTAATAGTTTTGCCCCTTGGAACATTTGCCTCGATTTTTCTCTCCTCCATTTCCTAACTCAAATTATATTTATCTATTGTACATCTTGATCATAAGAGGCTATTGCTCTTACTTGCCCCTATTGTGACTTGTCTCAATCGAGATCCTCTTAATCCACACAAATAGGCTTCGACGGGCTCACATTGAACACCGAGTTAACCTTCAGTGTTGCTTCTAACTCTGGTTTGTAAGCCCCTATACTTACCAATTTCAAAACTCTAAAAGGGCTCCTATCTCTTTGCCCAGCCAACGATATGTAAAACACTAAATAAGTGTTTGAGATGTACCTCACTTATAGCATTTACTCAATTCAGCTTCCCAATTTGCATCAATACTTTTCTCTTCAAGTTTGATTCACAATTCACCTCTAATAGGTGGTAGCCTCACTAATAACTCAACATGATTAATATTGGTTTGTCGCACCTCAAGCATTTTCAAGGGGGTATTTGTAACACTCCGATCTACTAAGTCAATATTTACACCACTCGAAATATCCTTGGTTAGCTAGATTGCTGATAATAATTTGGTTCCACCCCTAATGTCTTGAGTCATCAATACAACACTTTGTTGTCGTCAAGTATCCAAGATACAAATGTTGTAACACCCTCTACCCGACCTGAATTATTGGATCCAGATTTCGGATGTTACAACTCAAAGACACTTAGAAAACTTTTACAATCAGCGTACAAGTATTCTAAACATTACTTCTTATTTCTTTCATTTATTTTTCTTAAAACTAAAGAAATGTAAAAGAAAATATTTATTAAATACATCAAAATTTAAAAATAACATATGACAATCTTGATCTTATACACTTGTTAAAATAAAAATTTCATGGTACAGTGGACTAAACATCATACTCCTATGGTGCCCTTTGTATGCATAATATCACAAGTCAAATTGTTACTTTGGCGAAATCTTGGCTTGGTCCTTCTTAGCGTACCCCCTTAAAAAAATTAAAACACAAAAAACACCTGTAAGCTCCAATTAACTTAGTCAGTTTTAACCTAGATTACCTTGAAGCATTTATTATTAAATTCCCCATTTCGAAGATCCTCGATTTTTGTTCTATCTCTGGAGGATACTTTCCTAACATCGACATATACATATACGTCAACTTACATACTCAACCAATTTATAGACACAGTTCACTAATTGACATATTTCAGGATTCACCCCCAATACAAATCTTATCTCATTTGGAAAAACAAGTACAATTCTTAAAAGAGTTACACACAGAACCAGCCTTCGATAGATTCTCACTTGAATGGATTATGTATACTTTCCTCAAGGTAGGGTACTCACAAATACCATTCTTAGTGAACACTGATACTATATAATCATCTAAGATGAGCTTTATATGAATATTGCCTTAAACAAATACTCATACTAAATTTGGCATCAATTAGAATATCAATCAAATCATACCTTACACTTTATTCTAATGAAGGCGACAACCTAAGTCAACCTAAAGAATCTCAAATAATCATATTCAGATATCATGAGAACATCAGGCTTGACAGGTAGTTCAAATTTTAGATAAGCTTTATATAGCGTGAAACACCCAGATTGAAGGATACCATAAAATTTAAATATCTTTTATACATAGCATTGACCAACTCGGATTTAACAAACACTTACTACTCTTCCTTATGAATAAGCCAAATTTCCTCTACTAACAAACTAATATGGCAGACTTACCCTCTAAATAACACTGTTGGGAAGTCCTTCAGAAGTTTCCCTTAGATCATCAACTTACCAAATCCTTATCATAACATCAATTAGCGAAGAAGTCTCAGAGTTTACCCAGGTCACGACACAGAAGCGTTTGACCAGACTTTGCCTTACAGGTGCTACAAAATACATCACACGATACACCACATAGGCTTCACTGATTACGCCACAAAGGCCTTACAAAACATCCCACAAAGGCGTCACAGAGAATTACGTGTTTATTGTCCTCTCGGACTAGAGGGTGCCACTAGGTTCTCCCACATGGTCTTATACATACCTTAATGTCATAATCTGCCAGTACCACCTATATCTCACTAGATAGATCACCATGAATATCTTCATGTCGTGATCGATTAGGTTTCTTGGCCCTTTCACGGGTCTCCATTGGCTCAATCTGATTGTTTTTTCCTTTCATCATCTCGATTGACACCTTCAAAACCTTAGCTCGGATATTGACCGTGCCCAACCTGCATGCACCAGGGCTTAGAAAAATGACATTAAATACGAAAGTGAAGTGCGATATCTACAAGCGAACAGGTTAAATTGTAATATAGTTTTAGTTTAGAACAAAATACTTGGAAGTATTCGAGGACTATACCAAGGGATTATTAAATTGGGGAAAATTATTATTAAATTAATTAATCAAAAACAATTACTAGTTTGACCAAGTAACGAATTAGTAGTGCAAACTCGAAATCGAGATAGCAATAAAACTAATTAAATTAATCTCCACAGAAGTTAAACTATCAAAATTTCCTATTCCTAGTTTTAACGGTGTGAGCTACTTGACCTACAATTAATTAAATTTCTAATTATCAACTAAGCCTAGAATTACCTTTAATTGAGTTATTTACCATCCTTAACTAAGAATACCCTCTCGGTTTCGTCCTCGTTAAGAGTTACTACCTAAGATACCCTTTCGGTCTCACCTAGGCATACGAATACCCTTTCGTGGCATGGAGCACCTTGCTAGTCACAATGTCAACTCTATTTGGATCCTTTCCTCATGTATTTTTCCAATGTCACAACTTTTGTAGTCCAGTATCGTGATATTCACTTTAGTTTCACCTCCGAGACTATTTTTGAGTTTGTTCTTGATGTTGTGACTTCTATACTTCGTTGTCACAACTTTAGCAATAGTTTCAACATGAAGTTCCATCTTTAACTCTCAATTCACCCTACACAACCACATAACTTTATCTAAGTATCAAAATACTATAAAAACTATTAAAAAAACATAAATTGTTACTTCAATTGTAAAAACATAAACTAATATATGACTTGATTTAGCTATTAAACAGGCTAAAATTACATGAAAATGGATAAAATAACTGTGTAAATCATGGTAAATTAGATACCAATTGTCACGGGGCTAGAGCTTTAGTTTGGCAAACCACACAACTTTAGGTGATTTCTTATGTTCGAATCTGCCTAAGTTAGCCTTACTCTTGAAAAATAAAAATTCTCGTAGAAATTCTTTAAGGCGTTGAAGCAAAGTGAAATCAAACATTAATAGAAAAAGAAGCCACGAACGACCTAAAAATCCATAGAAAAATAGCGCACACCATGTGTTTTAGTAAATACTCATAAAAGTTTTCTATTACTTTGAAGGTTTACAACTGGGTGATATAAATGAAGGGTGAGATATCTATTTATAGTTGAGCTCCCTAGATCCAATAATACATATCGAATTATATCAATGACTACGATTTGTGCCCACCTAAAAGATGAGAGTTCTAAGAGATTTAAACTCTATACATCTTTATCCTCTAGGATTTACAATAATTACCTTGATAACTCTAGTTCTATTAGAGTGTTTCACTTGACCACCAAGACTTCAAGTAGATAGGCTTCTCCATGTGTTGTATGAATCGAGTCAATTCTTGTAGATTAAATGAGCTCCATGTGATAAGTAGAGATCCATTGGACGTTCTATGTATATTCGTCACAAGTTTTGATCCGCAACACATGTTAGAGCAAGAAATGGATCTCAACACTTGCGTATAAAGAACATAAAGACCTCTAGACTCACGTCCCCTACCAATAATCTGCTTCATCATAAGATCCTGAAAGATACAATGATCAGGAAAAACTAAGACATCAATTTAGAACAAAAGTAAGCTTACTAACAGATAAGAGGTTAAAAGAGAAATCGAGGAGGTTCAAAATAGAATTTAGAGAAGTAAAGAATGTAAGGGTTAGTAGTTCCTGATCCGAGAACACGAGAGGTTCACCCAGCTACTATAATATGTGTCAATTGTTACACTAGAGTTAATGATCAATTGGATGATGAGGAAAGGAGAAACTTAGTGAAGTTACTTGACTCAACAATAGCAGTGATAGAAAGAGTGTGACCTTTCCAAATTGTTAAATGGACTCAGTATTATTGTCGTAACATGTAGCGACTTTAATCTCCTAGCTTTATTCTAAAGCTTTTGAAAATAATGTTTCATATGACCAAACTCAAGAAAATAATAGCACACAATTCCTCTATCTCATGCTTTCGACTACCATTACGCTTATCACGTTTGTTTTTTCCCAATATCCTATTACTACGACCCACTAGTGCATTAACACTAGTTTGGACCGAATATGAGTTTCCAGTCTGCAATATTCTTGTTAAAGCAATTTATAATGAGCAAACTTTAGAACCCGAGAGAATATTAGATTTGGTAGCCTCGAATCTGAAGGAAGGCCAGTGTAACATCCAAACCCGGCCTAGACGTTATGGCCAAGTCTGGAGGAATTAAATTAATTTGTTTTAGAAGGAGAAATTGCAATCTAGATTTAGAAATCATGTGGTTTGAAAATCTTACTTTTGAAAAATCTCTTACGTGTCATTTAGAAAAATACAAACGCCAAAAATTATTTATTATTCGGAAAAGCACCTAATTTGACACATAGTTTTTACAGCGGAAATTTCAGAGTTCTTGTTTTGAAAATAGAATTTTAGGTTGATAATTCATACGTCTTGCAGTTTAACATTAAAAATACCAAATCCAACAAAAAGAAAAAAACCCAAAAACCCAATCCAAAAACAGTTTTACAATCCAAAAAACCCAAAAAAGTTAGAAGCGTAAACCATCTTATGTAATTAACCGAGAAACAATCTGAGCTCTCGCACACCATCCAGTCTTAAACTTGTTGATTACCTGAGATGTAAAAAAAATTGGGTGAGCTATAAAGCTCAGTGTATAACTAAACTCAAACAGAACAAAAACAACATAATAAATAGATTCAAAACATCACAAAAAAGTTCATCAAATTCATATGACAAAATTGTGCGTGAATGGTTATGACAATGCAGTATTTTTGGAAAACATAATGCAGATTTTCAAAAAACTTCCTCCTTAACTCCGTAACACAGCAAAAAGAGTTATCAAAAACTCGTCCATCCAAAATCACACCAACTGATAGTAGACATTGCCACCAGAGTTACAGTTAAATTGCCAGATCAGATATATGTGGACAAGCCCACAATATTGCAGTTGAGCTTTCAGAACATATATGTGTGGTTGAGCCACCACAATTGTAGCCAAGTTATTATCTCAACCCCATGCAATGTGACATGACATGCATACACAGAATCAGAGTGAAAAGCATGTAGGACATGCAATTATACAATAACAGAAATTAGAAGGCATGACATTCCATGCTTTTGTAGAACAAATGTATCACAAATTCAACATAAGCAAATCAGTTTCGCCATAACGTCACATGCATGATCATACAACAGATTCAAAGTTGTACAAATTAACATAATCAAACATCGTATACATAGTAAAAAAGTAACATGCCATTAGAGTTATCAGTACACAGATTATGCATATATATATTTCACATACCTTTTCAAAGTTACTTACAGTATCGTACTATCAAATATCAGGTTTCAAGTCCTATTTATACCTTGTGGACCCTATAGAGTAGCTAAATAAGCTTCATAGATTAATACGACCCTAAGAGAAAATTTTCAAAAAATGGGCCCACATGCCCGCGTGATCGATTTTTCTGACATCCTAACACACAACCGTGTGATGTCAATAATGAGTTTTCTGACATCGTACTGTTCGTTATTTTTCGAGTTCTCTGTTACACATTTCACCAATTTTTGATGAAAATCCAATGACGAGAATTCTAGCACTCTTACGAAAACAGAAGCAGACAAAAGTTTAATTCACTGGAAGATCCGACAATCCACATTCCTCAGCAGGCAAGTATTTACAAATTAATTGGCAAAAAGATGATGAAATTGAGGATGGTAGGAACTAAAGTAAAAAAACTAAGGAAACCAAATAGGGGGGAGTGGTGATAGGAAGAAAACCAATAGAAAAGCGAAAAGGGAAAAAGGGTGGGAAAAAGAAAAAGAAAAGAAAAGAAAGAAAAAAAGGGTGAGGGGAATGTGACAATCGATTTTGTTTTAGGGAATTAAAAATAAAATAATAATAAATGAAAATATCCAACCAACAGATTTGATTTTGATAATGTATCATACTTTCTCAAAGTTTGAATTTAACTCAACTACTAATACAAAGTAGCTAAATGCATGGGACCAAAAATATATTTCCACTTTGCATACGTAGGAATTCGAACAAAAAACCAAAGGGCAAACTGAAGCCTTGCCACTAAACCAATAGACTCATCATTACCAAATTTGTACAAAAAACATATTTAAGTCAGACGTTCCGAGATAAAGATAAAGACAAAGGTAACAAAAATTTCCAAGAGAGGGATTTGAACACAAGATCTCAGACACACATCTAGAGTAACACCCCTTATCCGGTTCGACCGTCGGATCCGAGCTACAGAATGTTACCATAGTAATTGGAACTGAAAAATTCAAAATAAATCATGCAATAACTATTCCTTTCACAAACATAATCAAGTGATTTCATTCAAATAAAAATCGAGGCTAAATAGAGCTTAAGGAAGCTCTATTGGTGAACCGAGCATGAATTAGGACCAAATTGCAATGTTTTAAAATTTGGGACTTCATGTCGTGATGAGACGATCTCACGTCATGACATCATTGAGACAGTGAGTCATGTCATGACATCAGACCACATGGCATTAGGATGTTACAAATTGTTGTTCGACATAGTGACAAGAGAAATTTCACGTTGGGACGAGGATCTTGGTAAATTTTGGCTATTTGGAACCTATTTTGTGCCAAGCCATGCCAATAAATCAAATGATGCACATTTTCACAAGTAAACCTACCTAAAACAAACTTAAATATATACCAAAGCATCCATTTAATCAACCATAATAGCATTCAAGCCATTTACATGAATTCAACACCTTATCTAGTATAATAACCTATGTTTTCATCAACTATTCAAACATAACTCACCATTCACCTGTAACCTTCCAAACTCAACCAAATCATAATCAAAATATGTCATTCATGCTTCAACATTTGATTGATAAAATACCAAAGTGAACATCTTCTTGCACAACATACATATCATTCAATCTGAACACCATTTAAGGTCCAAAACATACATCAATCAAGATAACATCTAAACATAATAAGGCTCATATAAGTATGTAACATCTAGCCATTCCAAAAATCCAAGCGACATTAATGATTCAGAACACCATATCTTAATGTTCACATATGTACATAACATTTCCTATGTACATGTCACATAACTGAGTCCAGAATAAATAAAAGACTACCAAATCAAAGACTGGATAGTGTGAGCTCCAAATTGATTCGATCTTCACGTTTCATAAAAGAAAACTACAAGATAGGGAAACATAACAAATTAAGCAAATGCTTACTAAGCTCATAGGTATTTAAACTGTAAACATACCTCATTCCATAAGTAAATATACCAAAATAACTAATTTAATTCAATTTCCTGTCATGACATTTCACAACAACAAGGTGAGCATTTCATATACCAGTCGTATAACTCACCGATTCGTTTCATATGGTTCAATTCAATACAATTCAATTAGAACTATCAAACATACACATCATGTACAACAAACTGGTCATACATTCATTTCCAATCAGCACATATAAGTAATCTACTACATTCCCTTTTAAATCAATTAGCCCGATGACCTATAATAAGCATATACAAATACACGAGTAATTACACCACACTATATAGCTTGATAGAGCAAAAACGACACCACACCTAGGCACCGAAGTGCAGGGCTCGTAGGCACCAATATCATATCATACAATTTATTGTCCCTCCGCCACACCAAGGTCTCCGTAGAGATATAGCAAAGTAATCCACAACAAATATAGGATTCCAATGAAATCAATGATATCTCAATAAGATCTTTTACTCCACATCATCTTTTACACATGTCTCGTACTAGCATTCAATCAACCATATTTTCTTGCAAATTGTATCCTATCATTCCATATGTTCATCCGGGCACAATTTACAAATTAAAACAATTCATTACTATTCAGTCAAATTTTCACCTTTTTAGTACAGAATTGTATTCAGTTCAAAATACAATCACACATTTTAAAATTCACAATTCATACACATACATTACATTTAATTATATAACCATACTGAAAAATCAATGAGAAGAGAAGTGTTAGTGACCAATCCGAAATTTTCCCTTTTCCTCGATTAACTTTCGATTGATTCAAACATTGATCTATATGGTAATTCATTTCAAATTATCAGTTTCAATTACCTTATAACCTCTAATTCAATGCACTATACATTTAAATTTCACTTTTCATAATTTACCTAAAATTTCACATTTTATTAAATTTAGTCCCTAAAATCGAAACAATAATAAATTACACAAATTACAAAAAATTAATATCAAATTTGAAACAATTACATTTTAGCTCTTATATCAAAACTTGTAAATTTCACTTTACAAATTAGTCCTATATCATATTTAAGCTTTCAATCAATCCATTTAACACAAAAAGCTTCAAAAATCATCAATGAAAACATTTCAAAACTTTAATAGTTGTACGATCTTACTCCATGAGTTAGCTAAATCATGCTCTCGAGAATAAAAAAAATATAAAAATTATATAAACGGACTATAATCAACTTACCAAATTGAAGGAGAAAGCTTGGTTGAATTTTTGTTTTTTCTTTAATGGTTCATTGGTGAAGGGAGAAAAAGATGAATGAAAAATGGCCATTAACTTTGTTTTATGCTTTAATATATTTTAACTTATTTTTTAACATTAAAAATAACATAATTTTACTAATTAATAAACACTAACCATCCACTATAGCTTAAATTATGGTTAATTTCCACTTTGACCCTTATAGTAATACTTTTTAACTCATTTAACCAATAGGAATCAATAGTGATTAACTTTTACGGTTCTTACGATTTAGTTATTGTACCACAATTAACTGTCAATTTAATAATTTGCCAAACCAAAATTCAATATAACACTAGAATATATTTGTAAATATTGACTATTAATATATACTGACTCAATCATCGAAAATGGGTTTCGAAATGATATGAGCTCGTAATCGGTTTAGAATTACAAGTCACTCAATCGCCCGACCGTTTCTAAACATGAACTTGATAACTAAAGAAATATAATAGGAATCTTGAATTAACGACTTGTACGAGAAAAGAACCAGCGTTATTGGAATGTGACCCACTTTTTATATGACAAATAATCAAAAACAAGAATAGAATCGAATAGACCCCGACCCATTGTTTATGAAAGAAACAAGAACCGAAAATATAGAAAAGAAAGAAGAACGCCACAAAGCAATAAGCCTTGATAAGTTCAGTTTGTTTGTTCTAAAGAACTCAAGAGACAATTTCTCACAAATTATATTCATTCTTCATTTCCACAAGGTTCTGTTTGCAAATTATTTATAGACACTTTTGTGACTATTCAAATGTTTATGTGTGACCTTTCACATTCAGCCATTAACTAAAGTTAATACAAACACTAATTTCATTTTAACTCTTGTAGGGAAGCTAATAAGTCATGTCTCTTCATTAGGATCTAATGTAGTTAAAAAGGCATGGCAATTTTGTTTTTAACTCTTGTAGGAAAGCCAATGAGTCATGTCTCTTCATTAGGATCTGATGTAGCTGAAAAGACATGGCATTTCTTCTTAATGAAGACTTATTGTATACTTAATGTGTGTCTCTTCAGCTCCCTTGAAACTGATTAGTATTAATTTGTGTAACAACCTCTTAAATGGCATCTTGATGAAGGTTAAAGACTCCAAAAACGTTCAGACTTGAAGAGTCTCATATGGTCCATTAAACAACCTCTATAATGTTCTTTAAAAAGCTTTAAAACCTTCTAACTTGAAGAGTCTTTAGTTGTAGGCAAAGTCACCTGCAAAAAAATAGATATTTAAGTATTAAACAATAACTTAAAACACTTATAAAAAAAACAATATATTTAATAACACTCATACACATGAATTAATTAAACATGCAACTTAAACCTTACTTTAACAAACAAGATGATTAATGCATGACTTATTTAATAAAAACACATAATGAAGATTTTTAAAGATGATGATGCATTAATTCAAGGCATTTAGCAAAGATGCATTTAACAAACAAAACAGTTAATAATGCAGATTACTAAACAAAGATGCATTTAACAAACAAAACACTTAATGATGCAGATTATTAAACAAAGATGCATTTAACAAAAAAAAAACACTTAATGAAGCATAAATAAACAACTTTATTTATGAAGCTTAAATAAAGAAAAATAAAACTTTATGCAAATAAGCTTAAAATGTTTAATAAACAATGGATAAAATGTTGCAAAGTTGATGCTTCTTGTTTAATTCAAATTGAAATGTAGATTGTTCCAATTCAGCCCAAATGGCTTGTATGAGAACATTGAGCGACTCCTTAAGCTTTCTAGCCCTCGCCCTCATAATTGGTCCCATAGGTACGTGCAACGCATCTTCAATTATTGGAACCTTCACATTTGGAACTAAGGTCATTCCCATGCTCAAATCATCCCCTCCCTTTTCGAAAGGATTTGTCCTCAAATCAGAATCTGCATAGAATGGAGATAAATCAGAGACATTAAAACTCGCACTAACATTGTACTCACTTGGGAGATCTATCTTGTAAGAGTTATCATTAATTTTCTCCACAACTCGGAAAGGACCATCTCCTCTTGGAAGGAGTTTAGATTTTCGTTGGGTAGGAAACTATTCTTTTTGCATGTGAACCCAAACCAAATCTCCGGGTTCAAATGCAACTTTCTTTCGTCCTTTGTTTACATGTTCCACATACTGCTCCTTCCTCTTTTCAATATTATCTCGAACCTTCTTATGAAGTTGTTTAACAAATTCAACCTTTCTCTTACCATCTAAATTGACAAATTCATTAGTAGGCAAAGGAATTAAATCCAAAGGTGTAAGAGGATTAAAACCATACACTATCTCAAATGGAGAAAATCTAGTGGCAGAATGCACACTTTGGTTGTATGCGAATTCAACATGTGGTAAACACTCCTCCCACGTCTTTAAATTTCGTTGAATTATAGCTCGAAGCAGCGTTGACAACGTACGGTTTACAACCTCGATTTGTCCATCAGATTGGGGATGACATGTAGTGGAGAACAATAGTTTAGTGCCTAGCTTACCCCATAAGGTCTTCTAAAAGTAGCTCAAAAACTTGGTGTCTCAATTAGACACAATGCTGTTTGGAATTCCATATAATCTAACAATTTCCTTGAAAAACAAATTAGCATCATCAGCTTTTCGACAAGGTATAAAATGAGTCATTTTAGAAAAACGGTCCACCACAACAAAAATGGAATCTTTCCCACTACTAGACCTTGGCAAACCTAATACGAAATCCATTGCAATATCTATCCAATGTTCCATTGGTATAGGAAATGGGGTGTACAAACCATGAGGATTTACTCGCGATTTAGCCTTTTTGCATATTATACAATTTTGAAAAATATGCTCGACATCTCGTCTCATATGTGGCCAAAAAAAATGTTCATGCAAAACATCTAGAGTTTTTACAACTACAAAATGTCCCATTAAGCCTCCCCCGTGGGCTTCTTTTACAAGTAGCTCTCAAACATAACTCCTTGGTATACAAAGCTTATTTTCTCGAAAAAGAAATCTATCATGCCTAAAAAACTTACCAAAAGCTTTATTTTCACAAGCTGCAAAGACATTGCCAAAATCAAAGTCATGTTCATAAAAATCTTTTATGTACTCAAATCCAAGCAATTTAGCATCCAAAGTAGTAAGCAATACATACCGTCGAGATAATGCATCAGCAACTACATTTTTCTTACCTTGCTTGTATTTAATGACATAAGGAAAAGTATCCAAGCAATTTAGCATCCAAAGTAGTAAGCAATACATACCGTCGAGATAATGCATCAGCAACTACATTTTTCTTACCTTGCTTGTATTTAATGACATAAGGAAAAGTATCAATAAATTCTACCCATTTAGCATGTCGCTCGTTAAGTTTGTGTTGGCTCTTCAAATGTTTAAGAGATTCATGATCGGTGTGAATCACAAATTCTTTCGGCTAAAGATAATGCTGCCAAGTCTTTAATGCTCTAACCAAAGCATATAATTCCTTATCGTATAGAGGGTAGTTCAATGCGGCTCCACCCAACTTCTCGCTAAAATATACAATTGGTCGTCCTTCTTGCATCAAAACTGCTCCAATACCTATTTCTGATGCATCACATTCTATTTCAAAAGTTTTAGCAAAATCAGGTAAGACAAGCAATGGCGCATTAATAAGTTTTTCCTTAAGCAAATTGAAAGCTTTTTCTTGTGGCTCTTCCCACTTAAATCCCACAGTTTTCTTAATGATTTCAGTTAAAGAAGCAGCTATACTACTAAAATCTTTAACAAACCTATGGTAGAAGCTAGCAAATCCATGAAAGCTTCTAACATTGCTTACACTCATGGTGTTGGCCAATCATTGGTTGCACGGATCTTTTCATCGTCTACTTCAATTCCTCTTTAACTCATGACGAAACCTAAGAATACCAATTTATCAGTGCAGAAAGAACATTTCTTAAAATTTGCAAACAATTTTTCTTTTCGCAACACCTCCAAACAAGTTTCAAATGATTAACATGATCTTCGAAACACTTGTTGTAAATTAATATATCATCAAAGTAAACTACACAAAACCTACCAATGAATGCTCGGAAAACATGATTTATAAGTCTCATAAACGTGCTGGGCGCATTGGTTAAACCAAACGGCATTACCAACCATTCATATAAATTGTGTTTTGTCTTGAAAGCGATTTTCCATTCATCACCTTCTTGCACTCGAATTTGGTGATATCCACTTTTAAGATCAATCTTGGTGAAAATGTTGAACCCATGTAGTTCATCAAGCATGTCATATAATCGAGGAATAGGGTGTCAATACTTTACTGTGATCTTATTTACAGCACGACAATCAATACACATTCACTAAGTTCCATCCTTTTTTGGAACTAACAAAACAGGAATGGCACATGGGCTTAAACTTTCTCACACATAACATTTTCTTATAAGTTCGTGAATTTGTCGATGTAACTCTTTGGTCTCCTCCAGATTGCTTCGATAAGCAGGTCGGTTCAGAATTGTGGCTCTCGAAACAAGGTCAATTCGATGTTCAATTCCCCTTAGTGGTGGTAGTCCATCAAGAATATCATCGGGAAATACATCTTGAAAATCCTGCAAGAGAGCAACAATCGCACTAGGAAGATTTTAATTAAGTTCGTTAGTACTAAAATATGTCTCTTTGTACAAAAGTACAAGTAGTGGCTGTAAATCAAAACAGCTCTCTCAATCTGTTTCCTGTTTGTATAAAAATTCAATTTATTTTTTCCTTTACTCTCTTTTCTTACCACAACCTCTTTTCCTTGTTCTTTTATTTTTTCTTTTTTGCTCTCTTTTTCTTTTTCCTCATGCTCTTTTTCTTTTTCTATTTTTTTGTATTCTCTCATGTTTTTCTCTTTTTCTTTTACTGTTACGTCACTCTCTTTTGTTTTTGTTTTTATTTTTCTACTCTCTTGCTTTAAACGTACTTGATCTTCATACACTTGTTTGGGTGTCATGGGTACAAGTGTGATGGGTTTTCCGTTGAATTTGAAATAATAGTGGTTGGTGAATCTATCATGGATAACTTTTCGATCATATTACCATGGACGACCAAGTAAAATGTGGCCCGCATGCATGGGAACAACATCATATAGCACTTCATCTTGGTACCTTCCGATGGTAAATGATAGCATCACTTGTTTTACCACCTTGATCTCACCTCCATCATTCAACCATTGTAGTTTATATGGTTGTGGATGTTTAGTCGTGGGCAATCCAAGTTTTTCCACCAAAGTTGAGCTTGCTACATTTGTGCAACTACCGCCATCAATAATCATGCTGCACACTTTTCCCTTGATATGGCAACGGGTGTGGAATATGTTCTCCCTTTGTTCCACCTCTTCTTTAGCTTGTGTGCTTAATTCACATTTTGTTACAAGTAGCTCACCTTCAACCGGATACTCGACTTCACTCTCATCTTTCATTGGTGGCATGTCATCATCTATTTCTCCCTTGGATTCAATCTCTCCATTGTCCTTGAAAATCATAACATTTCGATTTGGGCATTGGCTGGCAAAATGCCCTTTTTCGAAGCACTTAAAGCATTTGATATCTCGAGAATGACTCGTTGATCCTTCCACCTTGCTCTTATCTGAAACAAAATCTTTTATATTTTCTTTAAAAGTTTTAGATTTACCTTTCACTTGACGCCTCACATCTCTTTTGTTGGCACTTTGGTTCCATGTTGAGGATGTACCCGAATGGTGTATCACTCTAGTAGAACCTTTTCTTTTAAGTTGCCTTTCCACTTTTATAGTCATGTGAACCATGTCGGTTAATTCAACATAATGCTGCAACTCAACAACATTGGCAATCTCTCGGTTTAAACTTGCCAAGAACCTTGCCATTGTGGCCTCACGATCCTCCTCGACATTGGCACGAATCATCACAATTTCCATCTCTTTGTGATAGTCCTCCACACTCTTGTTCCCTTGGATAAGAGTTTGTAGCTTTTGATAGAGGTCCCTTTGGTAACCTTCGTCTCATTATGGCTTTCATTTCTACCCATGTCTCCACCGGATGCTCTCCATTTCTTCTCCTAGACATGGTTAGTTGGTCCCACCAAATTATAGCATAATCGGTGAATTCAATGGCAGCCAACTTTACCTTTTCAACTTTGAATAGTTGTGACAATCAAACACCAAGTCAATCTTTTTTTCCCACTCGAGATATGCTTCAAGGTCATTTCTCCCTTAGAATGATGGAATATTTAATTTGATAGATCCAAGATCACTATTAACCCGCCCTCGTTCTCGTCTCTCTCTAGGCCTTCGTTCATTTCGCCTTACACTTCGATCAGACAGCCTATCATCATCATTACCATAGTATTCATCATTATCAGATCGATTGGATGCTTTTCCTTCTCGCACACTAAGGGTTCTTGGTGATCTTCCCCTATGAGGCCTTTCCCTTTGAGTCCTTTCCTCCATTCGATCGACACGTTCACTAAGCTGATCATACCCTTCCTGCATCATCCTCCACATCTCTTGCATCATGGCTTGCATTTGAAGATTAGGAACTCCACCCCTTTCACCCCTATCACGTTCGTTAGTAGACATTCTTTAAAACGCACTAGAAAATAATTAGTAACTGAAAGGATAAAATAGTAAAAAAAAAATGTATCTCACCAAATCAAACCTCACGATTTTCACTCAGAAAAGAAAATCACTCTTCTCGTGTTTGCACACAATTCAGGCTTTTACCAGTCGAATGATCTCACTCGCTCTTGCCTTTTTCCGCTCAAAATTCCTCTTAAGCTCTTCAAGAACGTTGGAAATGAACTTAACAAAACCCGTAACCATGTGGTCGTTGATAGGATGTGACAACTTGGAAGAAATAGAAGAAAACAAGTTAAAACAAACAAATGACTCAAATAAGAAAATTATGAAAAGGCTTAAAAATAGATGTAACAGACTCAAAATGTTGAATGGAATGTGATATAGATGATTTGGACAAACTGATTTTTTTTTGCCACGAATTTTTTTCCTAAACCGTCTTTCTTTTTTTTCTTTGTTTTACTTCTGCACTTCTTCTCTTTTTGCAACATAATTTTTTTTGAATTTTTTTTTTCGAATTGGTAAAGAGAAATAAAACGATACCTGTAAAAAATAATAGCACTGATACCAAATGATATGAGCTCGTAATCAGTATAGAATTATAAGTTACTCGATTGCCCGACCGTTTCTAAACAGGAACTTGATAACTAAAGAAATATAAAAGGAATCATGAATCAACGACTTGTACGAAAAAAGAACCAGCGTTATTGGAACGTGACCCACTTTCTATATGACAAATAATCAAAAATAAGAATAGAACCGAACAGAACCCGACCCGTTGTTTATGAAAGAAACAAGAACTAAAAGTATAGAAAAGAAAGAAGAACACCACAAAGCAATAAGCCTTGATAAGTTCAGTTTGTTTGTTCTAAAGAACTCAAGAGACAATTTCTTACAAATTATATTCATTCTTCATTTCCACAAGGTTCTGTTTACAAATTATTTATAGACACTTTTGTGACTATTCAAATGCCTATGTGAGACCTTTCACATTCAACCATTAACTAAAGTTAATACAAACACTAATTTCATTTTAACTCTTGTAGGGAAGCTAATGAGTCATGTCTCTTCATTAGGATCTGATGTAGTTAAAAAGGCATGACAATTTTGTTTTTAACTCTTGTAGGAAAGCCAATGAGTCATGTCTCTTCATTTGGATCAGATGTAGCTGAAAGGCATGACATTTCTCCTTAATGATGACTTATTGTATCCTTAATGTGTGTCTCTTCAGCTCCTTTGAAACTAATTTGTATTAACTTGTGTAACAACCTCTTAAATGGCATCTTAATGAAGGTTATAGACTCCAAAAACGTTCAGACTTGAAGAGTCTCCTATAGTCCATTAAACAACCTTCATAATGTTCTTTAAAAAACTTTGAAACCTTCTAACTTGAAGAGTCTTTAGTCATAGGAAAAGTCACCTGCAAAAAAAAAAAGATATTTAAGCATTAAACAATAACTTAAAACACTTATAAAAAATACATATTTAATAACACTCATGCACATGAATTAATTAAACATGCAACTTAAACCTTACTTTAACAAACGAGATGATTAATGCATGACTTATTTAATTAAAGCACATAATGCAGATTTTTAAAGATGCTGAGCATTAATGCAAGGCATTTAACAAAGATGCATTTAACAAACAAAACAGTTAATAATGCATATTACTAAACAAAGATGCATTTAACAAACAAAACAGTTAATAATGCAGATTACTAAACAAAGATGCATTTAACAAACAAAACACTTAATGATGCAGATTATTAAACAAAGATGCATTTAACAAAAAAAAACACTTAATGAAGCATAAATAAACAACTTTATTTATGAAGCTTAAATAAAGAAAAATAAAATTTTATGCAAATAAGCTTAAAATGCTTAATAAACAATGGATAAAATGTTGCAAAGTTAATGCTCCTTGTTTAATTCAAATTGAAATGTAGATTGTTCCAATTCATCCCAAATGGCTTGTATGAGAACATTGAGTGACTCCTTAAGCTTTCTAGCCCTCGCCCTCGTAATTGGTCCCATAGGTACATGCAACGAATCTTTAATTATTGGAACCTTCACATTTGGAACTAAGGTCATTCCCATGCTCACATCACGAAACCACTATTTTCGACACCACTAAAAAATAAGCTATTACAAATATCCCTTGTTCGGTTTGTTGCACTTTCACATATGAACTAATTGGTAATAAGACATTAAGTTCTTCATACACCCTCTTAAAATCCATAAAATAAATTGTGAGAGACCTAAAACGCCTGGAACACTTTATACATGCGAGAAATATTCCCTTTTTCAAAATACAGAAAATCCAAGTAATTCATTAATTCTTTAACAAACTCAAAAGGATTAATCAAGGCAATTAGCTCACCATCTATTGAGCTTCAAATTTGCAAAAACAATCGTTCATCATCTCTCAGCCAAGCTTGACGAGTCTCACCGGTGGGTGGGTTGTAGTCATGTGTTCATCCTTATCAATGCTTCTTAAGTAATTTTGAAATGTTTTTCTCTAATCAAAATAATTGGATCCAACCAGCTTATGCTTTGTAATTTTAGATGTTATGAGAATCATCTCTCACCATCATTTTTGAATCGCCCGCCATATTGTTATAGTATGTCCAAAGATCTATTATGAGATGATTGTAATTACATACTTGTTTTACTTTGTTTATTAATATAAGACATTACCATTATTATTTCAGTTTCTATTTCTGTGTATATAAACAAACTAAATTGTAATAAAGTCCTGAGAAAATATGATTATTCTTAAAAGGTCCTTAGTGAAGTATTGTTGTGGGCTTAGTCAACAATAATACATTGAGACTAATGTGTAGTTTATTGATCACAAAGTGTTGTCATTGACATATGGATGTTAAAATTAATACATGAGTACGTGTTAGAGAACAACATATTGCACTGACCCGCTATGAGTATGTTTATTTGATTATTATGTAATAGTCATAACAAAACTCATAGTGATAACTAGGTATACGATTCTCAGACTTGAGATCATCATTATCCTAACATCGTGAGTCGTATATTTTGATATAGTCAAACATCTTCCATAACAGGTTGTATTATAAAGACGGATATTGAATATGCCACAATCTATATAGTGGGATATGATTGATCAATATAGGATTTATCCCTCCTACATAACGAGAGTAATATCTTAGGCTACTTGATTGAGTGATACTAGAAAGACATGATCATGCTCAAATAAGTTGATATGAGATATCATACTTATTTGTTTATTGTAATCCACTCGAGATATCAAGAAATATGAGATTGAATTATACAAGTGTGACTGTTCCATGACTTGTGTCCAATCTAGATATAAAGGACAAAAGGATATAATACATAAAAGGTTCATAACAGAAAGGTTATGTCGAATTATGATTTCTTGTAACTTAGGTAGCAATGAAGCAATGCTAGATGTCACTAATTACTTGTATTATTGGAAATGTTTTAGTATTACTATTAACATTACAAGAGCCTACAGGGCCACACCATACAGTTGAAGTGAAAATAATCCAAATACATTTGGTATTATATTTAGATATCACATTAATTAAATTAATTATTAAATTAATTTAATTTGATGATTAACTATTGAACACATTATACGTACAAACTTGTTGTACATAAATAGAGAAAATATTTAAAATTAATATATGAATTTTATTTATATAAAATATTAATTGTATATATTTTACCAAAATTATTAATATAAACAATTATAATAATAATTTCGGTCAAAATATAAAAGATATGAAAAGTGATATTCTTTTGGAAAGAATATAATTCTTTTTCATTACTTTCATTTTGTTTCTCTAATAATAAGGGAATAATACTGTTTTTCTTTCTGATATATGATATCGAAAGAAAATAAAAGGTAGATATCGCTTAGTGTGCTAGTGTTACCAAGTAAACACTTAAAAAAAAAGGTCTAGTTGCCATCTTTGAATTCTCACTGAAATTGTTCAAAGAGTTTTTTCTGTTCGTGGTTGACTGGGTGGAATACGTAGAGGCTAGGACATTTTTATTGCGGCTTGGATTGACATTTTTATTGCGGCTTGGATTGACATCACGCAAAGGATTTCAACCAACAACATTACATGTCGTTTTTCTAGTTTGAAAAGGTATATTTTCAACCATATTTCAACCCGATTCATTCCTTGTACATGGATCCGTGGTTGATGATCATTGGAATAATTTTTCTGCTGTCATTGGGCATACTGATGCTCACAACACATATCCCACACAAACTAAGGAGCCCAAAGAAGACTAGAAACTCAAAAACGAAGTCAAATAGCCCACAAGAAAAAAAATAATTATGAATCAATTAACAATGTCGAAATAATCCCAAAATCGCCAAAAACATTGAACACACTTTAAAACCACCTCCGATCAAACACCCGGTCTTATGGAATGGGTTCGAACTACAAGTCACCATCGAAGAAAAACAACGGTGACCAAACACCACCACACATGCCCCTACGTGCTAGCGTGTGTGAAAAGAACTAGAATATTTTGAGGGCGCGAGATGCTCATATCCCTTTGGACGATGGAAACTATAATTTGACCATACATCTAATGGCGGGCCTCCCTATACTGACAGTGTACTCAAAGGAGCACTTTGAAAATTTACTCAAAAAATACCCTAATGGTTTGCATTCAAAAATCAACAAACACAAATTCACTAAATTGAGTCAAAATGCTTTGATACCATATAATAAAATAAGAAGAGAAATAGAATAGAAGATAAGAGAATCAAATAGTTGTCTTTCACTCTATCAGGAAACACATATATATACATGTTAGTACTTGTATAAAGAGAATATAGTCTAACTAAATATAAATCCCTATAAATCAGCTACATAATTTCCTATAATCTCTCTATATACATCTTATATATTAATAAATATTCTTTAACAACATTTTAGTGAAGAAATAACTCCTAAAATAATATGATGTTGCCATCATGACTCTTTGCTTGCTAAATAACATATCTGATGGAACAGGAGAAGAATGCTCTAAGAGGTTAAATTTTAGTTGCAATCACCCTAAAACACCAGAGCTACCATATGGGCGTTGGGTTGTCTCAATATGTTCTGCTCATTGTGACACTACCAGAGCCATGTGCTTTTGCGGAGAAGGCACAAAATATCCAAATCGTCCTGTGGCAGAGGCATGCGGGTTTCAAGTGAAGTAAGCTACAGTCAGACTCCTAACATATGCTTCTTGGTATTTCTCTTATAAACTGAAAATTAGGATCCATGTACCTTGTTGCATCTATTTCAGGTTACCTGATAAACCTGTAGGTCCCAAACTGACTGATTGGACAAAAGCTGACCTGGATAATATTTTTACAACAAATGGTAGCAAACCAGGATGGTGTAATGTTGCCCCAGATGAAGCATATGCTTCAAAAGTGCACTTCAAAGAGGAGTGCGATTGCAAATATGACGGATTTTGGGGGCGCTTCTGTGAAGTGCCAATTGAAAGTGTTTGTATCAATCAATGCTCTGGACATGGCCATTGCCGTGGTGGTTTTTGTCAGGTATTCGTTTATACTTAAGTAGATTTTTATTAACAGTGGAACTTAATTTGCTTTTGAATGGAAAAAAACTGGTCAACAGTAAACTTTTGGGATAGCAAAACTTAAGGCTCTACTTTCATCTGGAAGGCTAATACCTTAAAACAATAATAACCTTCATCAATGTTTTTTGAATGATTTATAAATTTTAGGAGCTGATTTAAAGGTATGTTCCAATTTAGACTGTGATCTTTTTCTCATGAAGAGTGTTCCATTGGTGATGAACTGATGCTTAGAACAAGTAGGAAGTTTTATTGGTATTTGTTCTCTCTTTTGAATATTGAGACCACATTCACTACTTGCTAAAATGTAGGAAGTAAAATCTAAGTTTAATAAACATTCCATATTCAATTAGTGACTAAACTGAATTTAAAATTACTTATCATTTTGTGTTTCTTCATACATTTTATTTGAGTTAACCACCCTTTATATTGGAAAACATTTGGCTTAACTTGTGCCTTTCTTGGATTTATTCAGAACTAAATCAAGTTTTTTTCCAGTGCCATAATGGATGGTATGGGACAGACTGCAGTATTCCTTCAGTTGTATCTCCAATGGTGGAGTGGCCTAAGTGGCTCCGACCTGCTCATGTTGACATTCCTGGTAATGAACTCTCTGATAGGCTTCTCAAGATCAATGCTGCAGTGAGAAAGAAAAGGCCCCTTATCTATGTATACGATTTACCTCCTGAGTATAATAGTTTACTTCTTGAGGTAAGTATGAGCGATATTCAGTACTTGATACTCTTAACAGCAATATTTGTATATTTCTCACCAGATTGGCAATTCTAGGGACGGCATTATCGGTTTGAATGCGTGAACAGAATATATGATGACAAGAATTCAACACTGTGGACTGAACAATTGTATGGCTCCCAGGTATGTTCAAAGTTCAAACTACCATTAATGCAAAGCACCTTAAAACCTGAGAATTTCTTAGAATTTTTTCTTTGATTCTATAAATTTCCAGATAGCACTCTATGAGAGCATTTTAGCTAGTCCACATCGAACACTAAATGGTGAAGAAGCAGATTTTTTCTTTGTCCCTGTTCTTGATGCTTGCATCATAGCACGTGCCGCCGATGCACCCCATTTGAGTTTCGAGGTAAACTTCATCAGTTGCTGTATTTAGTATTATCTCCTCACCTCTCAGGAATTTGTCTTTTTATTTGTCTGCCCTTGTAGCGTGACTAAAGGGTTGCACTACTTTATTTCATGTGTGAATATCGAAATGGCTCTATTACTTCTAGTTTCACTTGAGATTCCTCGTATATACGTCCTTATTATTCTGTGGTTTCAGAAACATTTTGGCTTGAGGAGCTCTCTCACTCTGGAATTTTATAGGAAGGCATATGATCATATTGTTGAGACATATCCTTACTGGAACAGATCAGCAGGAAGAGACCATATTTGGGTATGATATGAAATGTTCCATTTGATGCCAATATTGAAATTTGGAGAGCATAATTGTTGATTCCCTCTCTGTATACGTCTCTGTGCCTATCTATACGTATGCTTTTATGTGCAGATTTTGTAGTATGCATGCTAATCATCTCACTTCTATATCTGAAGGCAGTCTTTTTCATGGGATGAAGGTGCTTGCTATGCACCTAAGGAGATATGGACTAGCATGATGTTGGTTCACTGGGGTAATACGAATTCTAAGCACAACCACTCAACGACAGCCTACTGGGCTGACAACTGGGACAAGATTCCATCTGAGAGAAGAGGCAACCATCCTTGTTTTGATCCTGTGAAAGATCTCGTGCTTCCTGCTTGGAAGCGTCCGGATGTTACTTCCTTAACGGCCAAACTATGGTCTAGGTGCATGTCCAATTAATTGCATTTAAAACACCTTAAATATCATATAAGATACGTTTCTCAACTTGAAACACATACAAGGGTTTTAAGAAAAGCTAAACTCTTTCATTATTTATTTTAGGCCTCGTGAGAAGCGGAAGATGCTTTTTTACTTCAATGGAAATCTAGGACCAGCTTATGCAGGTGGAAGGCCAGAAGCTACGTAAGTTGAGTACTTGTTAGTATGGATAAACTTGATTAGGGAAGTTAGGTCTAAAGGAAATATAGATTATCTTCTCACAGGATCTGCAAAATAATCACCTTCCTTTTTGGTTTTTAGTCTTTCTTTCTTCCATCTCTTATATATTCATCATCTAAAATATGCCATTTTCTGATTTTTTGAGACCGGTATTTAATAAACATTCTCAGTACTAACTTTTCGACTTTGATGTTGACGTGTTATTACTAAGAGACATGATTGATCTGGAGCCATCATCGTGTAATGATCACATGACAACTGATAATGCATTTAATAAGTTTCTAATTTTGGAAAATACGTATAGATGATTTATGGTGTTCATGCAGGTATAGCATGGGTATAAGACAGAAACTTGCTAACGAGTTTGGTTCGATCCCTAACAAGGAGGGAAAACTAGGGAAACAAAATGCAGAAGATGTGATTGTAACTCATCTTCGTTCTGAAAACTATCATGAGGATATAGCCAATTCTACTTTCTGTGGAGTGCTGCCCGGAGATGGTTGGAGTGGCCGCTTGGAAGATAGTGTTTTGCAAGGTTGTATTCCTGTGGTAATTCAGGTACTACTCTAATGCATGTTTTACCTCATTTAGCGACCTGATCTTGCTAGATTATGGGTTCAGGGAAGTATTTTATAGCTTGAATGCATAAAATTTTTCTGCTAATGCACTGAGACTACGATTACTTCCTATGTTATTATGGCAAATGAAATTATTAATACATTATAAGCAATTATTACTCCAGTTCTAGTGTACTTGTATCTAGCTTTGCAAAAAATTGGATGTTCCATCATCATTTTTCTGCTTTTATAGGATGGGATCTTCCTACCTTATGAGCATATGCTCAACTATGAGAGCTTTGCTGTTAGAATACGTGAAGATGAAATACCAAATTTGATAAAGATTCTTCGGGTATTGTCTCTTTAGGCTTTTCTTATAAATTGGGAAACCAGAAAGTTGAGAGTTACATTTTTAGATGATTTGATAGCCTTTGCATCTTGCAGGGGATCAATGAAACAGAAATAGAATTCAAGTTGACCAATATACAGAAAATATGGCAGAGGTTCCTCTATCGTGATTCTATTTTACTAGAAGCCGAGAGGCAAAAAACTGGTTTGGGAAACGTAGAAGATTGGGCGGTTCAATTCTTGCAACAAACTGAGGATGATGTCTTTACAACATTTTTACAGGTATTCTTCCTTCTTCACTGAATATAAAACTCTTTTATTCTCCAATCTTTTGCAATGGCAAATGTGAATTTTCTGGATTGCATTACATCCGACCATATAACACATCTATATCTTGAATGGGTTTGTTCTTACAGTTGTTTTAATAGAGAAACCAAAGGTAAATAAATATCTAATCCATTCTTGCAGCTAACTCTTCTAGCAGTTTTATTTCTTGGAAAAGTGCGAGCTTAATGGTGATTAAGGTCATCTCAAACCGAAGGAATCCCTTGCACGATATTAGATTGCCTTCAAAGAAAACATAATATCCTGAAGTCGACCATCTTTTTGAAGGAGAACATGCCCACTAAGTGTCTGAATATCCAACAATTTGTGTAATTTTATGATATACATATAATAGTCCCTGTTCAAGAGAAACCTTGACTCTTCAAATAATACATATCGCTGCATCCCGATGACTATTAATTGGATTATGAAGAAGTTGACTAACGACACTCACAGCAAAGGAGATGATTGGTTGAGTGACGGTAAAATAATTAAGTTTTGCAACCAAACTTCGATATTGAGTAAGGTCTTTTAAAAGCTCTCCCTGATTTGGAACAAGTTTGTGTTATGCACCGTGACATAAGATCTAGTCACAGGCCTAGACGAAAAAGAATTATTGTTTCGATCTATGGTTACTCAAAAGGCAAATACGTCATTGACTGAACCCCCTCCCAAAATAATATTTTTTTTTATAAAATAATTGCTTGCTCTTTATTTCATATTGGTGGCCTTTTTATAGGCTGTTAATAATAAAGGAAACAATCCTAATAGAACTCTTAACTTAGAGTTTACAATGGAAATAAAAACCTAATATAATAGGGAGAATAAGTAAAACTAAAACTCTCAATAAAACCTTATATAATAAAGAAATTAAATAAATCTAAAACTTTAATTGCAATAAAGTGTCCATGTCATTACTCCCCTCTTAGAGTTGATCTTGTCTTCAAGCTCAAATTTAGAATAAGCTTTAGAAGTTATCCAAAATCATCTACAACATCGCCATATTGATTGCCTTCAACATCTGGTACATCTATACAAAATAACCTTTTATATTTGTATCCCATGGAATAAGGCTCGTCACAATTATAACATAACCCATTAGTCCTTCTTTCTCCATTTATGTTTGTGTCAATCTCTTAATAAATGGTGCAGAAGAACCTAGTTTGCCATTGTTTCATGTTGGTTCCGTTGTTTGTCCCCCTCCCTTTGCAATATTTTTAGTTATTTGAATGATTGAATTGTTGTCAGTGTTTTGGGAAGTTGGACAGTTTAGGATGGCGCGAGATGACAGTGTGGAAGAGACCTTTTGTTTACGTTCCAATGTTCAAGCCATATTCATTTCAACTCTAAGGTTTTCGGGTTGTTGCATCTCAATATCAATTCTTAATTTATCTTCCAACCCAGCATTAAAGAGGTTTAAGATCAACAGTCCTAGCCAATAGTGATTGAAATTGGCATTGATATTATTCTATAGTCTCAGTTTGTCTCAAGTTTGCAAGTTCCCCCAAGGGGTTATTACTTATAGGTGGCCCAAACCTTACATGATAACACTCTTTGAAGCGCCCACAATCAAGATTTGCCTCCTCTTCTTCCATTTGATCAAACCATAATTGTGCCTCTCCTAAGAGATGGAATGAAACTAAGCCTACTTTGTCTTCTGCGTTAGCCCGTTGTTTTCCAAAAAAATTTTGCATCTTTTAAGCCACCTTAAAGGATCTCTAACACTATCACAAGTGGAAAATTCCATCTTAGAGTATCGTGGTACCATGCACTCACCGTGTTGCAAGTTTGAATTCCCTTTTTTGCCTTTGCCGCTGCCCTGTTTTTCATTATTTTTCTCTGAATACCCTTTTGATGTCTTTTGGACCAAAAGAGATAACATCGTCACCTGCTCCTCTAATGCTTGTTGCCTTATAGACAGTTGTTATGGGCCTTGGTTTAAGGTCTACTCATAGGTCTAGACGAGAAAGAATTCTTGCTTCGACCTATGGTTACTCAAAAGGCAGATTCATCCTTGACTGAGCCCCCTCCCAGAATAACATTTTTTTTATAGAATAATTGCTTACTCTTTATTTCATATTGGTAACCTTTTATAGGCTATTAATAACATAGGAAAGAGTTCTAATATAATTCCTAACTTAGAGTTTATAAGGGAAATAAAAACCTAATATAATAGGGAGAATAAGTAAAACTAAAACTCTTAATAAAACCTGATATAATAAAGAAATTAAATAAATCTAAAACTTTAATTGTAATAAAGCATCCATATCAGTCTGACAGTAAGATCCATGGGATTTTTCCACAAGTTTACAATTTAGCATTCCAATTTCTTTTAGAAGATCCAAAGCATACTTAATTTGGGAAATAATGATACATGTTTTTGATTAAGCCACCTCAATTCCTAGAAAGTTTTTCAACTTCCCCAAGTCTTTCATCGGGAAATGATTAAACAAATGTTTGTTGAGATGTGAAATACTTCATGATCATCCCTTGTAATAATAGTACCATCCACATACACAACTAAATAGATGCACTTTCCACAACTATCGTGACGATAGAAGACTGAATGATTTGCTTCACTTCGCTTCATCCCAAACATTGAAATGCCCAGACCAAGCCCTAGGAGATTGTTTTAAGCCATCTAGTGATTTGCGCAGCCGTCAAACCAACTGCTTCACTTCGCTTCATCCCAAACATTGAAATGCTCGAACCAAGACCTAGGAGATTGTTCAAGCCATCTAGTGATTTGTGCAGCGAACAAGCTAACTCAAACTCTTCTTGAGCCAAAAAACCTGGTGGTTGCTCCATTTAAACTTCCTTAGTTAAATTACCATGAAGGAATTCATTCTTAAGAACCAATAGATAATATTCCAATGATGCATTGCAATGAGAGAAATTGATAATTGAATTAAAGCAATCTTTGCAACAAAATAAAAAAATTTCTCCACAGTTCAGACTAGTAATCTATGTATACCCTTGTCCAACCAAATGAACCTTCAATCATTCTATCTTTCCATCAGAATTAGTTTTAACTATGTATACCCATCGACAACCAACAATAGTTTAGGGAACAAGGTCGCAAGTATGATCAGCATGGAAGACATTCATCTCCTCTACCATAGCTTGTTACCATATAGGTTTATTATGGTAAGAATTATATTAAGAAATGTTTGAACATATAGTTACTCAATTTTACAGATCATTCATATATTTATATGCATAATAAAATCACATTAAAGTGTTTTATGTCACATATACAAATAACTCAATTCTTTACTTGAATAGTAGTCACTAAATTTTATGAGTGAATTAATACCATAATTTTTAATGTTGTTGCTATTCTCCGACCTTTCTTCACATAAAAATATTTAACTTTTGATACAAAATTTGTATGACATTACCACTTGCCGTTCTAGAAACTAGGTTCGATAAGCTTTTTACATATAAGGATTATTCTCTAATTCATTTTAGACAATTTATAATAAAAAAAATCAAAGTTAAAATTAGGATGCAAGCTCCACTTGTTCCATTGGAAACTAAATTCTTACAACCATATATGTCTTAACTTTTAATTCATTCTATAATTTTTGAAAAATTTTCAAAGTTACACTCCTATTGCTATCACCAAACTGTTTTAGTGAAATTGTTTATTTCTTTATTGCCTAGTTGACATATTAAACACATTTTCCTATTAATACCACATTCACACATATTCACATATACATATATATCAAATCATATTTATTGACCATTCCTTGACAACCAATTTCCATAGCACATTATTAGTTAATATGACATTTTGTGACCAAGGCTTATTACCACAACTTCTCAAATCACTTATTACCAACACTTTAATTCATGAGAACTTATACATATTCATTTGCGTAATCATGTTAATAATTATTACACAAATTCAATAATTTTCTAAACATGTTAGTGTTAGAAAGTAAGAGAATCCAAGGGTACTTACCTCTTGGATGCACTTATACTAAAAAACCAAGCCTCCAATCACTTGAATCCATCCTCATACATGATTGAAATTTCATTTTCTATTATTTCATCATATTCTCGTACACCAAATATAACCAAATATTAGCATATAAGCTTTGTAAGCTTTCTCATGATAACAAATCTCAAATATCAAACTAGAAGTGTCGTTTCTTATCTAATTGAAGCCTTTTCTCTTTAGCTTCAACTTTCTCTCTCGAAACCCATGAAACCCTAGATTGAAATAGATGAATTTGGAGAGAGATGAGTTTGGAGATGGATTTAAGCTTGAAGAAGAGTTTTTTTTACTTATTCTTAACAAAAAATTGAAGTTTGTGGTTGAAATTTTGATTTAAATTTGAAAAGGAAAGTAAGAAAAATGAAAAAAAATAAAAGAGAACTCCCATGGGGGAGAGAGGGAAGGATGGCTAGTAATTGAAGGGAGAATGAATTTTTATTCCTTTTTTTCAATATAAAACAGTAAATGAATTAACCAAACCACAGGCAAAGTTAAGCCCCATCTCCTCAATTATAGAAATTCAATGGTCCCAATTTATTTTCAATATCAAGTATCTTAGAAAATAATATTTATAATATAAAGTTTTTGAGGGATAAGAGGTACCACAAAAATCTCACTCATTTTTTCAATTTCCACATTTTCATATCCACGGTTTTCTTTATTGTTTTTAACTCCAATATCAATTTTAATTTCATAAAAATCTATGACTCATTTTTTCAATAGTTTTTTTTTTAAATTTCACTATACTTGACCTCAAAACAATGCCAGATGTCGTACTTAAAATTTTGGGATGTTACAAAATCTACATAAATATATAATAAAATCACCTAATAACCTAATTGAATGCTCTAAAATACTCCTATAACTTGTTTCAACCAATACGGCGTGAAATCTAGAATAATTTTCTACTTTCATTTTATCCAATTTAAATGACTTGTGGAACAACCTACCTTAAAAACAATGAACAAAATTAAACAAACCGCCATAAAAAATAAGGTATGAGTGGAGACATAACCTCCTCTAATCCTACTGGAGTGGGAAAGTAGAGGCATATCCTCCTAACTAACAACTAAGAAATACAAAGATCTAACGAATAAAAAAGCAAACAATAAATTAAATAATGTTAGTTCTTTGACTTAGTGTAATTCTCATGTGTAAAATGTTAGTGAACTAAGAGTGTGCAAACAATACTCCACTCCTTTAAGTTGTGCTTGTCCTCAAGCATAAAAGTGTGGAATAGAGGAAATGGCCTCCCAAGAAGCTTTAGTTTGAGAACTATGCTACTAATGGATCAAGACTTTTGATAAGCTACAAATTTTTCGATGATTAATTTCGATCAACGACTGGATGAATGAGATTTAAGAAAACTTGAAGGAAGAGTAGAAACTACACTATTTCCCCCTTCATGAAACCGTTTAGGACAAGAAACATGAAAAATTGGATGTAGTTTCGTACCCAATGGAAACTCCAACTTATAAGCCATTTATCCAATACCCTACAAAATTTTGAATGGGCCATAGAATTTGGGCAACAACTTTTGGTGCTGATGAATAGCTATGGAGAGTTTCCTATAAGACTGGAATTCTAATAACACCTTATCCCTTCTTGAAATTCAGCAAGTTGATGTTTGGAATAAATGTTGATAATTTATCTCAACTAGTCTCATCACTGATTTTTTAGGGATTAGGTTATCTTAAAATTAGGATTATTGATTTAATGAATTGATTATGTTTCCTTAGTTAACCCACTCTTTTAGTATAAATTGCAATGTAAAATTTTTTTGTTGCAATAAACAAAAGAAAAAAGTTTGAGAATCCAGATTTTAAGGAGCCTATTTTTTCGAAATTCCCAAACCTAGAAAATACAATTTAGTACTCTCTATTTTTTGACCTATTTTTCTCACCACCCCCTTCAACAGTGTTGTAGTCTCATCTCAAGTGAAACCTAAAAATCCAGTGACCAAACTCCCTTCACATAGCTCTCGCACTCCACCTACAGCTTCAGCATGCTTGTTCACCCATCAACGCGTGCAACTCACATCCATCAAGTTTGATTCTCCAATCACCATCGTTGGCTTGGTTGGTGCATTTTCTTTTGAGAGAAAAAAATGACAGAATTTTAAAAAATATTATTTATGATAACCCCTCAAATCCAACATCCAAATTTCTAAAGTCAGGTAATACCTTTAGTACTCATATTAATATTGACTCATGGATTATTAATTCTGGTGTGAATAGACACGTGACAGGTTACTCTAAAAGTTTTTTAAACTATTTCCCAAGTCAAACAAAAAAGTGTAAGGGTAGTCGATTGGTCTTTTACTCCTGTAATTGGATCAGGTTCTGTCAATTGTACACCCAATTTTAAACTATCCTCTGTACTACATGTTCCACGTCTTTCAGTTAGGTTTTTATCTGTTAGTGACATCACAAATACCTTAAACTGCAAAATTGAGTTCTTTTCCTGGTCATTGTGTATTCTAGGACCTTCAAATAGGGAAAAAAATTGGTTGTGGTAGATTGCGTTATGACTTATATATGTTGGAGAGTAGTAGTGAATCTGTTCAAGCCTTTTTTGGAGGTAATAAGGTTATCAACCAAGAAATAATGCAGTGACATAAGCGGTTAGCACACCCATCATTTTTTTGTTATGAAAACATTATATCCCAAGTATTTTCAAAGACTCGATTTGATTCATTGTTTTGTGAAGCTTGTGATTTTGCTAAACACATTAAAAATTCTTATCCTTTAAGAAATAATAGAAGTAATACTCCTTTTATGACTATCCATTATGATGTTTGGGGACGAACTCGACATACGCCACTATTTGGTAATCGATGGTTTGTTACTTTTATTGATTGTAGCACTAGGATGACTTAGGTTTATTTGCTAAAATCGAAAAATGATGTGTTTACATGCTTCCAATCTTTTCATAAAATGTTGTGTACTCAATTTGATACTAAGATACAGTTTTTTAGAACTGACAATGGTACAGAGTACAATTTTGATATCTATTTGGAGTCTTATGAGATAATTAATCAAACAACTTGTCTTGATACTAGTTCACAGAATGGGGTTTCTAAAAGGAAAAATAGACATATGCTAGAAGTCACTCTTATCTCTTATGTTTTCCATGAACCTTCAAAAACCATTCTGAGGGGACACAATTCTTGTAACCGCCTACCTTATTAATAGAATGCCACTCAGAACCCTTAATTTCAAATGTCCTTTGGAAACTTTGCAAGGTAAAAATTATTATATTGTTCCTCCTAGGATATTTGGAGGTGTCTATTGTATAAATAATTGGAAAGCAAGTAAATTAGATCCATGAGCCCTTAAATGCGTGTTCATTGCGTATTCTCCAACACAAAAGGTTACAAGTGTTATCATCCTCCTTCATGAAGAACTTTTGTTAGTATGGATATTACATTTAGAGAAATTAAGCCCTATTATGGTACAACTCAATCACCTCTTTAGGGGGAGAACAATGAGAGAGAAGAAGTGATCCCTGGCTCAATAACTATTGAAAACCTTATTCCAGAAGACACCATTGTTCAAAGGGAAGCTACTTCTCAAGGATAGACTATTATACAAAAGGAGATTGTTAGGCATTTGGACAAACCCAATTTAAATAAGTGCTTAAGAAGACTTAAAACAAAAGAATTCATCATGTAACCTATTATGTGCCAAGAATCTTCCTCTTTTGTTGAGTTACCCCTTAATGATTTAGATAAACTTATTGCCCAAAGAAAAGGTGTTAGATATTGTACTAGACACCCTATATCTAACTTTATCTCTTATGACTCGTTGTTCTCTACCTATAAAGCCTTTGCCTTGTCTTTGTTCTCTTTGTTTATTCCATAAGATTGGCATGAAACATTTGAAGATCCAAAGTGAAAAGAAGTCATGATTGAAGAATTGAAGGCAGTAGCAAATAATGAGGCTTGGAAGCTAGTAACTCCTCCAATAGACAAGAATTTGGTGGGATACAAATGGGTGTTTACTGTGAAACACAAGTCTGATGGTTCGATTGAGAGGTACCAAGCCAGATTGGTTGCTAAAGGCTTCACTAAAACTTATGGAGTAGGTTATCAAGAGACGTTTGCCCCTGTTGCCAAAATGAACACCATCAGAATTTTATTATCTTGTGCAGCTAACCTTGACTTGAACCTACAACAATTTGATGTGAATAATACATGGAGACTTAGAAGAGGAAGTATATAAGGAGCTCTTGGATTTGATAATGCAAAAATGCAAGGGAAAGTATGCAACTTGAAGAAAGTCTTGTACGGATTGAAACAATCTCCTATAGCATGGTTTGATAGGTTTCGCAAAGCTATGATCACTTTTGGTTATCAACAAAGTAATATTTATCCTACCCTTTTTATGAAACAAAGTGATGACAAGAGACGATGAGGAAGAAATGGCTCGACTAAAACAATGTTTGGCTTGAGAATTTAAATAAAAGATCTAGGGAAGTTACAATATTTTCTGGGAATTGAAGTTGCCAGATCAATGATCGACTATTTAACGTCACAACAATATTGTGCAAGCGTACACTATCGATGCAAGTATAGTAGACAAATATGAATCTATCGAATATCGATCCCACAAGGATGGTTGTCTTTTTTCTATCAATGTCAGTGCAATAAACAAATAAAAATAAGATAAATTGTGAGAAAAGTTGTCGGAGAAATACTTTGAAAATAAAGATGAAATATGATAATGATAATGATAAAATGGGTTCCCTAACGTGAATATTCAACAAAATACTAAGTGCTCACAAGGTATAAAAGGATAGGTGATTGTTGATTCAATAAATTGCAATGAATATCTTACCAAGCTTAACTTCTATATTTGATCTAAGACTTAAACATGCACATTAATCATACCTTCCGACAATGGCAATGGAGCACAATTAAGAACAAGTGGATTAAATTCCTCTAATCCTCAAGCAACTTCTGTTGTCATGCTTCTTAGCTTGAACTGTCGTTGCATTTTCTAGTGGCAGTGATCGTAATAACATTTCCATGCTAAAAACATTCAAACCCAAAAATTAAATAATAGAAGCAAGGTTGAATAAAATAACATTTAACCTAGAATTCATGTGTAATTCCATACAAACATGAAATAGAATGTAATCACCAGCGTTTAGAAAAGAAATATAAAAGAATCAAGTGGAGAATACTATTCCTAGACAATCTCGACTTGATCTCTCAATTCCCACTTGTGTCACACTCAGGGCTCCTCGTCAAAAGCTGATTTGCATCCCTTTCACGTCGGCTCACCCGTAGGAGACTTAAGTCACCATAGCCAAAAGCTTCAAAGGATAAGTTGAAGAAGATAATGCACGAAAAAGAATCTTTTTTTTTTCATTGTGAATATTTATATTCTTCCAAATTGTACAAGTGTCCTTTCATAATAATTATTCTACCTCTGTGCATACCAATTGGTTATACCAGACTAGACAGCTCACACATTTTTGTTCTTATCCGCATTGAAAGCTTCTTTGACAGCCATCGGGTACAACAACGTTCTTGGGCTCAATCTAGAAATACTCTTGCAGCAACACCAGTACTAAAACATGATAAAATTAAGGATAAATAAGCTAAGGTCCATTGAATTATAAAATGCAATTTATTGAACTAAAAATGCTAAAGTATGTGCTAAAGATAACTAAATGGGGACAAGTTAACCAATAAGTAGGGAGAAAACATATGTTCTTTCTAGTATTATCACATCCCTAAACTTGAGTTTTTACTTGTCCTTAAGTAAAACAGAAACTAGCAAGGCTACATAAGAATTTACCAAGGCAAATGATCATTCTAGCAAGTTGAATCACCTAAAATCACAATGAATGAGTTACATTCAACTGAAAAAATATTGCATCGATAATACACAAGTATGAATGAATAAGATTACAACTTCATCAAAGCCAGCATCATACCTCAAATCCTAAATTCTATCTACCAATATAGCATTTATTGTACAATACTAAGTATCTATGAATATCATAAATATATATCTCTCTTTTTTAAGGGATATCATTGCATTATTATACCCTTGTTCCTGTGAAGTAATGATGGAGTGCAACAAACCCCCAGAGAGTACGTAATTGCGTAGAAACACACTCATGTAGCGACAGCTTTTGGCTAGATTCATTTTTCTAATGCTTGCATTGGAGTTTCCTCTTTAACAATTCACAATACACCCACATTAGAGTGTCTCTTATTTATAACTATATATATAAGCAGCTGTAAAAGACATATTCATTCAAGATTCAAGGAATACTACTAGTCATCCATTACTAATGCAACCTAAATCATTCATCAAAGAATTGAAGATACAACATTCAATCAAATTTATCCAACTCATTCATTAATAATTTACTTGATTCAAGAATTAAGCATCTAATGTAACAAAAAATTTTAAACACATTTCATTAACCACAAATAAACCTTGCATGCTTCATTAAACTCAAAAGAAATTTTTTGAAATGTGGGTGCATTTTCAAACCCCATATGCATTCCCCCAAACTTAAAGTTTTCATTATCCCCAATGAACTAACATTAAAATGCAATGACAATAGAAATGCAACGACAATGTGCACTAACAAAATAAAAATTACAATTACATGCACTGCATGAACGCTACAACTAAAACACTAAAACAAACTAACTCAATTTTCCTCATTCACAGATGTGGCTGCACAATGCTTCTTCTTCCTCCTCTTTTTCTCCTCCTTCTTGCGCATTTTGTCTTTGGAGCGCTTTCTCTTCTTTTCTTTTAGCTTTGCATGATCCTCGGATCGCTCCTCAGTTTTCAGCTTTGCCTCGACATCATCGGCTGCTTCTTGTGTAGGAGGGATCACCTTGGGTGGTCCGGTGTAGACCACTATCGCCAAAGAGTTAAGGTCTTCACTGGTTACCTTTGCAACTTCTGTCAGTGTAGCTTCATCTCGCTTTAAATTATCAATAGTTACACCCACAAACTCGATTGTAGTGACAGTGTTCTCAGTATATTCTTTCATAATATCTTCTTTCTCATCTTCTTCTTCATTGTCCTTCTCATTCACATCCTCAACAAGGACCTCCTCTTCTCCAACATCAACTTCCTCCTCAACAGTAAGTTCCTCTTGACCAGTAGTGAAGTCATCCTCGAACAGGCTACCAATATTTTACAAGCACTCCTCAACGTCCCTTGATTCCTCTTCTTTCTTATCATTAGAGACATGCACAATGGGAGGGGATGACATCGATCTGTCTCGGTCCCCTAAGTTAGTATCCTTTGATGATAGTTCATAATCTCAGATGATTGGTGGAAACACTGGAAATTTTGGGAGTGGGTTGGGCTCAACTAACACAATGTGGCTATAATAGAACTGTTCCAAACGTTGGTATAAGCATAGAACAAATTTTTTAATCTGTACATATCCTTTATTACAGCGACAAGCCTGATCTGCTTATTACTGATGGAATTTCCCAACTTCTCGATATCCTTCATTTTGTGCAATAAGGATGTCTCTATAGTAAGGTTTATTCTCTTGCTTTCTACATTGGTTTTGCCTTTCCTCGTCTTGCTGGTTTCTGCCTCCTTCACTATCTACATATCTTTGCCACGAATCATTCTTTCAATAGAGGCTTCATTGATCGTGCCCTTATTATCTAGGAGTTCATCATCATCACGGAGCACGATCCCTTTTTGCTAGGACAATAGCATCACCAACGATGGGAAAACCAAAATTCTAGATTGTCTTAAGGTGCAGTCAGTATTTTCCTAGTGGATTATTGCGCTGACATCAATCTTTCCGCCCTTAACAATTGAATGTATTAGGCACATTCTATCGAGGGTGACTATGGTGCTGTGAGTATAGGGCTTTAGCCTGCATTTGACAAAGTGAAACCATATTTTGCTTTGCAGTGTTAGGAAGTGTCGGTGCATCGTATAATTCTTCTAATGAGAACCCGTCCATAGTACTTCCTCGACACATAAATCCTTCATCAATAGGTCTCTTTTATCGTTTGTGATATCCTCAATCAACTCGGAGTGTTCATCCTCATCCACTTTAGTGTTACACAACTCATTGATTTTGTTAAACTCTATGGGATTAAACCTTCTTAAACAAAGATGAACTCTAACTCATGGTCATAAAGGTTAGTGTAAAATTCACGTACCAATAAAGGAAAATAGCTTTCAGGAGAAGTGTAGAAAGTCTCTCACTTCAGCTTGGAGATGGTTTTATAGACTTTCTTGCCCAAGTCTTGCTGTTGCGAAAGGAGAATGCCCTGTTTTGCTTCAAAATGTTGTCTTGAAATCGGTCCTTGGCCGCTTTCATTAAAAAGATCAATGATTCCTTTTTGTTCATTGGCATGTAGGATTCTGGTTCACGAAATGCAGTTGCAAAGGACGAGTGTTCTTCAACAGACTTGGTGGTTTTCTTGACTGATCCTCTCATTCTTGCCATATTTTTTTGAGTGAAGAAGGTTTGAAGTTGTAAAGGTATGAGCTTGGGGAAGAGAAAGTGAATAAAAAGGGCTGCTTTGTACGTGTTACAGTCAACACAGTGAAGGGGAGGTTTATAGCGAGTGAAATAAGAAGATGGAAAGGCGTGATTTTTTTATGATAAATCGAAAGAGCATAAAGCTGGTGAGAATAAATGTGTCTAATGAAAATTACGCCCGCTCAGACAGATCAGACGGTTAGGTCAATTAATCAAACGATGGGATCTAAAATCCTTTATATGCCCTCATTCTTGATGAGTCATGAGTGGCAGTACAATCATATGATCTTCGTTGACAATAAAGTCCAAGTGCGTCAACAATGGTACCTAATTATTCTGCAAAAACAAGAAGTTAAACAAACTTGAACAAAAACAAAAATAAAATAAAATAAAATTACATAATAATAAATTCAATAAAAATTAAAAAATTTCAACTAATTTAATAGTCTCTACCTGCTTTTGATCAATATTCCCAAAATAATGTTTCAACCGCTGTTTATTCACTTTGATGTGGTGTCCATCATGTAAATCTTTGATTGTGATTGCACCATGTGGAAATACTTCGACAACTTTAAAAGGTCCAGACCAACGTGAGTGCAATTTACTCGGGTGCAATTTCAGTCTAGAATTGAATAATAAAACTTGGTGACTCGTGATAAATTGTCGCTGCAAAATAATTCTGTCATTCCATCGTTTGGTTTTTTCCTTGTATATAGCAGCGTTTCATAGGCATTTCGCTTAATCTCCTCTAGTTCAGTGATATCCAACAACCTTTTCTTTCTAGTAGCTTTATAGTCCATGTTCACTTGCTTAATTGCCCACATTGCTTTGTGCTCCAGTTCAACTGGCAAATGACATGCTTTCCCAAAACCCAACTGATACGGCGACATCCCTAATGGGATTTTATATGCTGTCTGCAATTCCCATAAAGCGTCTCCAGTCTGGAAGACCAATCTTTCCTTAAAGGGTTCACAATCATCTCAAGAATGTTCTTAATTTGTCGATTGGATACTTCAGCTTGTCCATTGGTTTGCGGATGATAAGTAGTAGTCATTCTATGATTAACTCCATATCCATTCAGTGCAGCTGCCACTTGGTTGTAATGAAAGTGTGTACCCTGATCACTAATCAATGCCTTAGGTGTGCTAAAGCGGGTGAGTATATGCTTGTGAAAAATTTTAAGCACTGTCCTTGCATTATCTTTTGGGACTGCAATAGCTTCAACCCACTTCACTACTAATATGTAAAGATTTCCAAATAAACTTGGAAACGATCCCATAAAATCCATACCCTAAACATCGAACAATTCTATCTCCATAATCGATTGTTGCAACATTTCATTGTGTCGGGATATAAAACTAGTGCGCTGACACCTATCTAATTGATTCAAAAAATTGTGGGCACCCTTGAATAGTGAAGGCCAATAGAATCCTGATTGGAGAACCTTAGTAGCAGATCACATGCCACCGAAATGACCTCCATAAGGAGCATCATGATAGTGCTTCAAGATTGAAAGTGTCTCCTCTTCTGGAACACAACTCTGAATGATGTTGTCATTGCATATCTTGAATAAATATGGCTTGTTCCAATGGTACTTCGCTACTTCAAGAAGAAATCTTTCTTTTTTATTGCCTGTGACACACAATGGGAGTTTTCCACGCACTAGATAATTAACCAAATTCGTATACCAAGGGGTTGCATCTATAGGGTTGCATCTATAGCAAATAACTTCCCATTTGGGAATGCATCGACAATTTGAAGTATGTTTCCATCTTCGCTGCCAACTTTCAATCGAGACAAATGGTCTACAACTTGATTCTCTGAACCTTTGCGATCTTTTATCTAGATGTCAAATTCTTGCAACAGTAAGATATAGTGTATCAGTCTTGGTTTTGCATCCTTCTTTGCAAAAAGATATCTCCACGGTAACCTTTGCACCGACAAGATATGAATGAAACTTGTCGAAAGAAAAGATTACAACCAACAATTCTTTCTCTGTAGTGGTATAATTAATTTGAGCCTCTGTCAGAGTTTTGCTAGAATAATAGATGGTGTGAAATATTTTTCCATTACGTTGTCCTAGAATAGAACCCACAGCAAAGTCGCATGCATCGCACATAACTTTAAAAGGTTGAGGCCAATCTAGTGCAACGATAATAGGTGCATTTACTAGCTGCTTCTTTATTTGAATAAATGCATCCAGACATGCCTCCTTAAAGAGGTACTTTTGATTTTGTTCCCTCAATCAGCATAAGGGCTTTGCAATTGTCGAAAAATCTCTAATAAATCTTCGGTAAACCCCCCATGCCCAAGAAAATTGCGAATGCCTTTCATTTTTTTCAGTGGAGGTAATTTCTCAATGATTTCCATTTTAGCTTTATCTACTTCAATACCTTGACTAGAGATGTGATGGCCTAACACAATGCCTTCAGTTGCCATGAAATAACAATTTTCCCAATTTAGAAGAACAAGATGTGTGTCTTCACATCACTTCAATACTTTATTCAAGTTATCAGTGCAATGATCAAAATCATTCCCATAGACAGAGAAATCGTCCATGAAAACCTCTAAAGAATCATCAATCATATCCGAGAATTTTGCCATCATGCACTTTTGAAATGTGTCTGCTGCGTTGTAAAGACCGAAAGGCATACGGTGAAAAACAAAAGTACGAAAAGGGCAGGTGAAAGTTGTTTTTCCTGATCCTTTGGTATAATAACAATTTGATTGTACCCAGAATAACCGTCTAAAAAACAATAATAGGCTTTTCCAACAAGCCTATCTAACATTTGGTCAATGAAAGGAAGCGGGAAATGGTTATTCCTTGTGGCAGCATTAAGTTTGCGATAATCCATACATACTCGCCATCCTGTAGGATTACGTGTAGGAATTAACTCGTTTTTGTCATTGCTAACCATAGTGATGCCATTCTTTTTAGGTACGCATTGCATTGGACTTACCCAATTGCTATTAGAAATAGGGTGAATAATTCCAGCATCAAGCCATTTTATAATTTTATTCTTAATAACTTCCTTCATATTCTCATGTAATCTTCTTTGTTGCTCAATCGATTGCTTGCCTTCATCTTCCAACTCAATCTTGTGCATGCAAAAAGATGGACTAATGCCTCGAATACCGGTAATACTCCAAGCAATAGCTCGTTTATGTTGCTTAAGAATATGGACCAATTTCTCTTCTTGAGTCACATCTAGTGTTGCAGAGACAATAATTGGGAGAGAACTGTTATCACAAAGAAAGACATATTTAAGATGAGTAGGTAGTGGTTTCAATTCCAGAGTAGGAGCTTCTTCAATAGATAACTTGAAAATTGGAGCCGTTTTGTTGGCTAAGTCTAAGGATTCAATCTGCCATCCATGCCTGAGTTCAATATTATTAGCTTCAATTACTATCACAATCATCTAAAAATTCATCATCAGATGTCACTGCAAACTCCTCAAAAAGCTTTGGTCATTGAATTCTTCCTCAATTAGATAATCTAGCACATCGACAGTATGTTATTCTTCTTTATCTTTGCATTGAATAGATTCAAAAACACTGAAGGTAACATGCTCATCATTAAGTCGCATGGTCAGTTCACCTCTGTAAACATCAATAAGAGTTTGTCCAGTGGCTAAAAATGGTCGTCCCAAGATTATGGGAACCTCCTTGTCTACCTCGCAGTTAAGTATAATAATATCAGTCAGAAAAATGAATTTATCCACACGAACTAAGATATCTTTGATTTGCCCTTCAGGTTCAGTCAAGGATCGATCTGCTAGTTGCAATGTCATTGCAGTAGGTTTCATGTGACCAATTCCCAACTTTCTAAAAATAGATAGTGGCACTAGGTTGATGCTAGCTCCTAAATCACATAAATTCTTGCCCAAATAATGGTTGTCAATTGAACATGGGATAGTAAAGCTCCTAAAATCATTCATTTTTGGGGGGTAACTTATTTGCAAAACAACACTATAGCCTTCTGTGAGTGCAATGGTTTCAATATCACTGAGCTTCTTCTTCTAGGACAAGATCTCCTTCATAAATTTCCCATAATTAGGAATTTGCACAAAAGCGTCCACTAAAGGAATATTGACATGAAGTTGCTCTAGTGTGTCCAGGAACTACTGATACTTTTATCATGCTCATTCTCCCTAAATCTTTGTGAAAAAGGTAAAGGTGAAGATACATCAGATTGTGTCGGTACCTTTGATTGTGTCGACAGTTTCGAGGGTCGGGCATTAGGCATATGATTGACAATTACAGGAACTTCTTTGTCTGGTACATCGATAAGCTCTTCAGATTCAACCTTCTCACTAGTGATCAGTTCACCAATATCTTGAGATGTTACAGTAGAGTCTATAGTCGGCTCGCCAGTTTGTTTACCACTCCTAAGAGTGATAACCATGCAGTGTTCTTTCCCCATCGGATTAAGATTTTTTGTGTCACTAGGTAGTGTGCCCAGTGGTCGAATATTTAGATTCGAAACAAGTTGTCCTAATTGTGCCTCCAACACCCGAATAGAAGATGATTTCCCTTGCACCATAGCTTCCGTGCGAATAATATACTCCCGCATTAAAGCTTCAAGAGTAGCTAACGGATCAGAAGGAGAAGCTTGTGTGTACTGTTCTTGTCGATGTCCTTGAACATGCTGATTCTGCATTAAAGAGAGTTATGGTTGCGTTTGATTCTAGTGTGGATGCATTTAGGTGTGCTGATTGTAGTTCTACTGTTGTTGATTGTAATTCCCTTGTTTTGGATTATAATTGCCTTGAGTAGACGTATTCCCATATCATAATGTCATAGCATTTTATCCAGCATTCTGAGTTCCGCAAGAGTGTTGATTGCGTGCAGAATTATTATAAGAGTTGCCATAAAAATTGTTACAGATGTTATTGACATAAAAGGCATTGTCTGCATGTTATGGACAATCTTCATAGCTATTGTTGTCACCGTAAATCTCACAACAAAAGGTAGGAACATCAACTTGTTGAGCGACTTGTATAGGTGTAACGTGACTAGTCCCTTGCATATTTTTTATCGTATTTGCAAGAGAAGAAACTTGAACACTAAGTGTAAATATTGCATCCAATTCAATAACTCCCTGAGTAGCTTTTACTTGTGCAACTTTAGAGATAGGATATTGGTAATCATTCTAAGCAATTCTCTCAAGAATTCCAACAACATCATCATAAGTACAATCCAGCAAAGGACCATTGGCTGATGCATCGATAAGATTCCTCGTTTGTGAATTCAACCCATTATAGAAAATCTCAACTTGTGTTTTCTGTTGAATATTGTGCATGGGGCAACATCGAAGTAAAGATTTATAACGTTCCCATGTAGTGTGAAGATTCTCATCTTCTAGCTGATGATAAGCTATAATATCATTTTGCAGACAAGCATTCATTTTCGGCGGGTTAAAGCGCAAAACAAACTCTATTGCTAGTGCATTTCATGAAGTAATTGAGCCAATTGGTAGCCCAAGGAACCAAGTACGAGTTCTTCCCTGCAATGAATAAGGAAATAATTGCATTTTCAAAGCTTCATCAGGAACGCCTTGTTGACTAAAGGAAGCACACATCAATAAATATGATTTAAAATGTTCTCGTGAATCTTCATGTGGTAGTCCAGCATATTGCCCATTAGAATTTAACATTTGAAACATGACTAGCTTGAGTTCAAAATTCCTAGCTTAGATTGCTGGCCTAACAACTCTCGATTGTAAATCATCCAAGATAGGTACTACAAAATCTCGTATAGTCTTGTTTTGTATTTGCACGTTTTGCGACAATGGTGGGTCATTAGCTTTTTGTTGCTGCAACGGAATATGGCTGCATCGTTTCTTGGTAAAGTCATACTCCTTTGTTATTGAAGTCTCCTCCAAACAGTTCTTTCAATTTTTAAATCAGAGTCAACAATAAACTTCGAATTGTTTCGGTTCATAAAACACCTAAAATAAAATGTGAAAATAGCGACAAAAAAAAAAACAAGTTAGTAACAAATAAATATTATATAATAAAAAAAGTGCAAAAACAAAAATAAACATTAAAAGAACGTCATCCCTGGCAATGATGCCAAAACTTGATCAGTTGTCTATCATCACAGCAATATTGTGCAAGCGTACACTATCGACGTAAGTATAGTAGACAGAAATGAATCTGTCGGATATCGATCCCACGAGGATGGTTGTCTTTTGTTTATCAATGTCAGTGCAATAAATAGATAAAAATGAGATAAATTGTGAGAATATTTATCGGAACAATACTTTGAAAATAAAGATGAAATATGATAATGATAATGATAAAATGGGTTCCCCAATGTGAATATTCAACATAATACTAAGTGCTCACAAGGTATAAAAGGATAGGTGATTGTCGATGCAATAAATTGCAATGAATATCTTACCAATCTTAACTTTTATATTTGATCTAAGACTTAAACATGCACATTAACCACACCTTCCAATGATGGCAATGGAACACAATAAAGAACAAGTGGATTAAATTCCTCTAATCCTCAAGCAACTTTCATTGTCATGCTTGTTAGCTTGAACTGTCACTGCACTTTCCTGTGGCAATGACCACAATAACATTTCCATGCTAAAAACATTCAAACCCAAAGATTAAATAGTAGAAGGAAGGTTGAATAAAATAACATTTAACCCAGAATTCATGTGTACTTCCATACAAACATTAAATAGAAAGTAATCACCAGCGTTTAGAAAAGAAATATAAAAGAAACAAGTGGAGAATACTATTCCTAGACAATCTCGACTTGATCTCTCAATTCCCTCTTGTGTCGCCCTTAAGGCTCCTCCTCAAGAGCTTATCTACATCCCTTTCACATCGGTTCACATGTAGGAGACTTAAGCCGCCATAGCCAAAAGCTTTAAAGGATAAGTTGAAGAAGATAATGCACGAAAAAGACTCCTCTTTTTTCTCTTTCCTTGTGAATATTTATATTCTTCCAAATTGTACAGATGTCTTTTCATAAGAATTATTCTGCCTTTGTCCGTACTAGTTGGTTATAAAAGACTGGACAGCTCACACATTTTTGTTATTATCCATATTAGAAGCTTTTTTGACAGCCGTCGGGTGCGACGACAGTCTTGGGTGCAATATGGAAATACTCATGCAACGACATCACTATCAAAACATGACAAAATTAAGGATAAATAGACTAAGGTTCATTGAGTTATAAAATGCAATTTACTGAACTAAAAATTCTAAAATATATGCTAAAGATAACTAAATGGGGACAAGTTAACCAATAAGTAGGGAGAAAACATATGTTCTTTCTAGTACTATCAATAAAAAAATCAATCTTCATATCTCAAAGAAAATACATCCTAGACCTCTTGACGAGACAACTATGATGGGATGCAAACCCGCAGAATCACCTATAGAAAGCAATCATAAGTTGCAAACCGGAATAGGAGTCTGTGGATAAAAAGGATATCAAAGACTAGTTGGTAGATAATTTATCTCACACACACTAGACTGGACATAACATATACAGTTAGTTTGGTATGTCAGTTTATACATTATCCTCGAGAGTCTCATATGTAGGCTGTCTTTCACATTCTATGCTACCTAAAGTTTGCCCCAAGAAAAGGTCTCCTCTTTTCATCATCTCCATATAGAAACTTTTACAGATGCAGATTAGGCTGGATCTCTGGATGATAGAAGGTCTACATCTGGATATTGTACACTTGTGGGAGGAAACTTAGCCATTTGGAGATGTAAGAAGTAAAGTGTGGTTGCTCGATCAAGTGTTAAGGCACACTACAGAGCCATGGCTCAAGGTATTTGCAAGCGACTATGGTTATTAAAAGTTATAGAGGAATTAAAGTTGTTGAATAAGGGGAAATTATCCTTATATTGCAATAATAAGGCCGCTATCAATATAACCCAAAACCCAATACAACATGATCGAACAAAGCACATAGAAATTGATCAACACTTCATAAAAGAAAAGTTGACTATCAATATCTTAGGCTTAAGTCATGTAGCCTCTCGCAAGTAATTAGCTGATGTGTTCACTAAAGGACTTAACAATAGAAGTTATCATAATTTGGTTTACAAATTGGGCATGTGTGACATTTATGCACTAAAAGTGGGGGAGTTTTGATAGCTTATCTTACCTAATCTCATTATCGATTTTTAAGGATTAGATTAGCTTAAAATTAGGATTATTGATTTAATGTATTGATTACATTTCCTTAATTTGGCCTACTCTTTTAGTATAAATAGCCATATAAAATTTTCTATTGGAATAAGCAAGAGAAAATAATTCCTATTATAAATAATAAAAAACATCCTTCATTTTTTGTTGAGCATGAGTCAAATTCAGTTTTAGAGATTGAACAATCTCATCCCAAGTTTGTAAAGTTATATCCACAACATTTAGTTTGGAAATTCAAGGACAATAAGACAAAAGAGTGGTAGAGGTCACCCATATATTACTTCCAAGGGTGTAGTCTTCAATGAAGTGTGAAAAAGAGTGTTGTAAGAATATTCCACCCATGTAAACCAATCCATTCATTTGGAAGGATGAAAACTAATAAAACACCTCAAGTACATCTCTACCATTGAATTGAAAATTTTGGTTTGGCCATCCGACTATGGGTGGTAGGCTGAAGAGAAACCAAGTTTGGTGTCACTAAGACAAAAGAGTTCTTTCCAAAAGGCACTTGTGAAGGTGATATCACGGTCAGTCACCTTAAATAGAGTATGGATGGGAAGGGGGCAATAAATGATGATATTTAGAAAGAACATTAGGATGACATTTTTCCCATGTGGGTAGGAAGGCCTATGAAAATATCTAATGATATGTCTGACCATATTTGTTCTGGAACTAGCAATGATTGAAGATAAGCAAGCTGCAAAGTTTCTATTATGTAACATTGACAAATGCTGCAAGCGAATACAAAGTAATGAAAATGATGTTTCATACCTATTTAATGGGAATCCTTTGCAATCCAAAATAGTTTGTTTTGGTACCCCTCATTCCCTTGGTTATGTAATGATGTCATTACTATTTGAATGGAGGGATAGTTTGAAGCCAAGAATACCCAATTTTTGTAGAACAGTAACCCATTTTTGTAACTCCACTGATCTAATACATCACCATTATTCATGTATTACATGCTAGATTTGCAAAGAACTTTTTTTTCACTTTTGATTTCATCAAAGAGGCTCAGTTGAGTCATATAAATAGCAAAAGGGAAGCTGTTCATTATCTCTACAGGATAAGGCATCGACTATGGTTTTGCACTGACTAACCTTATACTCAACTAAAAATGAGTAACCCAAAATTTTCTCTAACCAATGTTTTTGCGAACTGAGGGCATTTTGGTCCAACAAAAATTCAGACAGTAATGGTTGTTATGGACAACAAAGGTTTTCCCCATTGATAAGAGCGCCAATGTTGGATGGCTTTCAAAAGACTTATCCACTCGTTTTCCTAAGCTGGTAGAGAACAATGCCATTTCGCCAATAATCTGCTAAAAGAATACTATAGTTTATTTACTCTGCAATCAAATAGCCCCAATACTGATTGTCCTTGAACGTACTCCTATACGGTGTAGATTTTAGGCTTTCCACAAGTATACGAGTCAGATTGTAAATATAGTGTGTACAATGAAACACTTGGTAGTATCCGAGGATCGTACCCAAAGGAGGCGTGAGACAATAGCAAATTAAATCCCTGTAGAGAATAAAAGTAAATACTAATCACCTTAGTGATTATAGTACAAAATATAATAAAAAGATAGTTTGTGTAAAGCATAAAAAGAAAAGAAATAAAAGTAAATAGTTGAGATGTAGAAGATCTTATAAACGACTTTGAGGATATTAGGTCGCTTCAGTATGAGTTCTTCAATTGTTGGGTTTTGGGATTTTCTTTTAATGAACTAGTCACTACCCCAGTTGGATCTCTCGATCTTCCACCAGCATAGCAAGTCGATAAAGACTACTTATCGCTAAATGTCACAGTCTAAATCAGTTTGGGGAAAAGGTTTTTACGGATGGGCAATACCATTTTTGCATTCATTCCCACCGAAATGACGTTCTAAGGTTGTCAGACGTAGTGTTTGTTTGATTTTCTTCATTTCCCAAACAGCTGATCCGAAACATGAAAATCTCTATTTAAACAACAATTAAATAATCATACTTCCACTCCTTAATTTCCCAAAATGAAATTAGTTCCTCATGGTTTTCTTAATCATAATTAAAGCAAAGATATATAAGAACATATAATTGAATACTCAAATGAAAAAGAAACTTGATTTGTATTGGCAATCTATCGAGAAAAACTCCTTGAACGTTTATGCGAGTTCTACAATATCGTTTCAAATGGAAATACAAAATAAAAATGAAAAGCTAATAAATGGTGTGCTTAAACCTAGTGCTAAATGCCCTATTTATAGCCTTGGCCGATCATTTTCCTCAACCCTAGGTTAGCTACCGTCTTTCGTGTTTAAGTTGCGTTGTGAAGATGAAAACACACTTCAGTTAATGTAGATTCACATTCTGGGGTTGATGTCGTGACACACCAGGTCCTGTGTCGTGACATAGCATGTAATCTTCTTTTCTCGCTGCTGGCCCATTTGTTGCGACATATAACTCCCTATGTCATGACGTAGCGACCAATTTCACTTTTGCTCTGTTGCTAAGGGTCTCCTGTGCACTCATGAAGTAGGTTAGCTAATATTTAGGCCTCATTTGGCCTTAAAAGCAATAAAATACCATTTTAGCACAGTTTATTCGAAAGATAACAACTAAGTTAAAATCTATAAAGACATAAGGGAAAATACTTGATTTCAAACTCTCAAATGTGAAAACTAGTTCAATCTGCTAGTTATAAAATCTGCAGATCGAATACCAAAATTAAATGCTTCATATTCAATTGTAAAAGGGTGAGAAAAATCTAAAAGTGCCAATACTGAAGTGGTTGTCACAGCAGCTTTGAGTTTTTCAAAATCTTGTATTGATTGGTATGTCCGAATGAAAGAATCCTTATGGAGCATGGCCATTGTTGGAGCTGAAATGCATCTTTAGTTTTATAAAATTTCCAATGTACCTCGTCAGGCCTAAAAAACCTCATAAACTATAAGCAGTTGAATGTTTAGGGCAATCGGTGATAGTTGAAATTTTACTAGCATCAACTAACACTCCATCAATAGTGATGATGTTGTTAAAAAATTTTGGTTAAGAAAACGTTTTTTGTTACAACAAAAGTTTAAAAATTTTGAAAATTAAGTTGGTTTGTAATATTTATAGTAATAAACTTTTTCTCAAAAACTACTTATGTTTTGTGTGAGATGAATTTATATCATTCCTAGCTTTTAACAAAAAGTCCTTTTCCGCTATCCTCATACCTCGAATTGGTCGAGTGTGGTCTCAAACAACAAGAACCAAACACATAACAAAAAATGATTTATTACTTTCTATAGGAAAATAATTCTCTCAATAGAAATCGATAGAAATTGTAATTCCAAGAAAATAAAATTTATTCTAAGAAAATAAATATGTACTGCTTTTTGGCAGAATTACAATATAAGAAACTTATATTTAATAGCTCTACCAATGTAATCTATTTATAGGGAGAGATATGAGAGTCATAGTTGAATAAGTTTAACACAAATAATATTTATTTAATAAAAAACAATTTTCTATATCAACTAAAAGAGGGGGCAACACACCCTAGATAAAAACACTGGGGTTGTTACCCCTCACATATAAAATGAAGAGAATTGACTCTCATGTATTATGTCCACTTATATCTGTTTTTTAGACTTTTAACTCAATACTTTATAATTCAATTTAATCCAATATTTGTTTTCTAATCTCAAAATAAAAATTATTTAGATTATTAATTTAATTAACTAAATTAATTTCTCAATTAAATAGTTTTATCAACTAAATTCTAATTCTGTTAATGCCATTATGACTTTACCATAAAAGAATCTATAAGAAAATATATTTAATTTTCATATTCAACGTGAGTAATTAATTTAATTCCAATTTTGAATTTCAATTATTTAAATAATAATTCAAAAATGTTAAATTAATTCTCAACTCATTTCTATACTTAGTGCGAAAACACATTTACTTGTGAATTTGACCCATTTCTCTAACTTAATCATTTGATTCTTAATGCAATTCATTTATAGTTTCAACAAGTTAGCAAAGTGACCGATTGTATATTTATAATTAGGGATCAAATAATAAATGATTAAGTTCCAACTTTTCGCCTATTAAAAATAAACTTACATCAAAATATACGAGTCACACATACATAATTTGTCATCCACTCAAGATTTATGTATGTCACACTACGAATGCTAGAAGTGAATAATTTCATAAACGAACTCAAAATCTATTCATCTTGGGTCTAGTTCAATGTACTATTAGTCTAGTCAATTACATTTATGTCTTTATCTTCTAGAAGTCATCCGCTCTGATGCCCAAAATAAAACATCTCTCCAATTCGACTTGATAGATGACATATTAGTCTTTCAATCAGTTTGCTCATTTCGGATTAGACTAAGGACATGCTTATGTTTGTCTACTAATACAAGTTTTCTTTCCGTATTATGATCCGACCAAATAATATCGCTTAGTATTAGTTAAACATTATAAAACCAATGAGTTAATATTTGCTTCTATTTTTCTTTACATGCAAAAACCACATGAGGACAATATACAAAATATTTATGTAATTCATGAATAATTTTATTAATCAATCTATTTGAAAAATTTACAAGCATACAGAGACAAAAATACTATACTTGGGGCACTAGATCCAACATTTTATCCCTTCCAGTAAGTCTACAAGTTCCCACATTAAGTTGGATTTCATATAATCCATCTAACCTTTCCTAACTATTTCCAAGAGTTTGGAATCATCACTCTACATCACTTCGTCTAGTGTGAGTGGGTCATCATCTTTCTGTTTGGTACTCTATGTTTAAAGCACTACCCAAGATTGGAAAAACTTTGAACTATGAGGGACCTTCCCACTGCAATGAAACTCCATATGTTGCTAACCGTTTGAAATTCTACTTTTAGGAGTTGGTTCTAAAATCAATACTGTAGAGTTTTGAGTATTTCTTAAAAGTTCCTTGAGTACTTCTTTACTTCGAGGTTTAAATCTTTCATGTAACTCTGCTTAATAAAGGTAGCATGAGTTGATACTATAATTGTTTGTTCTTTCTGGTTATAAAACAAATCACCCTTTATTCCTTTAGGATATCCTAGAAACATGCATAACTCTATCTGTGAATCCAACTTCCTCACATCTTTACCCAATACGTGGGTGGGCATCTCAAATCCTAAAATGCTTTAGGCTTGGCTTCCCATCTTGACATATTTGTATGGAGTTTTAGGTGCAGCCTTAGTTGGTGCATCATTCAAAATGTAGCAAACCATTTGTAAAGTGTATCCCTAAAAGGAGACGAGCAACTACAGATAACTTAACATCGATTGAACCATTTCTAATAAAGTTTGATTCTTTCTCTTAGGCATGTCATTCTGTTGTACAAGTTTTTACTTGGTGAATTGGGATAATATACCATTCTCTATGAAGTAACCTAAGAACTTATCCAATAAGTATTCCCCACCATGACAAGGTCGAGGTGTCTTTATGGGTAAACCTAGTTGTTTTTCCACTTTCGAATGAAACTGTTTGAATTTATTAAATGTTTTACTTTTTCAGTGCACTAGGTATACATACCCATATATGAAATAATAATCTATAAATGTTAAGTAATAATTGTAACTACCTCGCGCGCTAACATTCATGACCTTCGTTCCTTTTGCATTAAAAGATCGCTTAGTCATCTAACCTTCCAAGAAAGATTCTCGTTTTGGAAGATAAACTTCTTTAAGTGAACTTAAGGTGTCATCTTTCACAAATCTAGTGATTCTTTATTGGTTAATTTAACCATGTCTAAAATGCCCCAGATACATCTCGTTAGAGTGAGAAGTCTTAAGTCTTTTATTTGTGAATTCAATTTCAAGTTGTGTGTACATCTCTGTTTTGATAAAACAGAGATTATTTTACATCTATCCATAATAGATAAGAGTATAATATATAGAAATTATAATACTATTATTGAAAATCACAATTAAGCTTCCTTTAAATTAACATGCAATAGAAATTAAGTTTGTCTTGAAAGTAGGTACATAGAAAACATCTTTCAAAATAGTCTTCCTAAAAGTATCAAAATAAAGATGTACATCTCTCATTGCTTCAGTTCCCACACTTGTCCAATCTCTGGCCCGTAATGATAGACCCTTATCTCGAAGATTTTTTACTTCTTTGAAACCCTATAGAGAAACACACACATGGCTAGTGGCTCCAAAGTCAATGACCCAGTTGTCTATTGCGCACCTTCCACTAAGAAAATTTCTATCATAAAGAATTTCATACCATTTCCCTTAGTGGCTATGTAACACCCAAAACCCATCGCCATCGTCGGTGAGGGTCCCGGGGTACTTATGTTCAACAATCTCAGAATAATTTCCAATATTAATGCATTTTTCATATTTTAATAAGGTTTTATGTTAAACACATCATGAATTACAATGAGAAGTCAATACAAGTCAAACAGGGGTAAAAAGATCATTTCCATAATTATGGGAGACTTTTACCAGTACTTGTTGGACAAGTATCGATAGTAGTCAAGTTATGAAATAGTGTTAAAATAGTAGCAAACTTCTACCGATACTTGAAATGGTTCTATTGGTACCAGTGTACTTTCTACCGATACTTGACATGCATATACCGATACTAAAAACTCCAAAGAGCTAGGAAGTTTTCCCCTGCAACTTCTACCGATACAAGTAGATGTTCTACATATACTTGTATGTCAAGAACTACCGATACATCAAATTCTGCTACTGAAACAACACAAGATAGAATCTAACCTCTCTCCTTCTTTGTACTTCTACTGATACATGCAAGAGAACTACTGAAACAAGTAAGCAAATTTCCAAAAAATGCATACAATTCTTCTAAGTATTGAAACTACTATAACAAAACATTTCATAGGCATATAATATGATATTCTTCCAAAATGACATAAAACAAGGTTACAACGGATCATCACAAGTCATACTAACTCGATACAATTGAGCCAAACATTTTGAAAACATTCTAGAGGTTTTTACAAAAAAAAACATATCAAGTTCACTAATCCTACTACATGCCATATAAGTCAGGTGATACGAAAGACTACCCAAACGAGCTCTCGAGATAGTGTGATTCTTCTCGGGGATCCAATCTTCAATAGCAAGACTAATTTACAAAACAGAGACAATGCACAGGTAAGCTTACAAAGCTTAGTAAGTTCTTTGTACAATTAACTTACGTAATAGCCAAAAACGAGAACATGAATGTGAACTATCATTTTCATTCCTTCCATCTTCTACATTCAATACCCTTTTTAGGTCTTCTAGTGAAATAACACTTGTGATCTAGTAATGCTTTTACTAGCCAATATGCTCAAACGAGCCAGTATGCCACTCCTTCCGCTTCTTCCCTCATGTTACAACATCAAGAATTAAAACCACACAAGAAAAGTTAGCATTTAACAAGTAAAGGTTAGCATTTAACAAGTAGAATATAATTACACGAACTTACCGGATGAATTTGTAGCAAAAAGGAAACTCCGAGGATTACTCTGTAACTTTCCCTTTTCCTCGATCTATCGCTCGCTCGTGATCTAAATCAACAAGTCATCACATTTCCATATTAAATCATGAAATTTAAATCGTTTCTTGCATTTATGTCCTTTTTGGGAAATTTACAAAATTACCCTTATACTTTCACTTTATTCAATTTAGTCATTTAAGCACAAAACATGCAAAATAGGTATTTTCTCAACGCACAACCCAGTCGAACATTCATAACCCCCAAACAAGTCCTTAAAATTCATTTATTTGACACCAAGTACAATAATATCACTGTTTTAACATTTTAATCCTTCAACCCTAATTTCATCAAAAATCACTTTACAAAAACATCAAACCCAACCATCAAGCATACTAACCCATCTTAATCCTTCAAGAATAAGCATATTCATCAATGGTGAAATATTCAACATTTGATAGAATCACAAATTGGTCCTTGGATTAGCTAGATTAAGCTAACATGGACTCAAAAACATAAAAATTTCTAAAAATGGGCATCGTTTGCTTACTCGAATTGAGGCTTAAAGATTAGAACACCAAACCCTAGTTTCCTTGTTCTTACTATGGAAGAAGAAGGTGAAAAAGATGAGAATTTCATCATTTCTTCTTAATTTTTACTTATATACTTAATGGCAAAATGATAAATTTTAAGACTTTCTTAATTAACTGAATTAACTTCTTGTTTAGTCTTAATAAATCCTATTTTTATTAATTTCATCTCATGTTAAATCAGCCACTAACATACCTTTGGTTAATTCACTCATTTGGTCCTCTATTTAGCCAACTCAACTTTTGTATCCTTTTACGATTTAATCCTTTCTATTCAATTAACTATCTAAATGTTAAAATTCCTCAACCAAAATTTAATATGTTGCTAATGACACCATAAATATTTAAATAAGTAAATTCATGACTCGACTCGTCGTAGTTGTGATTTTGAAATTACTATTTCAGACACCACTAAAAATCGAGCTGTTACATGCTAAGTAATCCTTCTAATCTTTATAGTTGACTTCGAAGTGTCCTTTCTTAAAGATTTAATAAATATGTACATCTCGCATTGCTTCAATTGCCACACTTGTCCCATCTCTAGTCATAATGATAGACCTTTATCTTAAAGATTTTTCATTTCCTTGAACCCCTATAAAGAAACACACATGGTTAGTGACTTTAGAGTCAATGACCAGTGGTCTATTGCACCTTCCACTAAGCAAATTTCTATCATAAATAATTTCATACCATTTCTCTTAGTGGCTAGGTAATCCTTTCAATCTTTACAATTGACCTTGAAGTTCCCTTTCTTGTTGCAAGAGAAACACTTAGACTTAAAGAAGTCTTTAGGCTTCTTAGTTTTCTTCCTTTCCACTTTTTATTGCCCATAGGATTTAGCCTTGTTTCTCTTAGCATGTTTTCCCTTCTTCCCTTAGAGGAAGAATCAACCACTAAGTTTACTTTTGCTTTTCAGACCAATTGATCACCATTCAACATCAAGTCATAGGATTGTAATTCCTTTATGAGTTGTGTAAGTATCAGATTCTTGTTTTCAAGGTTATATGCGTCCCTAAATCTTAAAAATTCCTTAGACAAGTTTTTTCCACCATTTCAATTTGTGTGTTCTGGTTCAGATTGAAGTTATTATTTGCGATCTAGACAAAGTAACCCATAAGAGTAATCATATGGTCTTGACTAGAGTACCAAGTTTCTGTTGGGCATTCATCAAACAAATTATAGTCAAATTTTAAGACAAGGGAGCTTGACTTTTGAACACGTCCTCTAGTATGTCTAGAATCGCTTTGGCAATCTTATAACTCTCTAGTGCTTATAAAGGGTGTTGGTCATGCTTGCCATGTAGCAACAAGCTATCTCATTAGACTCCTCTTTGTGGTTTCTAGCGTCATTTTGAGTGGATGGAGAACATTTATTATCATGAACCGTTTTGGGTTTCTCATAGCTTAGGACAATCATGAGGTTCCTTTTCCATTCATTAATTATTTTCATTCAGTTTGTTGTCAAAAAGTAGGTGTCATTTTCAAACTGAAAAAAAAATTCATTCATTAATATATTTTTATTAAGGAAATATTTAGAAAGCCTTTTGCAACATTCAATATGCATTAATATGATTCTTGCATCTTTCATTAAACCTTGAAAACATTTGTAAGTTGTTTCAATGATAATTCCTACATCCATTGAATTATGTCACCTTGGGGCAATCTTAATCAACTAGTAAGTTCATGCATTTCCATCCAATTAATACGTGAACCTAATCCCGTAGGTCTTCATACATACTAATGAGCACTTCACGTTTGACCATCATTCTAACTTGAATTGAGCTTTGTGGGACCTTAACTAGAGAAATCTTGAGTGTATAATTATCAACTCAACACCCATTACATCATATATCACAAATGAGTCATCTTAGGAGAACTTTGACAAAGTTACTTTATCATATTTAAAAAAATTAAAATATACTCATATACATAACCCAAAACATGTATATAAATACAAGAATGTCACATCTTATAAAAATTAACCAAACATGAAGAAGAGATAAAATTCAAAATTGATTTATACTATAAACATAGCACAATTTGGCTTTGAATTGTTGAAAAATCTGATTAAGAAAATGTTTTTATGATATTGTGGAAGTTTAAAAATTTTGCGGTACTAATACCAAATTGTTACGATTTCAATAAGATATTTGGTTATGGGTTGATTCAAGGTAGAATTAAACTTAGTAAAAGTGTGTGTTTTTTTAACTATGGTACTATTTTGTTAAGAGAGAACCTATAATCTCTACATCTAAGGAGTAAAAATCTGGAATAATTTTCATCTTGTATTTTACTAAATTCAAATAACTTTATATAAAGCCTTGTGGAACAAACCACCTTAAAAACAAGAAACAAAGTATAACAAGCCACCTTAAAAATAAGGAACAAAGAGGAGGCATAACCTACTCTAATCCTACTGAAACGGGAAAGTGGAGGCATAACCTCTTGACTAACAATCGAAGAAATAGGAAGAATTAACAAGTAGAAAAACAAACAATAAACTAATTGAATTCAAATCTTAAACTTGGTAAATTTCCCGTGTGTAAAACAATGGTAAACAAAGGGTGTGCGAATATCATAATACATAAACAATATTATCAAATGTTTATGTCCATATGACCCAATAATTCTTCCTACTTACCTTGTCCTAAACATAACAAAGAACTATTATTACAAATAACCAAAATGAATCTTAAAAATGACTAAATAAAACTCTTAAAAATGGCAATTTTGACAAATTTTCAAATTTTCCTTTGGGCGAACAAGTGCATAGATCTTTTCAAAACAAGTTCGATGAACTATTCAATTTTCCAAAATAAGGTTTGTGGGGACAAAAAAAAGGTTCTTAAAAAAAATAAAAAATTGTGTTGTTTTCTACCATTTTAGAAATATTCCTACAAGAAATTCCTTAAAAAGATAAATGAAAAGTTACTGAAATATAGAGTTTTGCTATAAAAAAATTATTAGAACTGAAAAAAATCCATAATTGAATGTTTCTCGAAATGGAATCTGTTGGCAGAATGGTAGCCTCCTAAAATGCAAAGCTTCCATGAATAGCTAAATTCATCCAACAAACTTTCTCTTAGCATATTTAAGCCTGATAAATGTCATGAGTTAACTTAGTATGTCTAAAATTGAAGTTTATTCAACTTTGATTTCATTTGGTGTGCTTTGCTTCCAGTGAATGCCCATTTGGTAAAATGAACCCTTGTGAATCATTTGCCGAGTTTCCATGGTTTACATTACTCACCCTTATTCAAAAAGGATTCACTCTTGAATCAAAGCCTACATAATAGAAAAAGAAATTGAAAGATAACTGAAGAGTGATTATTATTTCTTGCAGTTATTGGGAAAAACTTATTCTAAAAAGAAAACAACAAAGGCAAGAGGAAAGTAGAAGGAATTTTTATTGAAAATATATATTTTATTGAACTAGATACTAGGGAAATAATTCAACAACAATTGACTAAAAATAAGCTATTAAGAAGATTCATAATCTCTAAAAAATCTCTAAAAATTAGAAACAAATCAAAACTAACTAAAATTAGATAGATTATTTTGTTATAGTAATTGAAGCAAATCTTCAACACTCCTCCTTACTTCAGTTGCTGCAAATTCCAAGTTTCTCTATAAGAAACTCAAACTTACTTCCTGCTAGCTCTTTCAGTAGAGAATACTTAGACTTCTCTTTGAGTAAGTTGAACTGCAAGAGCTTCCACCATGGCACCATCCTTGTTTCTTTCTGTCACACATCCTTTTAAAGATTCCATCACATCTTTAAGCTTATTAAAAACAAACATTTTTCCTCAGTGATGCTACCTCTCTTATTCTAGCCTCTTTAAACAACTTGGCAGCAATAACTAACCCCTTCTCGAATTTATTAACAAAGTCACAAACAAAAAGGCGATTTTGCTACTCTAACAACAATGTAGTCTCACGTGCAACAATCTCCTTCATGGATATAATTTTAGGATCTCCTTTGGCATTCACAATATGATTATTTGCCCCAATTTTGTAATTGGAGAAACAAATCGAAGCAAATATTATATCAACTGATACAGTTGGAAGTGCTTTCAATTGTACAGTATTGCTAAAATTCTGACTTACCCTCATCATTATTCTGAATCTACTTCCATTGAGAGATGGAGTGATGTAAGGTCCAACCATATTAGTTGTATTAATTTCAACTTTTCAATAGCTTCCCAAATTGATTGCTTAAATGGAAGTCTCGATTCTTTTCCTTATTGGCAAGCTTTGCAATATGGAATTTTAGATTCAAATCAAGGGAAACTTTGAATCAATTCCTTTCTTTGCAAATTCACAATAGCTGCATGTTTGAAAAGTCCAAGCTTTTTGTCCCAAACTTCAACATGGATATTTTTTTGCAGAGAATGCAACTTGCTTCTCCTCCCGTGGATCAAGTGCAAAATTTTTCCCTTTCATTTTTACTTTTAATACATCATTGTCATTTGCATATTTGATTAAACATTGATTTGTTTCAAAGATAACTTTGAAACCCTTTTGAATTAATTGGCCAACACTCAACAAATTTTAGCTGATGTTAGGTACAAATAACAGATCTTTGATAAATTTCATACTTGAAATGCTTTCAATTACAACTGTGCCTTTTCCCTTGAATGCAATGTACTCTACATTGCCAATCTTTACTTGGGCAACTACTGAAGTAACCAATTCTTTTAAAAGATCATTATTAAGTCATATGGTTGGTGTAACCACTATCAATGAGCCACTTCTCACTTGAATGACAGACTACTAAGCAAGTAGTCACAAAGAGTTACTCCTCCTCTTATTCGTTAGTAACTTGAGCAAGATTCTTTTGCTGCAAATTTACTTATATGACAGTTTTTTGCTGAGTATTACTTTTGCAAATTCGTTGATGATGCCCCATCTTCTAACACATTTCACATTGCTGGTTTGGCTTTCTCCAACATTTGTAAGGTGGATGACCCTTTCTTCCACGGTGTGTAAGGAAGAAAATCAAATTTTGTTCTTGTATTTATAATGGAGGAATCAGAACATGAATTTCCCTTCTTGTTCTTTTCATGTTTCTTTCCCTTTCCTCCTCGACTATGTTGAGCTTCTGCAGCTAATGCACCTTCAACAAACCCTTTAGATCTCAAAAGCCTTGTCTCCTCTCGTGCCTACAAAGTAGGCATCAATTCTGTGAAACTAACCTTTAACAAATCATTAATATTTTCCAAAAATGAAATGGAAGTTTCAAATATTTCAGGAATAGTTACAAGATTTTTTTGAACTATATTGGAACAGGAAGTTCATATCGAAGTAATCTTACTTTGTGATTCCAAACAATTTTTCAAAGTGCTTCTTCACCGTCTCAGAGTCCGTCTTCTGGCGTTGAAACTCTCTAACTAGGTTCAGCTTTTTCATGCCTTTAATCCATTCATCTCCTTCATACTCCTCCTTTAAGAAATTCCAAACTTCAAAAGCTGACTTCATTGTCATGGTTCTGAGAAAGATTTTAGATGAGAAAGCAACAAATAAGATAGCTCTTGCCTTTAATTTTCATGATTTTCTCTCCTTGTGATTCTTGATTTATGCCATAGTTGGATTAGAAGGTAATGAAAGAATTTCATAATCCTCTTCACAACTTCCTAGAGATCATTTGCCACTAGATGAGCCTCCATTCTTGCTTCTCACACATGGTAACCTTCACCATTGAAAACGGACATCACAAGCACAGTGACAAGGATTTTGGAATCCATAGAAGAAAAAGGAAGACAAAATATTTGTCCTTAGTTACAAGTCACTTGAGAAGATAGCTTTTGATACCAATTTAATGGATTTTTTGATAAAAACTTTCTTTGAAAAGAAAACAATAAAGTAAAGAGGAAACTAGAAGGAACTTTTATTGAAAGTGTAAGATTTATTGAACTGAAAACTAATGTTTATATAGGAAAAAATTCAACAATAATTGACTAAATATAGGCTACTATGAAGATTCATAATCTCTAAAATTCAGAAACAAATCAAAACTTGCAAGATTATTTTGTTATGGTAACTGAAGCTAATCTTCAAATTTATTCTTTAAGGGAATCTGGGTTATCTTATTAATAATAAAACTGGAATAAATAGAAATCCACAGAGTAAAAAAGAAATCAAAACCAAACAAAAAAATCTAGACTAAACAAATAAAATAATAACCCAACATTTGATCTAGTTTCCATTCAGTAGAGCATTCTAGAAATCTATCATTTCCAAAGCCATACCCACTTTCCATTTCCATAAACAAACAACAGCCCCATGGAAACCTAAACAGTAACCTCTGATTCTAAGAAACAATCAAGTTAAGAAGCGCTGATGACTGGAAGACAAATTTGGCTTTTATGAGTGTTCACCAAGCATGTTTATGCAGATCATGAGTTTGATGAGTGTCACCTAAACATCTCAATACAAGCAGTTATTGTAAAAACTACTTTAAATGCAATAAGTACGCATGCTGAATGGCCCATTTTGTTTGATCTTGCTAAATTTGGTATCATTCATGAGTGTGGTTTCCTATTTTTTTCTCTTGATGTTCACTTTTATGCTTTTGAGCTATTTAAACTAGTCACTCCAAAAAAGAGACCTACTAATGACTACTTTTTAATTTGATTCTGTAAGAGTAGCATCTTTCAATTTGATGAATGCATCAAGAAAATTTTTTCCCTATAAATCTATAGTGAAAAGAAATAAAATTTTTATCACCATGGACTAGTCAATATCACACAATTTGATGAGTGCCTCGATCTCAACTAGATTCTCACCCACAACAAAGTGATTGTTTTTGTTAGTTTCTACTTCAATATCATTTCTTATTCCTTAAAATTTTCAACTATAAAATAGAACAATTCCCGATCAGCATCCAAATCTTGACTTAGACTCGACTTCACTATGGCATATACCTTTAAACTCAATTTCAAGCTTGATATAGTTCAAGAATTGGCTAACACATTCATTACCGAAGCAACTATGATCTCAATTGTAATTACTTCGGCAATTTATACATACTATTAATTTCATTAAATGATTACAACATATTATATAATCAATTTCGGGGTGAAAATGAGCTTCTGAAGGCTCTTTCGATAACCTGAGATCGATAAAGGACTAAAATAGAAAATTTTAATAGTTTATTGATTTGCTGTCACGACCATGAAGGGATCATGTTGCAACATCAAGGGAAAAAGCTAGGCGTCGAAATTTCAATATTGTAGTATTGTGACTCTGAGAACAGATGGTTTGTAACATCCTTTACCTGGTCCGATCGCTGAACCCGAGTAACAGAATGTTACAGATAATTACAAACCATTTATATACAAATTCAAACTCAAAATCTCAGTTAATTATCATACAAATCATGAACAATCAAATTAACATTTGTTTCAATCAATTTTGGTTGAATATCGAGCTTATGGAAGGTTAAAACTAAGCATGCAACTATTAAGGATCAAATTGAAACAAATTCAAAAAGATGGGAAAAATCAACAAGCAAGGTCACACGGTCGTGTCCCCTGACCGTGTGTGTGAGCTAAGCCCTTGTGAAATGGATCACACAGCCATTTTCTTAGACCGTATAACAAACTGTGCTTGTATGCACCAAAATCACCTAAAATTTTCCAAATCACACGGTCGTACCATAAGCCTGTGTATGGCATATGACCGTGTTCCGGGCCGTGTATATCTATAATAACCTATCAAAACAAGTTTTCTACCATTATTCATTTAAGCTACAAGCTATCCATTTTGAACCACATTCATCCATTTCAAAAGCATTAAAAAACAAGTCAATACCATCATTTTTAATCACCATTCTAAGTGCCTAATCAATATGCCAAAATATGACACCTGAATTCACAATTTAAAACAAACCAATTTATCACACTCACCCATACAAATATGCCTTCAAGGAACCTCAACAAGTTCAACCAAACATATGTTATTAAACCCTTCTTAATACATAATGAACCACCCATATTCATTCACAAATCAACACCAAATATTACTAATCAACCACGTAACCTAACATAATATCAAATTAACCTTTATAACATGAATCTCATAAACCAAAATACTTAGCAAGACATTAACAACGTGACCTTTCTCATCACATACATAGACATTATATACATAATCTTCAAATGCCAAAAAATACAAAATGATCAATATAGTTATAAGACATCCTAAGTACATGCCAAGATCAAAATGAAATCATCACCAACACTTGAGTCCAGGATTTTTCGTATAAAACCATACGCTGAGTATAACTAAGTCGTATTTCTATAATATGAACATTGAAATAGAATATAATACATTTAAAGTGCCTAAGTTTAAAAAATTAGATAATTTTATGCAAATAACATATCAGTTATGCCAACTCATGTATTCATTGTTTGAATTTTATACATTTTACTGATGTTTACATATGGTAATTCTATTTCCCATATCACTTGATATCTCAAATTCATATGATGGTACATTCCATCTCAATCTCAAAATCGATTATTTCAATGAACATTTCTACAATATTCTAACTCATTTTACATTTGAATATTACATTTCACATTCCATTTCCATTTCTTATCCTTTTTCCATTACAATAACAATAAATACATCTCATTTCACACATATATATTCATCACTAATTTATTTATCCATATTCATGATAACATCAATCATCTTTATATCCATTCAATTACACATTTATATAAATATATACATTGTGCACGTAATTTCAACTTAGTCTTCCATAACCTTACTTAATTCAAATCAATCCAAGAATAGCTCATCTTATTAAATTTTTTCACCTTATGTTCTTACCATGGCAGCAGTTCACAAACAGTTTAGTTATAGAAACACAAATTATAAATTCCAAGCTATTTGTTGATGACTTTATCTTTTCTTTCGATTTTGAGAGATCTAGGATGACGTTAGCTACGGAATAACATATATACCAAATCATCAATACACAATCATTTTCACATTAAATTGCTAATTTATGTGACTTTTTCATTTTATTTAATTTAATCCCTAAAACTGGGACTAAAATAACTTTCAAATTAAGCCCCCAATTTTTATACTGATTTGACTCTATGCTTAATTTAACTTCCAACTTTTTTCATTTCTACCCCAAATTTCAAAATTTGTGCAATTTAGTCCCTATTACACAAAATCATCAATTGGCTCTACAATTTAGTCCTTTTTTAGTACTAAACGTAAATCCTATCAAATTAGTCCTTAAAACTTCAATTACTCAACAATGGTAACATCTACAAACTTTAACAGCAACAAAAAATACAACATGGGTCAACTAGCTTGAGTTCTCGAGATTCCGAAAATATAAAATTTACAAGAAAATGACTATATTGAACATACCAATTTGAGCTTGAAACTTTGAATACCCTAAGGTCTTTCATCCCAATTTTCTTCCTCTTTTCGGTTGAGAAAGATGAACACTTATTTTTCTCTTTCTCCCCACTATCTCATCTAACTTGTGTTTTTATCTTTTATTTATTAATTATCTTTTCATTTTTTCATAAATTTTAATCTTTAATATTTTATAATATAAACATTCATTCACGCATTACTAACCCGCCATAAATATATATATTCTAGGTTTATTTCCTATTTAAGCCCTTTACATTATGTTCTAATTAAAAATCCTTAGCAATTCTCACTTTTTTCATTTATGCAATTTAGTTCTCGTACTTAAATTAATCTCTAATTCGATAAAATTACTCGATCGAAATTCAATTTACTTGTACCATAACTCAATAAATGTTTAATAAAAATATTTACAGGTATGATCTACGGAAAAGCGGTCCCGATACCTCAAATTCCAAAACCATTGACTTTATAACCGATACACTTGTACCTTGTCTAACTTTTTGAATTAACAAAAATATTAGACCAAATTTCAGCATAATACTGTAATACCCTTGTAAATATTAGTAAATAATATTTTTTGACTCTATCATCTAAATACAAAATTTTGAAACCATAATTTTTGACACTACTAACTTTCGGGTCGTTATATGGTTGACGTGGCAACTTTAACAGGGGATCGATGTCGCGACATTCGTAGGATGGTCTCGTAACATTGAAGGTAGGCTCAATCAAACTTACATCAATTTATTCAACCTTCCAATTTGGAAATCCCATTTGGTCTTTAAACCTTAAAAATCATTTCAACTCACATATATATACTCAATTACATAACTTCAATAATTCAAGCTTATACTATTTACATTGATGATTAACAACTCATATGCTTAAGACAAAATTGACATTTAGCAATTCCAAGTCCTAAATTGATCATTTACATTATAAATCGACTAAAAATTAGGTACATAACATATATTTAAAATTTAAAGAACTATACAAACACTATTGGGTTGAGAATTGTAGATCAAATACTAGATCACTCCTCTAGTTCTCGAGATCTACTAATACCTATGCATGGAATAATACACACTAAAGCTCAATGACACTTTTGTGATTCAAGTAAACAATGTCATCTAAATATCATGTCGTAAGAATCATTCACTCTACCATGAAATACCAACATTATCAACTAATATATCATGATTAATATACTATGATCTATGTCAAAAACTTCAATTAACACATCAGTTATGCATATACATTCAAACTTTAGTTCATATATCAACTTTATGTATCAATTCATTTGACAATTTCATAAAACATATCATATCATGTTATCTAACAATATGGTACATTTACATTCATTTCATAATATGCTAATTATTCATTTCTTTACCTCATTTCATACTTTAATATATTGATTCATTCAGTTTCCATATCAATCCTTAGGGCTCGTAATAACTGGCTCGCATGATCATTCACATGCTATCTTTAGTCACATTTCAGATATATACACATATGGTACCATTTCAATTAAATATCATATATCAAGTTCATATTTCATAATCCCTACTAACCAGACTTGGATTGAAGACAAATACACAGATCTTCCAACCAAAACACCAATCTGACACCTCATCATCAAATAAACCAAAGTAAATATACTGGCACATATAGTGCATCATTGAATAAACCTTAGTAAATATACTGACACACATAGCGCATCATCGGATAAACAAAAGTAAATATACTGGCACACGTAGTGCATCATCGGATAAATAGAAGTAAATGTATTGGCACACATAGTGCTTCATCAGATAAACCAAAGTAAATATACTGGCACATATAGTATTTCATTGGAAAAATCGAAGTAGAAACCCATACACAGTTTGATCCTATGGCATTCTAACTATATCTAACTTTGCTAAACTATTAGTAGGGTATTGATATTCCAATAACATGCTATAAACCAATTCACATATCATGATCTCATATCGTCATTAATTGAAATCTCGCATCATTTATCCATTGTACAATATTGAATTAAATCCAATTCTCGACATTCAATATCATCATGTATTAATTGAATCATGAGATAGTAATATACTTACCTCAATTAATAGATTTGTAACAATCACACATATGTGTATATATATTAATATACTTACTTCCATTTTACCTTTACAGACTTGATTTACAGAAATGAAGTTCTGTTACATTAATTATTATGAAACCAAAGATGAAAGTCTTGATATGATTGAAATATATACAAGAATTGAAGTGGAGCCTTCTTTGAAATAATCTCTTAGAATTTATTATGGAAATAAAAGTGTTGCTCTTAAAGATATTCCTACAAAGGCATTGGTTTCTCACCAATCTTCTACATTTTTGGGTTGTGTATCCTTTGCCAAGTCATACATACTTTCTATAGTTATGAGGTATTTTATAACAACTATTGTTTCAAGTTTCAAAAAACTCAAACGAACGTTCTTTGGTGGAAGCTAGAAATCTAGTTTATGAGACTGTTGATTTAGATAAGATTATGATTAACAATTGTAAATTGGAATACGGTGGTAGTGATGCTAAAGAGGACAATGGAACCAAGGCTGTAACAGTTAATCAGTCACAACTCAAGCTCTAAGATGAACTGAAACTTTGAAATGAGAAGTTGCATATGTTTGAAGAAAAGACAAAACAAAAAAAATGAGGTCATTTTGGAAGAGTGAGTTGTTAGACTAGAAAGGAAGGAAGGTGAAATGGTGAAAGTTTTTCTTGGTAGAGTCAAGTAGGGGTGTTCAATCGGTTAACCGAACTGAATTAGCATTAACCGAATTAATCGAACTTTTTTAACCCTTAATCATTAATCAAATCGAATTTTTTCAAAACAAATTAATCTAACCAAATTACTTCCGTTAATTCGTTCAGTTAATCGAATTAACCGAAATTTTTATTTTTTGTTAAAACAAGTATAAAACATATCAAAAAATAAATTGGTAATATTCATTTAACCGAATTAACCAAATTAAAAATTAAATGAATTAACCAAATTAACCAGAATTAACCAAAATTAACCGAATTGGTGATATATAATGTTGGTTTTTTGAAAGTTTGTTAATTCGATTAATTAGGTTAATTACTTGATTTCGGACCAAATTAATCGATAATTAAACTTTTAAAAAATCATTAACCGACTTCCGATTGAATTAGATCGGTTAACCAATCGATTAACCAAATTAATTTGATTCGATCGATTAATTCGATTTTAACCAAAATTTAAACACCCCTAAAATCAAAATTTCCAAGTTAGAGGGAATTATGTGAGCGCTTTTAGTTATATTATAATATTTTGTTTTAGATTTATTTATTAAGTATACCTATATTATAAAAGACTAAAATTATTAGTTTTTTAGGGTTTAAATCTAGTGTTAAGAATAAACTTTATTTGCAAGAAAATTTATTATAAGTATTCTGCAACATATTTATAGCCAGAACATTTTTATTATTTTCTTTGAATTAATATTAAAATATTTGAGATTTTTTCATTACCTTAAGTTTTTTAGTGTTCTGACTTATTTCTTATTCATTTGCTCGGTCCTAATTCTGTCAATTATTGCTCATTTTCCCCCTAAATCACATCACATTTAAGAATGGTGGACTAAAACTTTCAGTCATTTGGTAATATACTACAAGTTTACATTTTATTTAGTATAATTATGTTATTTCCCCTACTTTCTAAAACTGCTACATTTTCTTTTGAATTAGCTACTGCAACATCTAAACAAATAGGAATTAGAAAATCCTCTAGTTTTCTTCAAATTCAATTTAAAAACAACAAAATCTCCTTTAAATTTGTAGTATTTTGTCCAATTCAAACTTTTAAATCCATCCTTTCTCTTCCCTCTTCTACAAGGGTTGTAGATTTGTTGAGTATTTTGATATGTCTTCTAGATAATGTGATTTTCTTATTTACATGATATAGTATTGTTCATTGATAAGATAATCTAAATAGCTTTCATGTATGCAGACACATACTCTACTCTAAACTGACCACATTTTCATATGACTTTGAGTCCATACAACTTCACATTACGAGAGTTTAGTTAACCATAACAACAAACGTACTCTTCAAACCCTATCATTGAATCGAACCTACGAATTTGCTAGCTCCTTAAAATTTGACCAGGCCCAAATCCAAGACGGGTTTGGGCCCATGATAATAATGATGCTAACAAGATTCATGTGGAATGTTATGCTCTCTGTAGCTTTAATATGCAATTTGACCACAAGGGAACAGATGGTATGCTTTTCTATGTATGTTTTGAAGTGTTGAACTTCGTCTTGCCTTACACTTAATGACTCTCAAAGAGGTTTAGATTGTCTTAACCTATATAGTCATATCTTAATCTAACTTTATTTTTCATAACTAGGTTTTGCACTACAAGTTACATAATGATCCTTGGAGGAAGCAACTTGCGAACCTACAGAAAGACTACGGATTACCACCTGAATGTTTGAAAAGAACCAAGTGAAGAGCTAAAGTGGCTAAAACAACCACACATGAATCAACACTTTCAGCTTCTTGCAAAGGCTTGAGTTTCAAAGAAAAGTGCCAAAATGTGCCAGAACTTGCCAACCGAATATCGACTAGAAAGCTCAGATATCGTAAGACGGAAATTGATGCAAGATTTTTAACCAAATAGAAGTAGATGCAAAATATAGGATTCTGTTAATTCTTTTTCTTTGATGGATATACAAGTTTTGAGAGTAATTAAAAGAATAAAATTCATGGAAAAAGTTTTTGTGAGGGGTTATGGGTTTTTCGTTGGAACATACAAAAGTTAATTTTAGCAACGAAATCTAGAAATTAAAACTATCCAACTATATTTGGTAGAAGGATTATTTTTTTAACGTGTTTTAATACATAAATTAAAAATAAATTAATTTTAATTGATAATTTTTATCCATTCAGGTGACTTATTTTAGCAAATGAGAAATTTTTTTACGCATTCTTCTAATTCCAACGTGAAAGATCTTACACGCGATATTTAAGTATGACTTTTTTAATTTTTTTCTTTATTATTGAACTTATTTTAAAAGAATATATTACCTTACGCATTCATTTACATATTTTAATATTTTTATAGTTGAAATGAGACAATAAAATAAGTGACGAATTCAAGAGGTTGGTAAGAGTTTCGGTCTCTTTAAAATGAAAATTTTTATTTAAATTCCTTAAAATTTTAAATTTATAATGGTAAAATTTTACTTAAAAAGATATAGACTATTAAAATTTTAAAATTACATTTTTATTATCGTAAAAATATATAATTTAATTTTAACTATTCTAACAAAATTTCTGATTCCGCTTCTCAATAAAATGAATATGATATACCATATGTTTGGGAATTTATTTCGAGACATGTAAATTATAACTTAGTGAAATAACTCATAAACATATAAAATAACTCCCAATCATTTTTAGTATGAGTTTCTAATGAATAAAAAAACATATAAAAAAATAATAAGTAAAACAAAGGCATATTTCTCTAAACATATGTTTTTTTACTACTACTAAACAATGAAATTGCTTTACTTCGAGAACTGAATGAATATAAATAAATGTATATGAGATGCATCTTATTCACTAATATATTATTAAATTCAACAAAAGGTGGTGTGTCTTCTTATTCAAAAAATTTATTTATTTATTTTTTGACAAATAAAATATATTTTTAAGAACAAATAATTAAATAATAAATTCACTTTTTTTATCATTCTAACCATTTCTATTATCAGGTCTAAATGTATAATTAAAGTATAATGATATAATTTTAATAGTTTTTATTTTTAATTTCTATATAGATAATATATATCTAATATATATACTATAGCCGAGGTTAATAAATTGAAAGACAATTTAAAATATCGTAATTTATGGATTTGTTCCATCTTTTAAGATAATGTATAAACTTTCATATATACAATTGATTTACATTTAAATGTTGATAGACTTAACTGATGAAGTCACCGTTCAAGAAATTATCAAAAAAAAATGCTACAAGGCAATTATAACTAAAAATGGAAAACAAGAAAGAAGAAATCCTAGCAACCTTGGTTGATAAATAAAATTCGTTACAAACAAGAACAACTAGGTTGATTTGTCACACTCTAAGAAAGAAAGAAGGTATAATGATAAGAATCGAAGTTTTTCGCGATAAAACAAGAAAATTTGCTTAGATAACACTAGATAAAAATAACAATAAGCTAATTCTGAAATTTAGAATGTACAACATCATGTTTCACTACCATGAAAGAGTATTTATAGGAATTTGGGACATCCCCCAAGCATAGGCTTAGAACGTTCATCTAATATTTAATGTCCAAGTACATGCATTTTTCACGGTCTAGAGTTCAAAGCCCGAGACCATCACACACAATGAGTCTCATGGAGGTCTGTCATTGACATTGGGATCATTTAGCCCACATGAGTTGGCTTGATTCGGAGAGCTGTTGGTCAAGCCTGTCAGAGTGAAGCCTGGTTGGCCCAATGATGAAGATATGGCAACTTAAGCTACCTTTGTAATTATAGGAACTAATCTTAGAAGATTGAGGTGAATCATATATTTAAGATTAGATTGGATTTGATTGATTTTGAAGTCTTGTAAATCCCATGAATTAAGGGTTAGACTAATCTCGTCTGTCGATGTAACTTGATCTTGACCGTCGATTGTGGGGGAGCTCAACTATAAATAGGGAGCCTCCCCTAATTTGTAAATCACTTCATTCCTACTTCATTCTTTTTATTCTTTGAGAGAAAGTAATACAATTGAGAGCATTTACTCACACACCTCTCACGCATAGTTTTTCTGTGGCTTTATGTTCTTTTGAGCCTTCTTTTGGCTAAGCCGCTTCTGCTATAGAAATTGGTGCCTTGAAGGATTTCCCTTTGTGAATCCTCAATCATGGTGGTTAGGTTGACTTAGGCGTGTCTGAAATAAAAGAATCGGTTAAGTGTCACACGAAACACGAGAGTAAAATTGTAGCCCCGTGACAAATGGTATCCGAGCTAGCATTGCGAAGGCACCATTTGTGATGTCGAAAGAAGTTGTTGAGAAGAGATGGGCCAAAAAATCATTGAGGGATATGCTGTCAGCTATAGAGGATCGAGTGGACAAACTTTAGGAGTCTATGGGGAACGCGCAGAAGTTTATCGATGGAGCTCATGAGCTCATAGATGACTTGGGGAAACAATCGAGGGACTTTGTGATAATGAGACTCAGTGACACTAGGGATGAGGTAAAAGAGTTGCTAAATTCCCATCGGTTTAAGATGACGGAGAGGAACGATGCTCTCGAAACCATGGTGTTGGCTTTGAAGGAGGAAACAATGGTCGTAATGAGGGCTTTGAGCACAATAGTGGAAGAGCTCGAGGGACTTGTGTCGAGTAGCCGTAAGGAATGGAGGAGTGTTAAATGTAGCACTTAATGGTGAGGATGTCCCAAAGCTGAAATAGTTTGTGGGGATAAAGTCTACATGTGATGTGGACAATTTCTTATGAAGGATAGAGCACTACTTCTGTGCTAAGAGCATCATGGAGGATACGAGTAAGGTAAATATTACTTCAATGTTTCCTACTGATAGTGTGCTTTTATGGTGGCAAGGTAGGTCCATAGATAAAAGGCATAGTAAGATTGAAAAGTGGCAAGAGTTCCAAGCTGAATTGAAGGGACAATTTTACCCAAAAATTGTCGAGGACAAAGCTTGAGAAAAGTTACGATGGCTAACGTAGCAAGGCACAGTTGGGGAGTATGTTCAAGTGTTTAAGGAACTCATGCTCCAAGTTAAAGATGTGATCAAGAAAGAGGCATTACTTTTCTTTAAAAATGGATTGAAATCGTGGGTTAGATAGGAAGTGGAACAAGGAGGTGTCCAAGAATTGTCGAAAGCTATGACGATAGTAGAGTCCGTGGTCAAATTTGGTCTAGGGAAAGACAAGCTTGGATCTTCCAAGTTTGAGGAAAGCAGTGCATTTGAAAGGAATCACAAGGAAGATGATAAACGGTGACAATGGTGGTAATGGGAAACCACGAGTTGGGAAGAAGAAACCCAACAAAAAGAGAGGCAAGTTGAAATGTTTTCGTTGTGATGGTCCACACTTGTTGAAGAAATGTCCAAAGAAATTCCATTTGTTTAATAAGGGCAAGCCAGAAGGTAAGGCCACGAGACTTGGTTTGAGCACAAGGTGTGTTGAAGCCAATGAGACCGAAAGCGAGAAGAAGCTAGTAGAGTGCTTCTTGTGTCATGGTCTACATAGGTTGTGAAAATGTCTAAAGAAGTTTGTCATCGTAGGGGATGATGGGGCAGACAAGGTGCCCAATGAGCTTGGTTTGAGCGAGAAAAAAAGTCAAAGCCAAGAGGGCAAAGAGGATCAAAAAGAAGCAACTCAAGTGCTTCTTGTGTCGTGGTTTGCATGAGTTACAGAATTGTCCAAAGCAACAAACCATGAGGGTCAAAGAACTGGTGACATCCGAACTTGTTGAATCATTGTAGGGGCTTCCACCTAAGGAAGAGGTGAGTTTGTCATTGGACTTAATGGAGAAAGCAGCGAAGAAAATAGTGAACCTGAGACCAATAAGGATCAATTCGAGTAAAGCGACGGAGTTGGTCGAGTCGTCGGCAAGGCTTGTACCAATGGAAGAGGTGTGTTTGGCATCAAACTTAGAAGAAAAAGCCATGATGAAAACTTTGAAGCTAGGATCAATGAGGTTCATTTCTATTAACATATCGGAGAAGCTTCCACTTATAAGAAAGTGGTGATGCAAGTTGGACAGTTGACCAGAGTAAATGCCATTAGTAAGGTACATTCCAAACACTTTAATAGTGTGTTGCATTCTAACTTGTTTGCTTCGCGAGAATGTAAAGGTCCGTTCAGAATTCTTAAGCAAAGAGGCCGAGGGACTGTGGCAATTCGAGGCCAAGTGGTGTGAATCGAAAGGATTTCGATTGAAGCGAGTCAAAACGTAGGCAAGTGAGTACGGAGACTTCTTACCAACGAGTGGGACAGTTCGAGTTAAGCAACAATGAAAGCAGAGGCGAAAGTTTCGAAAGAAGGGACGACCCAATAGTGAGACTAGTCAGGAAAATGCTAAGGCAATAAGATGAGATCGAGGTGAATCAAGTTAGTGCCATTCCGAAGTCGCAACGAGGGCATTGCAAGAATAGGTGAGGGAGAATCTCACGGTCCACAGTTCAAAACCTGTGACCATTGCACACAATAAGTGCCATGGAGGTTTGTTATTGACAAGGATCATTTAGCCTACATGAGCTGGTCCGATTCGAAGAGTTGTTAGTCAAGCCTGTTAGATTGAAGCCTGGTTAGCCCAATGAGGAAGTTATGGTAACTTAGGCTACCTTGGTAATTATAGGAACTAATCTTAGAAGATTGATTATCTTTAAGATTAGATTGGATTTTATTTGATTTTGTAATCTTGTAAATCCTATGAATTAAGGGATAGGCTAATCTTGTCCATCGATGTAACTTGATCTTGATCGTCGATTGTGGGGGTGCTCAACTATAAATAGGGAGACTCCCCTCATTTCTAAATCACTCCATTCCTACTTCATTCTTTGTATTTTTTAAGAGAAAGTAATATAATTAAGAGCATTTACTCACACACCTCTCATGCATAGTTTTTCTGTGGCTTTTTGTTCCTTTGGGCCTTCTTTTGGCTAAGTCGATTCTGTTATACAAATTGGTTCCTTGGAGAAATTCCTCTTGTGAATTCTTAATTTCGATGGTTAGGCTGACTTAGGTGTGTTTGAAAGAAAGGATCATCTAAGTGCTGCACGAAACACGAGACAAATATTCTAGCCCCGTGACACGTTTAAGTTCAGCCATCTAACAATACATACACTCATGTTGGATATGGTTCCCTGAGTGTAGTCTATTCATTTGTAAACTTGTACTTGTCCTCATATTGTTTTTGCATTGAAAGGGAAATAGAAAAAAAATATTGGCTAACTGGTTGTCTAATATTTAAACTAATACTAAGCGGTATTACGTGGTCAGATTGTAATTCAGAAAAATAACTTATGTTAGTAGATGAAACTAAACATGTCCTTAGTCTAATCAGAAATGAGCAAACCGATTGAAAGACTAATATGTTGTCTATTAGTCCAATTGGGGAGATGTTTTGTCTTGGGCATCAGAGTGGATGAATCCTAGAAGATAGAGACATAGATGTGACTGTTTGGACTAATAATACATCGAACTAGACCCAAGAAAAGTAGATTCTAAATTCATTTATGCATTTATTCATTTTTGAGTTCATAGTGTGACATACCTAAATCCTAAGTGGATGACGAACTATGTATGCGTGACTCATATACTTTGATGTAAGTAAAAGTCTGAGTTCAAATAGATTAGGAACTAAAAGTTGGTGCATTAGGTGTATGACTTCTGTAGTATGTAGCGTCATTTAGAACAGTGGAATACATAGCCTGAGACTTAGGTAAATGATACCCTTTCACTAACATTACATGGTTAATGAAAACTAAAAGTGGTCAAGGGTCATTTGTCTTTGTCATGAATGACTTGATTACTATTTGATAGTAAGTGACTTTTCATTAAGAAGTAGAACGAATATTATCCCAAAGAGATTAAGGATATCCTATGAGGATTGCACACTTATGACAAGGTCATTGGATGAGCACTGATCAAGTTGCTTTCGTAATGGTATGCTATTGGTGAGAGCTCAATCACAATACTATAGTGGAATGACTTTGTGACAAAATGAGTTTATAATTAATAGGTGAAAATCTGGAACTTCATTGTCAATAATTTCAACCTCAACTGCATATTACCAATTGGTCCCTCCACTAGCTCATTAAAACCAAAATTGAATTGTAGAATGAACCATGTAACACCCTTTACCCGGTCTGATTGTCAGACCCGAGCTACAGGATGCTACAATAGTTAACAAGATCAATCACATACATTAAACATCAATAACATTCAATAAATCAACAAATACAAGTCATGATTCATGTTTAATATGAATTAAAATCAAATTCAAGTCTCAATCGAGCTTACGAAAGCTCTTAAGTTGACTCGAGTACAAATAAGGAGTAAATTACATGACCGTGTAAGCTAGAATCACTGGCCGTGTATCCAATCCATGTAACTCACTGAGGCCATGTGGACCTAAATGCAAAATCTTACAAACATTCACACGACCATGTGGCTAGGCCATGTCAAAGACTGGAAAAAACAATTACTTCATTGGAAGAAATAGATAAGCGACAATTTGGGACATCTAAATATTTAGTTGAAACTACTAATGATTTGTATGATTACACTCTAAACAAGAAAGCTGTGAGTGAGAATTCAGAGGTAATTAAAGCAAAACCAACACCAGTTAGATCAATTAGAGGAATTTCTCTGTCAAAAATCCCAAGCAAGTACTCCATTGGAAGAGATCATAAATGATGTCTCCAATTCTGATCCAAGAGACCGATGTAGCACTGACAACAATCTGGATTTAAATCTTGAAAGTCCACAAGCGTTTGGAATCAGAGACGAGGTAGAATTGAAGACAATCGAAGATGTCTCTAATCCAATTAACATAGATGTAGATATAGAGATAGTAGACGTAGAAGTAGAGATAGAATTAACCACTAACTTGGAGCTTAAACCGATTCTAAATGAAAGTGTACACAAGTCGATACACTTTCTGACCTTAATTGAGGAGGTGTTAGCTAAAAAATTCGATGAGTTTATCTCATTCTCGTTTGACGAAGAAGATAAAGCTCAGGCAACCAAATCTTCTCACGAAATGGAGGGAAGGAAGCTTGAGCCAATAATACCCCAAAAGATAATTTAAGGTTGGCTCGGATTCAAAACCAAGTGGCTCGTGATGTGGATGTCGTGTCGATCGAAGATAAGGCGATGTCATTGAAATCGACTAAGGATGCTGGTTTATATTTCTCGTCAAATGAACAAATGACGGATCAAAGTTTCGAGGACCAATTGGAAGTTCTTCTTCGAGGACGATAAGGATAGTCCCGATCTTGAAAAAGAACTTCAATTTTAAATATTGTTAATTTTCTTTTTTATGTTTAATTATAGTTTATATATCTGAACGTGTGAAAGGGAAAGCCAAAATCCATAAGGAGGAGGGCTTAAATAGTCGGGGCTAGTGTTCCATCCACATCGAGGCATGTTGAGCTAGGGCGTGGAGATAAGATCTACTAGACGTCGGGAAGAGCCCTTGTCCAACGATGAAACAAGCTTGCCCAAAGAACTGACTAATGTCACACGACGTTGGGATGAGATTATCGGCCTTGTCGTGACAAGCTACAATGAAAAAGACCTTGGGTTCCAAGTTCATGTAGGGACGAAAAGAGACGATCACATCGAATTGAGAGGAGATGAAACTGCCAGGAAATTGAATTGGGCGCGTCATTGAGACGAGCAACAGCTAACATGATATGAGATGCAGGCGGAAGAGGATCGTAAAGTTGTCAAGTCACGGATCTACCCTAAAGCTCTAGACAAAAGTAATCTAAAACGAAAATAAAGAAAACAGATTAGCTGACAAGAAGAATAATCAAATGAAAATTAAACACAAGAAAGATGAATGGCTAGTAAAGGATCCAATAGAGAATGAAATTAGGGTTTCTTGGATGAAAAAAACCGTCCTTAGACCTTAAGAAAACGTCCGAACCAGATCTGAAAATAAAAATACAAAACAGATTTGTTAGAAGTGATTTAAAAGATGAAAGCAAACTGTTTAGGCAGAACGTTTGAAACAGCAAGAAAAGATTGAATTTCCTAATTTTTGATGTGTTCCTTGATGGATCAAGGTAGGAGAACGTCCCTCTTGAAGCAATTTCAACCTAGAACAAAAACAACTAAATCAGTAACCCTAAACAGCAAGAAATAAACTAGATCAAACTAGAACGATAGATTAAAGATAAAAAAGAGAATATAACGTCCTAAGAAGCCTTGGAAACAATAAGAATCCACAACTCCCTTCAAGGGCTCTAATTTCCCCTCCAAGAAAGAGATCTTGGCAAGAAAAAGCTTGAAGATGATTCCCACAACCTGAAAGATTGTTAAAACAACTTCTAAAAAAAAAACTCAAGAGCAATTCTTGAAGAAAAAACTCAAAGAGAATTATTATTAACTCAAAATAATCAAAATCCAGTGTTTTATTTACAATTCCAAGGCCTATATAGGCAAGCTAAATAAATCTAAATAAAACTCTTAATTAAACTAGAACTCTAACTAATCTAAACAATAAACTTTCTTGTTGACATAAAACTCCTAAAAACTTAAACTACTTAATAATTTTTTAAAAATTCGGAATAAAAAATAACAATAAAATAATAAGAGCTGATAATACAATATTGGGCTCATATATAATAAAAATTAAACCTAAAACCCAAATCCAATATTATTTAAACTCGAATTAAAAGCCCGAAACTCGTAATTCCCGTCATAATCACGTCCAGAAATTCTGCTTGCATAGTCTTTATTAAAATGATCATAACTTGAGCTCCTAAACTTGAAATCAAGTGATTCAAAGTGCGTTTCGAAGATAAGAGATAGATCTTTGAAAACCATGCAGACATCTCAGCCTATAAATTCCTGGATCCCAACCAAAAAGTCATCGTAAGCCTACTGATTTCCCCAACTTGAAAATTGGCAGCTTCAGTTTCTTGGACCAAGATTTGAAGTCTTGATTTTCTTGATTCTTGAAATTGTTTGGAATGGAAAAATTGGACCAAGATTCGGTTTCTTGATTTTCTTGAAAACAAGAAAGTGAATCTTGATTTTCTTTTTCGGCCACGTGCATATTTAGGGCCTTGGTAACGAAATCTTGGATGGTCCTGTTCAATCTTGCTCGAATTTGCTTGGCCTTCTACCTCATTAATGGGCCTTGAGAAACTTTGATCCCATCACATTTATAAGCTTGAATTTTGGCCTTGCGACTCGTATCATAACGCCTAGGGACTTGTATCGATAAGCGACGTCGGGATGAGCCAAGTCTCTACATCCTAACGTCATAACAAATAAAAGTATTCATCTCGACATAACCCTTACCAGAACCATTTCCTTCCTCTCTACCATACCAACGTCCGTCGTTTGCAGCCACTCTCAATCATCCACATGATACCTTATCACCACCAACAACTGACAAAGCATCCCCAATAGTGGTTTTCTCTTGGTTGTGCTTGTCCTTACCGTTCACCGCCATTTCGTAGCACTGCCATTCTTCAAAGGCATGTACGACGATGATCAGTAGTGATCGACGAGATTGTTGGAAAAAAACGATTTAAAACCACAACAAAAAATAAATTTAAGGAAAAATCAGAGTTTTAAATTTTTTTCCAAAACAAAACCTTTTCTGATTCGTCTAGGATGAGCACTTCGACGGACTAGTCTTCTCCACTATCCCCAAGCTCACGTCTGTTGAGTGTGGGCTCGCTTTGAATCAGGAAATTTTTCGCAAAATATACCAGTGGGGTAATTTTTCAATTTCTCTAAACTTTTGGGTCAAGTTATAAATAAAAATATCTCTAGAAATTTTTTGAAATAATCTCTTTAGCGAATTTTCTCTTTATAACTTTCTCATGAATTCAAGTATGTGTGTTTTTTTTCTCTCAAAATAATGAGCAAAGGCTCTCTTTATATAGGGAGAGTTTAGAGCTCAACTATGATTAAAGTTAATCACTTTAATATTAAATTAACATAATATTAATGAGATAAATATTAGATTAAATTTAATTTTAAATTTTATTGAAATAATAAAATATTTATCTACAAGATAAACATTAAATTAAATTTAATATTAATATAATCACTTTAATATTAAATTAATAAAATACTATTAAAATAAGTATTAAATTAAATATAAATTAAAATAATATTATTTTTGAAATAGTCCAATTTTCTAGACCCATTGGGCCAATTGTCTAACTTGAAAATTAATTTTCAAAAATATCATATTAATTTTAATTAATTTGATTAATTTAATTTTACTTGATTAAAATTAATTTTTCAAGAAAATTCTTTAATCAAATTCTCTAGTGGAATAATTCTCACGACCGCTTTATTTAATTCCACAACGAATAAATCGACTCAATTAAATCATTTCCAAAATCCTAAAATTTTCTTCTGATTCAATGCAATCCGATTGAGCTTTTATTGAGCTAGTGAAGGGACCAATCAGACATATACAATTAGGCTTAGTAATTGCAATTATGTCTAGAAGCATCGTGTAACAGCTCGATTTTCAGTGGAGTCGAAAACAGTGGTTCGGGACCACAACTCCAACTAGTCGAGTCATAAATTTATTTATTTTAATATTTCTGTTGATATATGTATCGTATGAAATTATGATTTGAAAATTTCATAGATTAAATAGTCAATTGGATAGAAAGGACTAAATCATAAAAGGGTAAAAGTATAGATGTTTAATTAGAAGGACCAAATGAATAATTTAACCAATAGAGAATGAGTTAGTGGAATTCCATGGCACTTAAGTGTATATGTTAGGTTTAATTAAAGCTTAAGAGAGATTAGTTAACTTAATGATGAAAGTCATAAAAATTACAAATATGTCATTTAGTATATATGTGAAATTTAAAGGAAGAAAAAGGAAAATTCTCATCTTATTTCTTCTTCTTCTTCACGGCCAAGCTACGAGGATTTAAGGTTTTCTTTGTTCACTTTGAATCCTTATTTGAGTAAGTAAATCCTATCCATTTTTAGTAATTTTCATGTTTTTGAGTCTGTATCAGCTTAATTTAGCTTGTAAAAGGACTAATTTGTAAATCTGTCAAATGTTATAAATCTTGCCATTGTTGAATATGATTTCTCTTCAAATTTTTTGATGGATTTGTCTCCTTGATGATTGGGTTTGATATTTTTGTAATGAGATTTTGGATGAAATTAGGGTTTAAGGATTAAAATGCTAAAATAATGAAATTGAGTGTACTTGGTATGAAATAAATGAAATTTATGGATTTGTGTGAGGGCTTGCAACTTTCGACTGCTAAGGGTTTAGAAAGAAAATGGTTATTTAGCATAATTTGTGTTGAAAGGACTATATTGAATAAAAGGGGAGTATTAGGGGTAAAATCATAAATTTACCAACAAGGACTATATAGTGTTAAGTGAATTGTTTGTGTGATTTAATATGAGGAATGAAATGATTTGTGAATGTAGACTACGATCGTGCCACCGATCGTGGAACAAGAAAATTAGCAAAATAGTCCCTAGAATCCATTCACAACTGCAACCCAGTCCGGTAAGTTCGTATAGTTAAATTCCAACTTAATTTGCTTATTCTTGTAATATGAATATTGTAGTGAGATGAAATGATAATCGAAATTGTGGAGACAAGTATGAATGAAATACGGAGGACAAATGGGTTCGAGCTATAAACGAAAGGGTCCGATGACTAAGTGTCATCGTGAGTAAATGAATCCTTCATGGATTAAAGGTCCGATGACTAAGTGTCATCATGAGTAAATGTATCCTTTATGAATTAAAGGTCCGATGACTAAGTGTCATCGTGAGTAAATGAATCTTTTATGGATTAAAGGTTCGATGACTAAGTGTCATCGTGAGTAAATGAATCCTTTATGGATTAAAGGTCCAATAAATAAGTGTCATCGTGAGTAAATGAATTCTTTATGGATTAATAGTCCGATGACTAAGTGTCATCGTGAGTAAATGAATCCTTTATGGATTAAAGGTCCGATGACTAAGTGTCATCGTGAGTTTATAGATTCCTATATGGAACGAGAGGTCCGATGATTATATATCATCGTGAGTATTAAATGAATGAGTTTCAATATGGAACAAGGGTCCGATGACTGTGTGTCATCATGAGTAATAAATGCGAGTGAGACTTACCTCGGGTAGACACAGTATTTCATTCGGTTAATTGGATTTTTACAACTCTTGAAGGTCGATAAATCTAGTTAACTTTATGAACTTACTAAACCTTAAAGTGATTACCCTTGGATTTGCATTTGTTTTATAGATTAAATTTTGTTGTTCGGAGATCGGATCATCTTAAAGCATCACACTATCCCGGAGTTGTTCGGTAGATCTTTACATCACTTGGTTAATATGGCATGTACTGGGATGATGTTACCTTTTCTTTATACAATAAGTTTGTGAAAAACTTTGTTGTGTTTTGATGAAATGTTGGATGTAGTTTTAAGTACCTTGTATTGACATAAATCTTGTATTTGTGTTGTCTTAAATGCATGGTTAAAAGTTGTACTTGTATGAAATCAATGAACTGTGTGCTTGTATGAAATCAATGAACTTGTGTTTGGTATAATTCTTGAGATTTAGCATACTTGTTTCGGTAGAACCCATGTATGTTTAGGTAGAAGTGCAGGGTAGGAGAGAGGTTGTACATTGACTTGAGTTGTATCGGTAGTTAAATTGTGAGTATTGATAGTTATATGTATAGAAGTATCGGTAGTTTGCATGCTTGTATCGGTAGAAGTTACAGGATGAAAATTTTAGCTCTCTGGAGTTTTTAGTATCGGTAGATGCATGACATGTATTGGTAAAAATTATACTTGTATTGGTAGAACTAGTACAGGTTCCAGTAGAAATCTGCATTGTTTAGAATTATTCATTGAATTGATTGCTACCGATACTTGACCATCAGGTACCGGTAGAAGTCCCCTAAAATGTTGGAAATACCAATTTTACCCTTGACAAAAATTGTGTTATGTTTAGATATTGGTTTAAATTGTGAGAAATGATTTTCGAAATTTAATAAAGATGTGAATAGTCGAATATGTGTAAAAGATGAACAATATAAAATGAATAGAAGACACCGGAATCCTAATCGATGATGGTACTCGGGATTTAGGTGTTACACATCGTTCGGATAATTCGTAATTACTTAATCATGGAGTCAGTCCACAAGAGGTACCATGATTGAAAATTCCTTATTGTGTACTCTTTAAGAAAGCAATTTATCCAACTGCTTTGTCCAATGACCTCGTTATGTGTATGTTACCCTTATATGATATCCTTGATTCCTTTGAGTTAAATTCGTTCACTCAATACAATCTTATTTTATCTCATTGTCACCATTGTGTCTTCTTAATGATTAATATGATCACTGTCAACAAATGACTATGATAAATTGCTCATTCAAGAATAAGTAACATGTGGCCACGTTCCATATTTATCAATCCAAAAAATACAAGTCAGTAACTAACCTCTCTCCTACCCTGTACTTCTATCGATACATGTATGGGTTGTACCAAAACAAGGAAGCAGTACTTTAAAGATACACAAAATTTTACTAAGTGTTGCAACATTTCATCAAAATACATTTCAATTTGCCTTTACATTACATGATAATTATCCAAAAACATGTCTACAAGGATTACATCAAAATGACATAAGTTCAAACAACACCAAAATACATTCATGAGTCATCATCATGTTCCCAAACATTCTATTTCACAATAAGCATAAAACATAATAAGTTTCACAATCCTACTACATGCCACATCAGTCAGTTGATAACGAAGTCTACCGAACAAACTCCCAAGATAGTGTGATTCTTCTAGGTGATCCGATCTTCAAACAACAAAATGAATCTACAAAACAACAACAGACACACTGGTAAGCTTATGGAGCTTAGTAAGTTCGCGGAACAATTAAGTTACAACAAGGTATGATGAACACAGAGAGAGTAATTAAACATCTTTAACATCTTGTGACTTTGGCATCAGATTGATCTCTTCTAGTCTTCCAAAAACTTAGATCATATGAGCCCAGAAAGAGTTTAGCTCTTACGAGCCCAAACAGATGTATCGCTCTTACGAGCCAGACAGAATTACGCTCTTGCGAGCCAGAATCAGAATTACGCTCTTACGAGCCAGAATCAGATTATCTTCATCATCTTCCATCTCGCCTCCTTCCATCAAGAATAGCTCAAAGATAAAGAAATTAGAACAATTAAGTATAGTTGTGGTTGTACAAACTTATCGGATGAGATTGCAGTTGTGGTTAATCTTTAGGGACTATTCCATAATTTTCCCTTTTCCATGATCTACAACACGTTCGTGATCTAAATCAACAAATCAATAAATCCCACATTAAATCATGATATTTCACTCATTTCTTGCATTTATGTCCTTTTCAAGAAATTTAAAAAATTACCCCTCTATTGTCATTTTCATTCAATTTAGTCTTTTGACCTCAAATTAGCAAAATAACCATTTCGAGACTCAAACCATGCTAGCCGAATATACTAGAACACATTCTCAACATATACACACACTTTATTTCACCTCAAGTACAAGTATTCTACCATTTTAGTAATTTAGTCCTTAAACCCTAAAATCGTCAAAAATCACTTTACAAAATCAACCAATATAACAACTAAGTTTTCAAAACTTTCATAAGCTATCAAGAATAAGCTCATTAATCAATGGCAAAGCATTTAACTTTTGACAGAATCACAAATTAGGCCCTGGGTTAGCTAGATTAAGCTAATACAAACTTAGAAACACAGAAATTACTAAAAACGAGTGAGAAATCACCTACCAAATGTTGAAACCTAGCTTGGCCGTGTGTGTCTCTTCTCCTCTTAGGGTTTTCTTTTCTAATTTTGCTAAAGGAAGAAGATGACTCAAATTACCTTATGCTTACTTAATAATCCTTTATTTTACAATTAACTTATTTACCCTTGTTAAACTCATTTCAACTTAATATTTCCCATGCCCAAACCGTCCACTCTAATTTATAAAGGTATATTTACCCTTTATGCACTTTCATTCCTCTTTCCATAGCTTTTTGATCATTCTATTATTATAATATAACTTCTTCAACATTTATGATTTAATCATTTTCACCTAATTAGCTATCTAAACGATAGAATTTCTTAACCAAAATTTAATACGATGCTAATGAGATCATAAATATTAAACAAATAGAATTTATGACTCGGCTCATTGGAGTTATGGTCCGAAACCACTATTTTCGACACCACTGAAAATCGAGCTGTTATAAAACCCATAGCATAAATTGTGATATAGCGTTATCCCTAGTCTCCTGCTGACTGCCACCAGCAGTAAGTGCATTCTCAACGTGTTTGATTTCGGGTTTAGGGGTATGCACTTGAGATGCAAAAGACTAAACTTGGGCCTTACAACCTTGCATTCTACGAGTTCGCATACCACAGGTATTCATATCGTGTTTTGAGTCTAAAGTTGTATGTTTTATCTGTAGTTCAGAAATAAAGTTCTAGTTATTAATCAAATTAATTGATACAAAACACGGGCAGAAGAGGATCGTAAAGTTGTCAAGTCGCGGATCTACCCTAAAACTCTAGATAAATGTAATTTGAAAAGAAAATAAAGAAAGACAGATTAGTTAACAAGAAGAATAATCAAACGAAATTAAAACGAAAGAAAGATGAATGGCTGGTAACGGATCTAATAGAGAATGAAATTAGGGTTTCTTCGATGAAAGAAACCATCCTTGGACCTCAAGAAAACGTCCCAACCAGATCTGGAAAACAAAAACATAAACAGATTCGTTAGAAGTATTTAAAAGATAAAAGCAAACTGTTTAGGCAAGAATGATTGAAACAGCAAGAAAAGATTAGATCTCCTAAATTTTGATGTGTTTCTTGATGGATCAATGTAGAAGAACGTCCCTCTTGAAGCAATTTCAACCAAGAATGAAAATAAACTAAATTAGTAACCCTAAACAGTAGGAAATAAACTAGATCAAACAAGAACGATAAATTAAAGATAGAAAAGAGAAGATAACGTCCTAAGAAGCCTTGGAGACAATAAGAATCCAAAACTCCCTTCAAAGGCTCTAATTTCCCCCCTAAGAAAGAGATCTTGGCAAGAAAAAGCTTGAAGATGATTCCCACAACCTGAAAGATTGTTAAAACAACTGCTAAAAAAAAACTCAAGAGCAATTCTTGAAGAAAAACTCAAAGAGAATTATTATTAACTCAAAATAATCAAAATCCAGTGTTTTGTTTACAATTCCAAGGCCTATATATAGGCAAGCTAAATAAATCTAAATAAAACTCTTAATTAAACTAGAACTCTAACTAATCTAAACAAGAAACTTTCTTGTTGACATAAAACTCCTAAATTTTGTTTACAATTCCAAGGCCTATATATAGGCAAGCTAAATAAATCTAAAGAAAACTCTTAATTAAACTAGAACTCTAACTAATCTAAACAAGAAAGTTGACATAAAACTCCTAAATTTTGTTTACAATTCCAAGGCCTATATATAGGCAAGCTAAATAAATCTAAATAAAACTCTTAATTAAACTAGAACTCTAACTAATCTAAACAAGAAACTTTTTTGTTGACATAAAACTCCTAAAAACTTAAACTACGTAATAATTATTTAAAAATTCGGAATAAAAAATAACAATAAAATAATAAGAGCTGATAATACAATATTGGGCTCATATATAATAAAAATTAAACCTAAAACCCGAACCCAATATGATTTAAACTCGAATTAAAAGCCCGAAACTCGTAATTCCCATCATAATCACGTCCAGAAATTCTGCTTGCATAGTCTTTATTAAAATGATAGTAACTTGAGATCCTGAACATGAAATTGAGTGATTCAAATTGCGTTTCGAAGATAAGAGATAGATCTTCAAAATCCATGCAGACATCTCAATCCATAAATTCCTGGATCCCAACCAAAAAGTCATCGCAAGCCTACTGATTTCCCCAACTTGAAAATTGGCAGCTTTGGTTTCTTGGACCAAGATTTCCAAGATTTTAAATCTTGATTTTCTTGATTCTTGAAATTGTTTGGAATGAAAAAATTAGACAAGATTCGGTTTCTTGATTTTCTTGAAAACAAGAAAGTGAATCTTGATTTTCTTTTTCGGCCGTGTGCACATTTAGGGCCTTGGTAACGAAGTCTTGGATGGTCCTGTTCAATCTTGCTCGAATTTGCTTGGCCTTAGACCTCGTTATTGGGCCTTGAGAAACTTTGATCCCATCACATTTATAAGCTTGAATTTGGGCCTTACGACTCGTATCAACTTTGGTACCTTAAACTAATCAAGACGATCAATTCCTTCGAGCAATTTTTCAAACATTCCATTCTCATAAAATTACACCATTTGGTCTAAATAGTTTGTCATTTTGTAAAAAATTTGTGTTTTTGAATTAAAAACTTATTACGTGACAATTATTTCTCTCTTGGTTCTTGGACAAAATTCCGAACTGGTCAAACTTTTACTGGTTCCTTTATAACTTTGGTTCCTTAAAGTATTCAAGACGATCCATTCTTTCAAGCAATTTTTTGAACATTCCATGCTTGGGTAATCGAATCATTTGGTCTAAATAGTTTGTCACTTTGTAAACAGGATTTGGCCTTTAAATTAAACACATTTTACATGAGAATTGATTCTCTATTGGTTCTGGGACGAACTTCCGAACTTATTAAACTTTTACTAGTTCTTTTATAACTTCTGTTCCTTAAAGTATTCAAGATGATGCATTCCTTCGAGCAATTTTCTCGGGAAATCGCTTCATTTGATCTAAATAGTTTGTCATTTTCTAAACAAGTTTTGGTCTTTGATGTGAGCATGGGAACGACCTTAGTTCCAAATGTGAAGGTTCCAATAATTGAAGATGCGTTGCACGTACCTATGGGACCAATTATGAGGGCGAGGGCAAGAAAGCTTAAGGAGTCGCTCAATGTTCTCATACAAGCCATTTGGGCTGAATTGGAACAATCTACATTTCAATTTGAATTAAACAAGGAGCATTAACTTTGCAACGTTTTATCCATTGTTTATTAAGCATTTTAAGCTTATTTGCATAAAGTTGTGCTTTTCTTTATTTAAGCTTCATAAATAAAGTTGTTTATTTATGTTTCATTAAGTGTTTTTTTTGTTAAATGCATCTTTGTTTAATAATCTGCATCATTAAGTGTTTTGTTTGTTAAATGCATCTTTGTTTAGTAATCTGCATTATTAACTGTTTTGTTTGTTAAATGCATCTTTGCTAAATGCCTTGCATTAATGCATTAGCATCTTTAAAAATTTGCATTATGTGTTTTTATATTAAATAAGTCATGCATTAATCATCTCATTTGTTAAAGCAAGGTTTAAGTTGCATGTTTAATTATTTCGTGTGCATGAGTGTTATTAAATATGTTGTTTTTTTATAAGTGTTTTAAGTTATTGTTTAATGCTTAAATATCTATTTTTGCAGGTGGCTTTTTCCTATGACTAAAGACTCTTCAAGTTAGAAGGTTTCAAAGCTTTTTAAAGAACATTATGGAGGTTGTTTAATGAACCATAGGAGACTCTTCAAGTCTGAACCTTTTTGGAGTCTTTAACCTTCGTCAAGATGTCATTTAAGAGGTTGTTACACAAGCTAATACAAATCAGTTTCAAGGGAGCCGAAGAGACACACATTAAGGATACAATAAGTCTTCATTAAGGAGAAATGTCATGCCTTTTCAGCTACATCAGATCCGAATGAAGAGACATGACTCATTGGCTTTCCTACAAGAGTTAAAAACGAAATTGCCATGCCTTTTTAACCACGTCAGATCCGAATGAAGAGACATGACTCATTAGCTTCTCTACAAGAGTTAAAATGAAATTAGTGCTTGTATTAACTTTAGTTAATGGTAGAATGTGAAAGGTCTCACATAGGCATTTGAATAGTCACAAAAGTGTCTATAAATAATTTGTAAACAATACCTTGTTGAAATGAAGAATGGATATACAAATTGTGAGAAATTCTCTCTTGAGTTCTTTAGAACAAACAAACTGAACTTATCAAGGCTTATTGCTTTGTGGTGTTCTTTTTTTTTCTATACTTTCGGTTCTTGTTTCTTTCATAAACAACGGGTTGGGCTCTATTCGATTCTATTCTTGTTTTCGATTATTTGTCATATAGAAAGTGGGTCAAATTCCAATAACGCTGGTTCTTTTCTCGTACAAGTCGTTGATTCAAGATTCCTATCATATTTCTTTAGTTATCAAGTACCTATTTAGAAACGGTTGAGCAATCGAGTGACTTGTAATTCTAAACCGATTACGAGCTCATATCATTTGGTATCAGCGCTATTATTCTTTACAAGTATTGTTTTATTTCTCTTTCCCGATTTGAAAAAAAATAAAAAAAAATTCCGTAGCAAAAAGAGAAGAATTACGAAAGTAAAACAAAGAAAAAACAAATTGAGAAAAAAATAAAAAAAGAAAGAAAGACGATTTAGGAAAAAAATTCGTGGCAAAAAAAATTCAATTTGTCCAAATCATCTATATTACATTTCATTCAATATTTTGAGTCTGTTACATCTATTTTTAAGCCTTTTTCATAATTTTCTTATTTGAGTCATTTGTTTATTTTCACCTGTTTTCTTCTATTTCTTCCAAGTTGTCACATCTTATCAACGACCACAAGGTTACGGGTTTTGTTAAGTTCATTTCCAATGTTCTTGAAGAGCTTAAGATGAATTTTGAGCGGAAAAAGGCAAGAACGAGTGAGATTAATCGAGTGGTAAAAGCCTAAATTATGTGCAAACACGAGAAGAGTTATTTTCCTTTCTGAGTGAAAATCATGAGGTTCGATTTGGTGAGTTACAATTTTTTTACTATTTTATCCTTTCAGTTACTAATCATTTTCTGGTGCGTTTTAAACAATGTCTGCTAACGAATGTGATAAGGGGCCATGATGCAAGAGATGCAAAGGATAATGTAGGAAGGGTTTGATCAGCTTAGTGAACGTTTTGATCGAATGGAGGAAAGGACTCAAAGGGAAAAGCCTAGTAGGGGAAGATCACCAAGAACCCCTAGTGTGCGAGAAGGAGAAGCATCCAACCGATTCGATAATGATGGAAACTATGGTAATGATGATGATAGGGTGACTGATCAAAGTGTAAGGCGAAATGAATGAAGGCCTAGAGAGAGACGAGAATGAGGGCGAGTTGATGGTGATCTTGGATCTATCAAATTAAATATTTCGTCATTCCAAGGGAGAAATGACCTTGAAGCATATCTCGAGTAGGAGAAAAAGATTGACTTGGTGTTTGATTGTCACAACTATTTAGAGTTGAAAAAGGTAAAGTTGGCTGCCATTGAATTCATCGATTATGCTATAATTTGGTGGTACAAACTAACCATCTCTAGGAGAAGAAATGGAGAGCATCCGGTGGAGACATGGGCAGGAATGAAAGCCATAATGAGACAAAGGTTCATTCCAAACCATTACCAAATGGACCTTTATCAAAAGCTACAAACTCTTACACAAGGGAACAAGAGTGTGGAGGACTATCACAAAGAGATGGAAATTGTGATGATTCGTGCTAATGTCGAGGAGGGTCGTGAGGCCACATTGGCAAGGTTCTTGGCGGGTTTAAATAGAGAGATTGCCAATGTTGTTGAGTTGCAGCATTATGTTGAATTAACCGACATGGTTCACATGGCCATAAAAGCGGAAAGGCAACTTAAAAGAAAAGGTTCTACTAGAGTGATACACCATTCGGGTTCATCCTCAACATGGAACCAAAGTGCCAACGAAAGAGATGTGAGGCCTCAAGTGAAAGGTAAATCTGAAAATTTTAAAGAAAATAAAAAAAAATTTGTTTCAGATAAGAGCAAGGTGGAAGGATCAACGAGTCTCTCTCGAGATATCAAATGCTTTAAGTGCTTGGGAAGAGGGCACATTGCCACCCAATGCCCAAATCGAAATGTTATGATTCTCAAGAACAATAGAGAGATTAAATCCGAGGGAAAAAACAAATGATGACATGCCACCAATGAAAGATGAGAGTGAAGTTAAGTATCCGGTTGAAGGTGAGCTACTTGTAACAAAATGTGCATTAAGCACACAAGCCAAAGAAGTGGTGGAGCAAAGGGAGAACATATTCCACACCCGTTGCCACATCAAGGGAAAAGTGTGCAGCATGATTATTGATGGCGGTAGTTGCATGAATGTAGCAAGCTCAACTTTGGTGGAAAAACTTGGATTGCCCACGACTAAACATCCACAACCATATAAACTACAATGGTTTAATGATGGAGGTGAGATCAAGGTGGTAAAACAAGTGATGCTATCATTTACCATCAGAAGGTACCAAGATGAAGTGCTATGTGACATTGTTCCCATGCATGCGGGGCACATTTTACTTGGTCGTCCATGGAAATATGATCGAAAAGTTATCCATGATGGATTCACCAACTACTATTCTTTCAAATTCAACAAAAAACCCATACACTTGTACCCATGACACCCAAACAAGTGTATGAAAATCAAGTACGTTTAAAGGAAGAGAGTGGAAAAACAAAAATAAAAGAGAGAGAGAGAGAGGTAACAACAAAAGAAAAAGAGAAAAACATGAGAGAATGCAAAAAAACAGAAAAAGAAAAAGAGCATGAGGGAAAAGAAAAAGAGAGTGAAAAAGAAAAAATAAAAGAACAAGAAAAAGAGGTTGTGGTAAGAAAAGAGAGTAAAGGAAAAATTAAATTGAATTTTTATGTAAAAAGGAAAGAGATTGAGCGAGCTGTTTTGACTTACCAACCACTAGTACTTTTGTACAAAGAGGCATATTTTAGTACTAACAAACTTAATGAAAATCTTCCTAGTGCGATTGTTGCTCTCTTGCAGGATTTTCAAGATGTATTTCCCGATGATATTCTCGATGGACTACCACCACTAAGGGGAATTGAACATCGAATTGACTTTGTTCCGAGAGCCACAATTTTGAACCAACCTGCTTATCAAAGTAATCCGGAGGAGACCAAAGAGTTACAACGACAAATTCGTGAACTTATGGGAAAAGGTTATGTGCGAGAAAGTTTAAGCCCATGTATCGTTCCTGTTTTGTTAGTTCCAAAAAAGGATGGAAGTTGGCGAATGTGTATCAATTGTCGTGATGTAAATAAGATCACGGTAAAGTATCGACACCCTATTCCTCGATTAGATGACATGCTTGATGAACTACATGGGTCCAACATTTTTACCAAGATTAATCTTAAAAGTGGATATCACCAAATTCGAATGCAAGAAGGTGATGAATGGAAAATCGCTTTCTAGACAAAACACGGTTTGTATGAATGGTTGGTAATGTCGTTTGGCTTAACTAATGCACCCAGCACGTTTATGAGACTTATGAATCATGTTTTGCGAGCATTCATTGGTAGGTTTTGTGTAGTTTACTTTGATGATATATTAATTTACGGTAAGTGTTTCGAAAATCATGTTAATCATTTGAAACTTGTTTTGGAGGTGCTGTGAAAAGAAAAAATTGTTTGCGAATTTTAAGAAATGTTCCTTCTACACTGATAAATTGGTATTTTTAGGTTTCGTCGTGAGTTCAAGAGGAATCGAAGTAGACGATGAAAGGTCCATGCAATCAAGGATTGGCCGACACCCACGAGTGTAAGTAATGTTAGTAGCTTTCATGGACTCGCTAGCTTCTACCACAGGTTTGTTAAAGATTTTAGTAGTATAGCCGCTCCTCTAATTGCAATCATTAAGAAAACTATGGGATTTAAATGGGAAGAGCCACAAGAAAAAAAATTCAATTTGCTTAAGGAAAAACTGATTAATGCGCCATTGCTTGCCTTACCTGATTTTGCTAAAACTTTTGAAATAGAATGTGATGTATCAAGAATATGTATTGGAGCAGTTTTGATGCAAAAAGGACGACCAATTGCATATTTTAGCGTGAAGTTGGGTGGAGCCGCATTGAACTACCATACATACGATAAGGAATTATATGCTTTGGTTAGAGCATTAGAGACCTGGCAGCATTATCTTTGGACGAAAGAATTTGTGATTCACACCGATCATGAATCTCTTAAACATTTGAAGAGCCAACACAAACTCAACAAGTGACATGCTAAATGGATAGAATTTTTTGATACTTTTCCTTATGTCATTAAATACAAGCAAGGTAAGGAAAATGTAGTTGCTGATGCATTATCTCGACGGTATGTATGGCTTACTACTTTGGATGCTAAATTGCTTGGATTTGAGTACATAAAAGATTTGTATGAACATGACTTTGATTTTTGGCAATGTTTTTGCAGCTTGTGAAAATGAAGCTTTTGGTAAGTTTTTTAGGCATGATGAATTTCTTTTTCGAGAAAATAAGCTTTGTATACCAAGGAGTTCTGTTCAAGAGCTTGTAAAAGAAGCCCATGGGGGAGGCTTAATGAGACATTTTGGAGTTGCAAAAACTCTATATGTAAAAAGGCTAAATCGAGAGTAAATCCCATGGGTTGTACACCCCATTACCTATACCAATTAAACCTTGGATAGATATTTCAATGGATTTCGCAGTAGGTTTGCCAAGGTCTAGTAGTGGGAAAGATTCCATTTTTGTTGTGTTGGACCGTTTTTCTAAAATGGCTCATTTTATACCTTGTCGAAAAATTGATGATGCTAAGTATATTGCTAATTTGTTTTTCAAGGAAATTGTTCTCCATTACATGTCATCTCCAATCTGATGGACAAATCGAGGTTGTAAACCGTACGTTGTCAACGCTGCTTCAAGTTATAATTCAATGAAATTTAAAGATGTGGGAGGAGTGTTTACCACATGCTGAATTCGCATACAACCGAAGTGTGCATTCTACCACTAGATTTTCTCCATTTGAGATAGCGTATGGTTTTAATCCTCTTACACCTTTGGATTTTCCTTTGCCTACTAATGAATTTGTCAATTTAGATGGTAAGAGAAAGGCTGAATTTGTTAGACAACTTCATAAGAAGGTTCGAGATAATATTGAAAAGAGGACGGAGCAATATGTGGAACATGCAAACAAAGGATGAAAGAAAGTTGTATTTGAACCCGGAGATTTGGTTTGGGTTCACATGCGAAAAGAACGGTTTCTTGCCTAACGAAAATCTAAACTCCTTCCAAGAGGAGATGGTCCTTTCCAAGTTGTGGAGAAAATTAATGATAACTCTTACAAGATAGATCTCGCAGGTGAGTATAATTTTAGTGCGAGTTTTAACATTTCTGATTTATCTCCATTCTATGCAGATTCTGATTTGAGGACAAATCCTTTCAAAGAGGGAGGGGATGATGTTAGCATGGGAACGACCTTAGTTCCAAATGTGAAGGTTCCAATAATTGAAGATGCGTTGCACGTACCTATGGGACCAATTATGAGGGCAAGGGCTAGAAAGCTTAAGGAGTCGCTCAATGTTCTAATACAAGCCATTTAGTCTAAATTGGAGCAATCTATATCTCAATTTGAATTAAACAAGGAGCATCAACTTTGCAACATTTTATCCATTGTTTATTAAGCATTTTACGCTTATTTGCATAAAATTGTGTTTTTCTTTATTTAAGCTTCATTAAATTTTCTTTTTTTGTTAAATGCATCTTTGTTTAATAATTTGCATCATTAAGTGTTTTGTTTGTTAAATGCATCTTTGTTTAGTAATCTGCATTATTAACTGTTTTGTTTGTTAAATGCCTTGCATTAATGCATCAGCATATTTAAAAATTTGCATTATGTGTTTTTATATTAAATAAGTCATGCATTAATCATCTCATTTGTTAAAGTAAGGTTTAAGTTGCATGTTTAATTAATTCGTGTGCATGAGTGTTATTAAATATGTTTTTTTTTTACAAGTGCTTTAAGTTATTGTTTAATGCTTAAATATCTATTTTTGCAGGTGACTTTTTCCTATGACTAAAGACTCTTCAAGTTAGAAGGTTTCAAAGCTTTTTAAAGAACATTATGGAGGTTGTTTAATGAACCATAGGAGACTCTTCAAGTCTGAACGTTTTTGGAGTCTTTAACCTTCATCAAGATGCTATTTAAAAGGTTGTTACACAAGCTAATACAAATCAGTTTCAAGGGAGCTGAAGAGACACACATTAAGGATACAATAAGTCTTCATTAAGGAGAAATGCCATGTCTTTTCAGCTACATCAGATCCTAATGAAGAGACATGACTCATTAGCTTTCCTACAAGAGTTAAAAACGAAATTGTCATGCCTTTTTAACTACATCAGATCCTAATGAAGAGACATGACTCATTAGCTTCCCTACAAGAGTTAAAATGAAATTAGTGCTTGTATTAACTTTAGTTAATGGTTGAATGTGAAAGGTCTCACATAGGCATTTGAATAGTCACAAATGTGTCTATAAATAATTTGTAAGCAGAACCCTGTTGAAATGAAGAATGAATATACAATTTGTGAGAAATTCTCTCTTGAGTTCTTTAGAACAAACAAACTGAACTTATCAAGGCTTATTGCTTTCTGGCGTTCTTCTTTCTTTTCTATACTTTCGGTTCTGTTTTTTTTATAAACAATGGGTCGGGGTCTATTCGATTCTATTCTTGTTTTCGATTATTTTTCATATAGAAAGTGGGTCACGTTCCAATAACGCTGGTTCTTTTCTCATACAAGTCGTTGATTCAAGATTCCTATCATATTTCTTTAGTTATCAAGTACCTGTTTAGAAATGGTCGAGCTATCGAGTGACTGGTAATTCTAAACTGATTACGAGCTCATATCAGTCTTTGAATTAAAAACCTATTTACGTGAGAATTTTTCTCTTGGGTTCTTGGACGAACTTAAGAACTTGTCAAACTTTCACGAGATCCTTTATTACTTTGGTTCCTTAAAAGTATTCAAGATGATCCATTCCATCAAAAAAATTTTCGAACACTCCATGCTCGGGAAATTGAATCTTTTTTTCTAAATAGTTTGTCATTTTGTAAAGATGTTTTACTCTTTGAATTAAAAACTCATTTACATGAGAATTGTTTCTCTCTTGGTTTTGCGACAAACTTTCCAACTTGTCAAACTTTTACTTTGGACCTTAAACTATTCAAGACGATCAATTCCTTCGAACAATTTTTCGAACATTCCATTATCGTGAAATCGCATCATTTGGTCTAAATAGTTTGTCATTTTGTAAAAAAAGTTTGTATCTTTGAATTAAAAACTTATTTACGTGAGTATTGTTTCACCCTTGGTTCTTAGACGAACTTCCGAACTTGTCAAACCTTTATGAATTCTTTTATAACTCCGGTCTCTTAAAGAATTCAAAAGGATCCATTCCTTCGAGCAATTTTTCGAACATTCCATGCTCGGTAAATCACATAGTTTTGTCTAAAAAGTTTGTCATTTTGTTATCAACTTTTGATCTTGAATTAAAAACTTATTTACATGAGAATTGTTTCTTTATTGGTTTCAAGACGAACTTCCGAACTTGTCGAACTTTTTACGAGTTTTTTTTATAACTTTGGTTCCTTAAAATATTGAAAATGATTCATTTCTTCAAGCAATTTTCCTAACATTCCATGCTCGAAAAATTGCATCATTTGGTCTAAATAGTTTTTCATTTTGTTATCAACTTTTGGTCTTTGAATAACTTATTTACGTGAGAATTCTTGGACGAACTTCTGAACTTGGCAAACTTTTACGAGTTCTATTATAACTTCGGTTCCTTAATGTATTCAAGAAAATCCATTCTTTCAAGCAATTTTCCAAACATTCCATGCACAAGAAATCACATCATTTGGTCTAAATAGTTTGTCATTTTCTAAACAAGTTTTGGTCTTTGCATTTAAAACGTATTTACGTGAAAATTGTTTCTCTTGGGTTCTTGGATGAGCTTCCAAACCTGTCAAACTTTTACGAGTTCTTTTATAACTTCGGTTCCTTGAAGTATTCAAGACGATCCATTCTTTCGAGCAATTTTCTGAACATTCCATGCTCGGGTAATCGAATCATTTGATCCAAATAGTTTGTCATTATGTAAACAGGGTTTGGTCTTTAAATTAAAAACTTTTTACGTGAGAATTGTTTCTCTATTGGTTCTGGGACGAACTTCCGAACTTGTCAAACTTTTACTAGTTCTTTTATAACTTTGGTTTCTTAAAGTATCCAAGACGATGCATTCCTTTGTGCAATTTTCTCGGGAAATCGCTTCATTTGGTCTAAATAGTTTGCCATTTTCTAAACCAATTGGTCTTTGAATTAAAAACATATTTACCTTAGAATTCTTTCTCTTGGGTTCTTGGATGAACTTAAGAACTTGTCAAACTTTCACGAGATCCTTTATTACTTTGGTTCCTTAAAGCATTAAAGACGATCCATTCCTCCGAAAATTTTTCTGAACATTCCATGTTAGGGAAATTTAATCATTTTGTCTAAATAGTTTGTCATTTTGTAAAAATATTTTACTCTTTGAATTAAAAACTCATTTACGTGAGAATTGTTTCTCTCTTGGTTTTGGGACAAACTTTCGAACTTGTCAAACTTTTACTTTGTTACCTTAAAGTATTCAAGACGATTCATTCCTTCGAGCAATTTTCCGAACATTTCATGCTCAGGAAATCGCAACATTTGGTCTAAATAGTTTGTCATTTTGTAAAAAAGTTTGTGTCTTTGAATTAAAAACTAATTTTCATGAGAATTATTTCTCTCTTGGTTCTTGGACGAACTTTTGAACTACTCAAACTTTTACGAGTTTCGTTATAACTTCGGTTCCTTAATGTATTCAAGACGATCTATTCCTTTGAGCAATTTTTCGAACACTCCATGTACAAGAAATCGAATCATTTGGTCTAAATAGTTTGTCAATTTTGTAAACAAATTTTTTGTCTTTGAATTAAAAACTTATCTACGTGAAAATTATTTCTCTATTGGTTTTAAGACGAACTTTTGAACTTGTCAAACTTTTTTGAGTTCTTTTATAACTTTGGTTCCTTAAAGAATTCAAGACGATCCATTCCTTCGAGCAATTTTTTGAACATTCCATGCTCGGGAAATCGCATAGTTTTGTCTAAATACTTTTTCTTTTTGTTATCAACTTTTGATCTTGAATTAAAAACTTATTTACGTGAGAATTGTTTCTCTCTAGGTTCTTGGACGAACTTCTCAACTTGTCAAACTTTTACGGGTTTCGTTATAACATCGATTCCTTAATGTATTGAAGGCGATCCATTCCTTTGAGCAATTTTTTGAATATTTCATGCACAAGAAATCACATCATTTAGTCTAAATAGTTTGTCATTTTGTAAACAATTTTTTGTCTTTGAATTAAAAACTTGTTTACATAAGAATTGTTTCTCTATTGGTTTTGAGACGAACTTCTAAACTTGTCAAACTTTTACGAGATCTTTTATAACTTCGGTTCCTTAAAATATTGAAGACGATCCCTTCCTTCGAGCAATTTTCTGAACATTCCATGCTCTGGAAATCGCATCATTTGGTCCAAATAGTTTTTCATTTTGTTATCAACTTTTGGACTTTTAATTAAAAGCTTATTTGCGTGAGAATTGTTTCTCTCTTGGTTCTTGGATGAACTTCTGAACTTGTCAAACTTTTACGAGTTCCGTTATAACTTTGGTTCCTTAATGTATTCAAGACAATCCATTCCTTCGAGCAATTTTTCGAACATTCCATGCACAAGAAATCGTATTATTTGGTCTAAATAGTTTGTCATTGTAAACAAATTTTTGTCTTTGAATTAAAATTTTACTTATGTGAGAATTGTTTCTCAAGGTTTTGAGACGAACTTCCAAACTTGTCAAACTTTTACGAGTTCTTTTATAACTTTGGTTCCTTAAAATATTGAAGACAATCCATTCCTTCGAGCAATTTTCTTAATATTTCATGCTCGGGAAATAGCATCTTTGGTCTAAATAATTTTTCATTTTGTTATTAACTTTTGTCTTAGAATTAAAAACTTATTTGTGTTAGAATTGTTTCTCTCTTGGTTTTTGGATGAACTTTCGAACTTGTCAAACTTTTACGAGTTCCGTTATAACTTCGGTTCATTAATGTATTCAAGATGATTCATTCATTCAAGCAAATTTTCGAACTTTCCATGTACAAGAAATCACATTATTTGGTCTAAATAGTTTGTCATTTTGTAAACAAATTTTTGTGTTTGAATTAAAAACTTATTTACATGAGAATTGTTTCTCTGTTGGTTCTGAGACAAACTTCCGAACTTGTCAAATCTTTACGAGTTCTTTTATAACTTTGGTTCCTTAAAGAATTCAAGACGATCCATTCCTTCGAGCAATTTTTTGAACATTCCATGCTCGGGAAATCGCATAGTTTTGTCTAAATACTTTTTCTTTTTGTTATCAACTTTTGATCTTGAATTAAAAACTTATTTACGTGAGAATTGTTTTTCTCTTGGTTCTTGGACAAACTTCTGAACTTGTCAAACTTTTACGACTTCTTTTATAACTATGATTCCTTAAAGAATTCAAGATGATCCATTCCTTCAAGCAATTTTCCGAACATTCCATGCTCGAAAAATCGCATAGTTTAGTCTAAATAGTTTGTCATTTTGTTATCAACTTTTGGTCTTTAATTTAAAAACTTATTTACATGAGAATTATTTCTCTCAAGGTTCATGGACGAACATCCGAACTTGTTAAACTTTTACGAGTTCTTTTATAACATTGGTTCCATAAATTATTCAAGACGATCCATTCCTTCACGCAATTTTCTCGGGAAATCACATCATTTGGTTAGATAGTTTGTCATATTCTAAACAAGTTTTGGTCTTTGAATTAAAAACGTATTTACGTGAGAATTGTTTCTCTTGGTTCTTGGACGAACTGAAGAACTTGTCAAACTTTTACACAATCCTTTATTACTTCGGTTCTATAAAAGTATTCAAGACGATCCATTCCTTTAAACAATTTTTTGAACATTCCATGCTAGGGAAATTGAATCATTTTGTCTAAAAATTTTGTCATTCTGTAAACATGTTTTGGTCTTTGAATAAAAACTAATTTACGTGAGAATTGTTTCTTTCCTAGTTCTGGGATGAACTTCCGAACTTGTCAAACTTTTACTTTGGTACCTTAAAGTATTCAAGACGATCAATTCCTTCGAGCAATTTTTCGAACATTCAATTCTCTTGAAATCACATCATTTCGTCTAAATAGTTTGTCATTTTATAAAAAAAAATTGTGTCTTTGGATTAAAAACTTATTTACGTGAGAATTGTTTCTCTCTTGGTTCTTGGACGAACTTTCCAACTTGTCAAACTCTTACGAGTTCCTTTATAACTTTGGTTCCTTAAAATATTCAAGACGATCCATTCCTTCGAGCAATTTTTCGAACATTCCATACTCGGGTAATCGAATCATTTGGTCTAAATAGTTTGTATTTTGTAAACAGGTTTTGGTCTTTAAATTAAAAACTTTTTACGTGAGAATTGTTTCTCTGTTGGTTATGGGACGAACTTTCAAACTTGTCAAACCTTTACTAGTTCTTTTATAACTTCGGTTCCTTAAAGTATTCAAGATGATGCATTCCTTCGAGAAATTTTCTCGGGAAATTACTTCATTTGGTCTAAATAGTTTCTCATTTTATAAACAAGTTTTGGTCTTTAAATTAAAAACATATTACGTAAGAATTGTTTCTCTTGGGTTCTTGGACGAACTTAAGAACTTGTCAAACTTTCACGAGATCCTTTCTTACTTTGGTTCCTTAAAAGTATTCAAGACGATCCATTCCTTCGAAAATTTTTGAACACTCCATGCTCGGGAAATTGAATCATTTTGTCTAAATAGTTTGTCATTTTATAAAGATGTTTTACTCCTTGAATTAAAAACTCATTTACGTGAGAATTGTTTCTCTCTTGGTTCTGCGACGAACTTCCGAACTTGTCAAACTTTTACTTTGTTACCTTAAACTATTAAAGACAATCAATTCATTCGAGCAATTTTTCGAACATTTCATTCTCGTGAAATCGCATCATTTGGTCTAAATAGTTTGTCATTTTGTAAAAAAGTTTGTGTCTTTGAATTAAAAACTTATTTACGTGAGAATTGTTTCACTCTTGGTTGTTGGACGAACTTTCGAACTTGTCAAACTTTTACGAGTTGTTTTATAACTTCGGTTCCTTAAAGAATTCAAGACGATCCATTCCTTCAAGCAATTTTTTCGAACATGCTAGAGAAATAACATAGTTTTGTCTAAATAGTTTGTCATTTTGTTATCAACTCTTGATCTTGAATTAAAAACTTATTTACATGAGAATTGTTTCTTTATTGGTTCTGAGACGAACTTCCGAACTTGTCAAACTTTTACGAGTTCTTTTATAACTTCAGTTCCTTAAAATATTGAAGACGATCAATTCCCTCGAGCAATTTTCTAAACATTCCATGCTCGAGAAATCGCATAATTTGGTCTAAATAGTTTTTCATTTTGTTATCAACTTTTGGTATTTGAATAACATATTTACGTGAGAATTGTTTCTCTCTTGGTTCTTGGACGAACTTCTAAACTTGTTAAACTTTTACGAGTTCCGTTATAACTTCGGTTCCTTAATGTATTCAACACGATCCATTCCTTCGAGCAATTTTCCGAACATTCCATGCACAAGAAATCGAATCATTTGGTCTAAATAGTTTATCATTTTCTAAAAAAGGTTTAGTCTTTGAATTAAAAATCATATTTACAGAATTGTTTCTCTTAGGTTCTTGGACGAACTGAAGAACTTGTCTAACTTTTACAAGATCCTTTATTACTTCAATTCCTTAAAAGTATTCAAGACGATCCATTCCTTTGAACAATTTTTCGAACATTCCATGCTCGGGAAATTGAATCATTTTGTCTAAATATTTTTTCATTCTGTAAACATGTTTTGGTCTTTGAATTAAAAACTCATTTACGTGAGAATTGTTTTTCCCTTGGTTCTGGGACGAACTTTCGAATTTTTCAAACTTTTACTTTGGTACCTTAAAGTATTCAAGACTATCAATTCCTTCGAGCAATTTTTCGAACATTCCATTCTCGTGAAATCACATCATTTGGTCTAAATAGTCTGTTATTTTGTAAAAAAAAGTTTGTCTTTGAATTAAAAACTTATCTACGTGAGAATTGTTTCTCTCTTCGTTCTTGGACGAACTTCCAAACTGGTCAAACTTTTACGAGTTCCTTTATAACTTTAGTTCCTTAAAGCATTCAAGACGATCCAGTCCTTCTAGTAATTTTTCGAACGTCCCATGCTCGGGTAATTGAATCATTTGGTCTAAATAGTTTGTCTTTTTGTAAACAGGTTTTGGTCTTTAAATTAAACACTTTTTAAGTGAGAATTGTTTCTCTATTCTTTTTGGGATGAACTTCCGAACTTATCAAACTTTTACTAGTTCTTTTATAACTTATGTTTGTTAAAGTATTCAAGATGATGCATTCTTTCGAGCAATTTTCTCGAGAAATCGCTTCATTCGGTCTAAATAGTTTGTCATTTTCTAAAAATTTTTGGTATTTAAATTAAAAACGTATTATCGTGAGAATTATTTCTCTTGGGTTATTGGACGAACTTAAGAACTTGTCAAACTTTCACGAGATCCTTTATTACTTTGGTTCCTTAAAAGTATTCAAGACGATCCATTCCTTCGAAATTTTTTTGAAAACTCCATGCTCGGGAAATTGAATCACTTTGTCTAAATAGTTTGTCATTTTGTAAAGATGTTACACTCTTTGAATTAAAAGCCTCATTTATGTGAGAATTGTTTCTCTTTATTCTAGGATGAACTTTCGAATTTATCAAACTTTTACTTTAGTACCTTAAACTATTCAAGACGATCAATTCCTTCGAGCAATTTTTCGAACATTCTATTATCTTGGAATCGCATCATTTGGTCTAAATAGTTTGTCATTTTGTAAAAAAGTTTGTCTTTGAATTAAAAACTTATTTACGTGAGAATTGTTTCTCTCTTGGTTCTTGGACGAACTACCGAACTGGTCAAACTTTTACGAGTTTCTTTATAACTTTGGTTCCTTAAAGTATTCAAGATGATCCATTCCTTCGAGCAATTTTTTGAACATTCCATGCTCGGGTAATCGAATCCTTTGGTCTAAATAGTTTGTCATTTTGTAAATAGGTTTTGGTATTTAAATTAAATACTTTTTACGGGAGAATTGATTCTCTATTGGTTTTGGGATGAACTTCCGAACTTATTAAGCTTTTACTAGTTCTTTTATAACTTCTATTCCTTAAAGTATTTAAGATGATGCATTCCTTTGAGCAATTTTCTCGGGAAATCGCTTCATTTGGTCTAAACAGTTTCTCATTTTCTAAACAAGTTTTGGTCTTTGAATTAAAAACGTATTTACGTGAGAATTGTTTCTCTTGGGTTCTTGGACAAACTTAAGAACTTGTCAAACTTTCACAAGATCCTTTATTATTTTTGTTCCTTAAAAGTATTCAAGACGATCCATTTCTTTGAAAAATTTTTCGAACACTCCATGCTCGAGAAAATGAATCATTTTGTCTAAATAATTTGTCATTTTGTAAAGATGTTTTACTCTTTGAATTAAAAACTCATTTACATGAGAATTGTTTCTCTTGGTTCTACGACGAACTTTCCAACTTGTCAAACTTTTACTTTGGTACCTTAAACTATTCAAGACGATTAATTCCTTCGAGCAATTTTTCAAACATTTCATTCTCGTGAAATCGCATCATTTGGTCTAAATAGTTTGTCTTTGAATTAAAAACTTATTTACGTGAGAATTGTTTCACTCTTGGTTCTTAGACGAACTTCCAAACTTGTCAAACCTTTACGAGTTCGTTTATAACTTCGATTCCTTAAAGAATTCAAGATGATCCATTCCTTTGAGCAATTTTTTGAACATTCTATGCTCGAAAAATCGCATAGTTTGTTCTAAATAGTTTGTCATTTTGTTATCAACTTTTGATCTTGAATTAAAAACTTATTTACATGAGAATTGTTTCCCTATTAGTTTTGAGACGAACTTTTAAACTTTTCAAACTTTTATGAGTTTTTTTATAACTTTGGTTCCTTAAAATATTGAAGACGATCCATTCCTTTGAGCAATTTTTCGAACATTCTATGCTCGAAAAATCGCATCATTTGGTCTAAATAGTTATTCATTTTGTTATCAAATTTTGGTCTTTGAATATCTTATTTACGTGAGAATTGTTTCTCTCTTGGTTCTTGGACTAACTTCTGAACTTGGCAAACTTTTACGAGTTCTGTTATAACTTCTGTTCCTTAATGTATTCAGGATGATCCATTCCTTCGAGCAATTTTTCGGACATTCCATGCACAAGAAATCGCATCATTTGGTCTAAATAGTTTGTCATTTTCTAAACAAGTTTTGGTCTTTGAATTAAAAACTTATTTACATGAGAATTGTTTCTCTATTGGTTCTGAGATGAACTTTTGAACTTGTCAAACTTTTACAAGTTCTTGTATAACTTTGGTTCCTTAAAATATTGAAGACGATCCATTCCTTCAAGCAATTTTCTAAACATTCTATGCTCGGGTGATACGAGTCGCAAGGCCCATATTCAAGTTATTAATGTGATGGGATCAAAGTTTCTCAAGGATCAATAACAAGGTGGACGGCCAAGCAAATTTGAGCAAGATTGAACGAGACCATCCAAGACTTCATTACCAAGGCCCTAGATGCGCACATGGCCGAAAAAGAAAATCAAGATTCACTTTCTTGTTTTCAAGAAAATCAAGAAACCGAATCTTGGTCCAATTTTTCCATTCCAAACAATTTCAAGAATCAAGAAAATCAAGATTTTAAATCTTTGAAATCTTGGTCCAAGAAACTGAAGCTGCCAATTTTCAAGTTGGGGAAATCAGCAGACTTGCAACGACTTTTTGTATGGGATATAGGAATTTATGGGTTGAGATATCTGCATGGATTTCGAAGATCTATCTTTTATCTTCGAAACACACTTTGAATCACTTTATTTCAAGTTTGGGAGCTCAAGTTATGATCGTTTTAATAAAGACTGCACAGACAGAATTTTTGGACGTGATTATGACGGGAATTACGAGTTTTGGGCTTTTAATTTGATTTTAAATCATATTGGGTTTGGGTTTTAGGTTTAATTTTTATTATATATGAGCCCAATATGGTATTATGAGCTCTTATTATTTTATTGTTATTTTTATTCCGAATTTTGAATAATTATTAAGTAGTTTAAGTTTTTAGGAGTTTTATGTCAACATGAAAGTTCAGTTTAAAACTACTTCTTGTTTAGATTAGTTAGAGTTCTAGTTTAATTAAGAGTTTTATTTAGATTTATTTAGCCTGCATATATATAGGCCTTGGAATTGTAAATAAAACACTTGATTTTGATTATTTTAGAAGTTGTTTTAACAATCTTTCAAGTCGTGGGAATCATCTTCAAGCTTTTTCTTGCCAAGATCTCTTTCTTGGAGGGGAAATTAAAGCCATTGAAGGGAGTTGTGGATTCTTATTGTTTCCAAGGCTTCTTAGGACGTTATCTTCTCTTTTCTATCTTTAATCTATCATTCTGGTTTTATCTAGTTTATTTCTTGCTGTTTAGGGTTACTGATTTAGTTGATTTTCGTTCTTGGTTGAAATTACTTAAAGAGGGACGTTCTCCTACCTTGATCCATCAAGAAACACATCAAAAATTAGGAGATCCAATCTTTTCTTACTGTTTCAATCATTCTTGCCTAAATAGTTTGCTTTTATCTTTTAAATCACTTTTAACGAATCTGTTTGTATTTTTATTTTCCAGATTTGGTTGGGACGTTTATTGAGGTCCAAGGACATTTTCTTTATCCAAGAAAGTCTTATTTCGTTCTCTATTGGATCCGTTACCAGCCATTCATCTTTCTTTCTTTTAATTTCGTTTGGTTATTCTTCTTGTCAATTAATCTGTCTTTTTTGTTTTCGTTTCAAATTACATTTGTCTAGAGCTTTAGGGTAGATCCGTGACTTGACAACTTTACGATCCACTTCTGCATTTTTTTCATATCATTGGGAAATCACATCATTTGGTCTAAATAGTTTTTCATTTTGTTATCAACTTTTGTCTTAGAATTAAAAACTTGTTTGCGTGAGAATTGTTTCTCTGTTGGTTCTTGGAAGAACTTCTGAACTTGTCAAACTTTTATGAGTTTCATTATAATTTTTGTTCATTAATGTAATAAAGATGATTCATTCCTTCGTGCAATTTTTTGAACATTCCATGCACAAGAAATCGCATCATTTGGTCTAAATAGTTTGTCATTTTGTAAACAAATTTTTATGTTTGAATTGAAAACTTATTTATGTAAGAGTTGTTTCTCTATTGGTTCTAAGACAAACTTCTGAACTTCTCAAACTTTTACAAATTCTTTTATAACTTCAGTTCCTCAAAGAATTCAAGACGATCCATTCCTTCAAGCAATTTTCCAAACATTCCATGCTCGAGAAATCGCATAGTTTTATCTAAATAGTTTGTCATTTTATTATCAACTTTTGATCTTGAATTAAAAACTTATTTACTTGAAAATTGTTTCTTTCTTGGTTCTTGGACGAACTTCTGAACTTGTCAAACTTTTACGAGTTCTTTTATAACTTTGATTCCTTAAAGAATTTAGGATGATCCTTTACTTCTAGCAATTTTCCGAACATTCCATGCTTGGGTAATCGAATCATTTGGTCAAAATAGTTTGTCGTTTTATAAACATGTTTTGGTCTTTAAATTAAACACTCTTTACGTGAGAATTGTTTCTCGATTGGTTCTGGGACGAGCTTCCGAACTTGTCAAACCTTTACTAGTTCTTTTACAACTTTGGTTCCTTGAAGTATTCAAGATGATGCATTCCTTCGAGAAATTTTCTCGGGAAATTGCTTCATTTGGTCTAAATAGTTTCTCATTTTATAAACAAGTTTTGGTCTTTAAATTAAAAATATATTTATGTAAGAATTGTTTCTCTTGGGTTCTTGGACGAACTTAAGAACTTGTCAAACTTTCACGATATCTTTTATTACTTTGGTTCCTTAAAAGTATTCAAGATGATCCATTCCTTCAAAAACATTTTCAAACACTCAATGCTCGGGAAATTGAATCATTTTGTCTAAATAGTTTGTTTTTGTAAAGATGTTTTACTCTTTGAATTAAAAACTCATTTACATGAGAATCATTCCTTTGAGCAAATTTCTGAACATTCTACGCTCAAGAAATCGCATCTTTGGTCTAAATAGTTTGTCATTTTGTAAAAAAGTGTCATTAAATTAAAAACTTATTTATGTGAGAATTGTTTCTCTATTGGTTCTAAGACAAACTTCTGAACTTGTCAAAGTTTTTTGAGTTCTTTTATAACTTCGGTTCCTTAAAATATTGAAGACGATCCATTCCTTCGAGCAATTTTTCGAACATTCCATGCTTGGGAAATCGCATCATTTGGTCTAAATAGTTTTTTATTTTGTTATCAACTTTTGGTCTTTGAATTAAAAACTTATTTGCGTTAGAATTGTTTCTCTCATGGTTCTTGGACGAACCTCCAAACTTGTCAAACTTTTACAAGTTTCGTTATAACTTCTATTCCTTAATGTATTTAGGACGATCCATTCCTTTGAGCAAATTTCCGAATATTCCATGCACAGGTAATCGCATCATTTGGTCTAAATATTTTGTCATTTTGTAAACAAAATTTTGTCTTTGAATTAAAAACTTATTTATGTAAGAATTGTTTCTCTATTGGTACTAAGATGAACTTCTGAACTTGTCAAACTGATTTTTCATTTATAACTTCAGTTCCTTAAAATATTGAAGACTATCCATTCCTTCGAGCAATTTTTTGAACATTCCATGCTCGAGAAATCGTATCATTTGGTTCAAATAGTTTTTCATTTTGTTATCAACTTTTGGACTTTGAATTAAAAGCATATTTACGTGAGAATTGTTTCTCTCTTGGTTCTTGGATGAGCTTTTGAACTTGTCAAACTTTTACGAGTTTCGTTATAACTTCTGTTCCTTAATGTTTTCAAGATGATCCATTCCTTTGAGCAATTTTTCAAACATTCCATGAACAAGAAATCGCATCATTTGGTCTAAATACTTTGTCATTTTGTAAACAAATTTTTGTCTTTGAATTAAAAACTTATTTACGTGAGAATTGTTTCTCTATTGGTTCTGAGATGAACTTCCACACTTGTCAAACTTTTACAAGTTCTTTAATAACTTCGGTTCCTCAAAATATTGAAGATGATCCTCGATGCGAGCACGAGTAGTGCAAGCTCTAATAATGTGAGCATGGACCTTGCTAGCTTAGAAGATGCTAGCACTAGTGTTGTGAGCACTCATGTTACGGACACACATGACGCGAACACTCATGTTGCGAACACTCGCGTTGTGAGCATGGATGAAGATCAAGCCTCACACGATTCAATCGAGCTACCTAAAGGACCAATCACGCGAGCACAAGCCAAGAAATTTAATCAGGCTGCCACGGGTTTAATTAAACGAATTTGGGAAGACTTCATGCATTCCATGCATTTCATACAACCCATCATGCATTCCATGCAATGTGCTGCACATTCAACTTTAATTTTAATCTAATTAAATTGCTGGAAAATAAAGTATTAAACATTTAGTTACTTTAATCCATGTCTTAATTATGTTTTGTGTTTTAATATGTCCTAAACCAACATGTTCAAAATGATGTAGGGATGTTCTTAGCTGGCCAACACAAGCTTTTAATGCACCTATCAACATTTAAAGTGCTGAAAACACCTCTCCAAAAGGGCATTTCGTGATCAGCAAGGGAATTCATTGTTCTCTTCATGCATGGATGATTGGGTTTATCGAAGGTCTCAAGGTGTTTAAATGCTCAAAGGCTGATCATGGGAACATAAAAACTGGCTATTCGGTTTACTCAAAATCATTAATGCACCGTCCACATTGATTCCAAGTGTTTGGGGAATTTCAGCAGAATTTAAGAACACTTTTTCCTAGCCAACCAAGCACTAAATTCGGCCAACTACTCCATTAAAGCAGCCACCACATTAACTTAAAGTGGATGGGGAATATTGGATGAATTTATGGTGTAATTTTGACTAGTTATCTCATGCCTTTTCAGCTGGAAGTTTGTGATATGATCCTGGTATAATCTCGTTTTGTTGAAATACCAAGATGTTCGTATTGCCCTGATCATTAAATCTATAACTTTATGTTTAAGGCTTACAACGAAATTTGGATGGTTTTATATGCTTGAAGGATAAATGATGAAATGAATGCAGGAAATTAAAAGGATAGTAGCATGGATGATGGATGACGGTAGGGATGGTTGGTGGATGATGGCATTGGGGTTTAGGACTTAAGAGATGAACTGACACTAAAAAGTGAAGACTCGAACTCTATAACAGTCACTAAACAAAAGGATCTTGACCCGCTAGTTATGAAGAACTAGGAACCAAATATATCAAGGGTTGATTCAACAAGCAGCACTTGAAGGATCAATAAAGTTTAATAGAAGAACAAAAGAGATAAAACTCTAAATATATTGAATCTCAATTGTCTGTTACAAATGGAGAAGATAGCCTCTATTTATAAGCTTTACAAAATGAAAGTGAATAGCCATCATTCATCATTCATAAATGAATGTGTTGATTCGTTTAAAAACTCTTGAATGAAACATTGAATGTGAACAACCATCATTCATCATTCATAAATGAATGTGTTGATTCATTTAAAAACTCTTGAATGAAACACTGTATCCCTCCATATATGTGTTGAACGGATATCATTTGAATAGGTGTCTCTTGGCTTGAAAAGATGTGTCTCTTGGTGTAAATAATCTAATTCAATTAACAAAATCCTTTCTGTCCATAGATCCATGCATGTTATCCACTCCTTTTCAAAGAGTCTTCACGCTTTGAATCATCTCATCTAATAGTTGTGTCCCTTCATTGTACCTTGCACCAAACACACATATATATATAAGTCTTTTATGATCAGCATAACACACACCACACACATATACTTGTATATTGTGAATGTAACTCTTAATAAAAACAAACAGCATACTAATGCATCAAATGCTTCCCATGCCTATATATATCAAACATGTAACAACTATATATTATATGATGCAAATAGAATATTTAAACAATATATCAAACATGTGGCAAATGCAAACAGAATTTTAAACATGTGCATACTTAAAAGAAATGTAATGCATGCATAAAAAATAAACATGTAGCACGTTGCTTGGCTTCCCTTTTGCATTGCATGATTCTTCCACGTTGCATGAGCCAAATCCTACATTGCATGGCATGGTTTGGACGTTGGCAACCTCACTGATCTTCCAAGCTTGAATGCATTTATTCATAACAGCATCTCTAAACCTTCTAGACCTTACACGAGTTATTGGGCCTAAAGGAAATTTCTCCGGGTCCTTGGGTGGTGACTCCTCCATGATCTTATCATCCTCCCTTTCTTGAGAGTGATTTGTCCTCAAATCGTCACCTGGTTCATAGAGAGATAAATCTGAAACATTAAAAGTTGCTCTGACACTAAATTCTGCTTGAATATCTATCTTGTATGCGTTGTCATTGATCTTCTCTAAAATTTGTAATGGTCCATCCCCTCTAGGTGAGAGTTTGGATTTTCGTTGTGTTGGAAATCGTTCCTTTCTGACATGTACCCAAACCCAATCTCCTGGTTCAAAGGTAACTTTCTTTCGTCCTTTTTTTGCTTGCTATTCATATTGCTTTATTCTCTTCTCAATGTTCTCTCGAACTTTTTGAAGAAGTTTTTTCACAAATTCAGTCTTGTCTTTCCCATCCTTGTTTAATACTTGATCAATGGGCAAAGGTAACAAATCCATAAGGGACAATGGATTAAATCCATAAACAACCTCAAATGGTGTAAACTTGGTAGATGAATGGATGGATTGATTGTAAGCAAATTCCACATGTAGCAAGCTTTCTTCCCACGATTTTAGATGCTCGGTTATCAATGACCGAAGCAAAGTTGAAAGCACTAGATTTACTACTTCAGTTTGGTCATCAGTTTGGGGATGACAAGTTGTAGAAAACAACAACTTGGTGCCAATTCTGCTTCATAAGGACCTCTAAAAATGACTCAAAACTTCCTATCCTGATCTGAAACAATTGTTCTTGGTAGTCCATGTAAGCACACAGCCTCCCAAAAAAACAAATTAGCAATATTGGAAGCATCGTCAGTTTTGTGGCACGGAATAAAGTGCGCCATTTTTGAGAACCTGTCCACCACGACGAAAATGGAATCTCTACCATTCTTTGTTCTAGGGAGTCCTAAAACAAAGTCCATGGAAATGTCAACCCAAGGCTAATTAGGAATAGGTAATGGCGTGTACAGCCCTTGAGGTTGTAGTTTAGATTTCGCCCTTTTGCAAGTGATACATCTCGCGCAAATTCGTTCCACATCCCTTTTCATTTTTGGCCAATAAAAATGCTCTTGTAGGATGTTTAATGTCTTGTTAACTCTGAAATATCCCATAAGTCCTCCGCTATGGGCTTCCTTTACTAGGACCTCACGTGCACTACTTTGAGGGATGCAAAGTTTCCTTTCTTTGAATAAGAAACCATCATGCCTATAAAACTTGTCAATTGCACCTTTCTCGCATGCATTAATGATTTTTCCAAAATCAAGATCAGTAGCATAGAGTTCTTTAAGATGCAAATCTAATCAATTTAGATTCAAGAGAATTAAGAAGAACATACCTTCGAGATAAGGCATCAACAACAACGTTCTCTTTTCCCTTTTTATATTTGATGACGTATGGAAATTGCTCAAGGAATTCAACCCATTTGGCATGTCTCTTATTGAGCTTATGCTGTCCCTTGATGTGTTTCAACGTCTTATGGTCTATGTGCACAATAAATTCCTTTGGCCATAGATAGTGTTGCCATGTTTCCAAGGCTCTAATCATAGCATACATTTCCTTGTCGTATGTCAGGTAATTCAATGTTGCTCCACTGAGTTTCTTGCTAAAGTAGGCCACTGGACGCCCCTCTTGTGACAAAACAGCACTGATTCCTAAACCTGAAGCATCACACTCGATCTCAGATGTCTTGTCAAATTTTGGTAAGGAAAGCAAAGGTGCCTTTGTTAAGCACTCCTTAATTTGATTGAAAGCCTATTCTTGCTCATCATTTCAAAAGAAACTTGCATTCTTTTTAATTACGTTAGTTAAAGGAGCAGCAATGATACTAAAATTAGGAATGAACCTTCGATTAAAACTGGTAAGTCCATGGAAACTCCTTACCTGGCTAATGTTTGTAGGCGTCGGCCACTCTTCAATAGCCTTCACCTTTTTGTGATCAACCTCTAGTCCTTCAGAACTCACTATAAATCCTAAAAACACAAGTTTGTTTGTACAGAAAATGCACTTTTTGAAGTTAGCATATAGTTTCTCCTTTCGAAGTGTATTCAAAACAAACCTGAGATGCATTTCATGATCCTCCACGAAACGGCTGTAGATGAGAATGTCATCAAAGTAAACAACATAAAACTTATCAATATAAGGGAGTAAGATGTGATTCATTAACCTCATAAAGGTGTTGGGTGCATTTGTTAAGCTGAAAGGCATCACAGTCCACTCATACAAACCTTGTTTGGTTTTGAAAGCTATCTTTCATTCATCACCTTCCCTCATTATGATTTGGTGATATCCGCTTTTAATATCGATCTTCGAAAACACATTGGATCCACTCAATTCATCCAACATATTATCTAGGCATGGTATAGGATGTCGATATTTGATAGTGATCTGATTTATTGCTCGACAATCCACACACATGCGCCATGACCCATCTTTCTTGGGTACCAACAACACAGGAACGGCACATGGGTTTAAGCTCTCCCGAATATAACCTTTTTCCATCAATTCTTGTATCTATCGGTGTAACTCTTTTGTTTCCTCGGGGTGACTCCTATATGCTAGCCAATTGGGTAATGTAGCACCAAGAATAAAATCGATTTGATGTTCTATACCACGAATAGGTGGTAAACCTTCGATAATATCATCGAGAAAAACATCTTCAAAATCCTACAAAAGAGAGACAATAGAAGAAGGCAATGTTACATCGAGTTCGTTAGTGTTTAGAAAATTCTCCTTGTACAAGAGTACAAGAAGTGTTTGCCTTGCCAAAACACATTTTCTAATCTCACTACCCCTCGCATAAACACTCATTTTTAGGTTCTCTCCCTTACTTTCAATTCCACTCTGTCCCTTCCCTCTTTTCCTAGCACTTGTTGTTTGTTTTTCTCTATATCTCTCGCTCATTTTTCCCCTCAATTTCAGTTTTTTTTTCATTTTTGTTCTCTTTCTCTTTCAGTTCTTCAAAACTCTTTTTCAAGTGCGTCTAATCATTGTGCACTTGTTGTGGTGATAAAGGGGTCAACGTGTGCTTCCTTCCTTATGAATATCGATTGCTATACCTGTTAGGATTCACTCTTCGATCGAACTACCAAGGCCTTGCCAAAAGTAAGTGGCTGGCGTGCGTGGGTAGAACATCACATAGGACCTCATCCTTGTATTTTCCGATGGAAAATGGTATGATCACTTGTTTGATTACCTTAAACTTTCAGCCACTGAAGCTGATATGGATGTGGATGCTTTGTTGTCACCAATCCAAACTTTTCTACCATTAATGTGCTGGAAACATTAGTACACCTACCGCCATTAATAATCACAAAACATACCTTCCCATTGATATGGCAGCGTGTATGGAATATGTTTTAACGCTGTTGATTGCCTTGCACAACTTGTGTATTTAGACTCTTCTTCACAACGAGCACCTCTCCTTCAATGGGAAGGTCTAAGTCTTCATCTTCTTCACTCATAACGTCAACCTCCTCTTCTGATTCTGATTCGATTTCACCACCTTCTCGAATCACCATTGTATGCCTATTTGGACACTGACTGACTATATGCCCCTTCTAAGGCATTTGAAGTATTGTATATCCCTGGACTGATTTGGTGTATTCTGTTGCTTTCCTTTGTTCACGTCAACAACCTTGTTGGGTTTGAAAGTCCCAACATTATCCTTGGCTTGATTTGGCTTGTATGATGTCTTAGGAGCATTCTGTCCCCATTTAGAATTCTGACTCCATTTAGAAGTAGACGAGTTTTTTCAAGATGTACCTCTATGTTTGAGTTATTGTTCGACCTTCATGGATAAGTGAACCAATTCTTCAAGGTCCACATAATATTGCAATTCTATAATGTTGGCAATCTCTCGATTGAGGCCCGAAATGAACCTAGCCATGGTAGATTCAATATCTTTTTCAATAGTTGCTTGAATCATCGCCAACTCCATCTCATTATAATAATCCTTCACACTCATATTGCCTTGAGTGAGATTCTAGAGTTTTCGTAATAATTCCCGATGATAGTACGCTGGTATAAACCTCTTTCGCATTATGCTTTTCATTTCCTCCCAAGTGGTCATTGGACATTCTTCGTTCCGACGTCTGTTAACGGTTAATTGGTTCCACCAAACTATTGCATAATCAGTGAATTTAAGGGCTGCTATCTTCGCCTTATTTTGTTCAGAGTAATTGTGACAATTGAAAACGTGTTCAATCTTCTTCTCCCATTCAAAATAAGCCATTGGATCTGTTTTCCTTGAAATGGTGGAATGTTCATTTTTATATTCGCAAGATTACAATCAAACCTCTCTTGATTCCTCCGTTGAGGGTGTCGGTTTTGTACAATGGTAGGTTGTTCATTGTCGTCCACAATCTGCACAAACTCCCCTTCTTGAACACCTTACCCTTGATTACCTTGTGCAAGAATGGTTTGGTCTCCTACAGATCTCTCTTCTAGGCCATCAATGCGTTCATGGATGGCTTCGAGTTTCTGGTCCATAAGTTGTCCTAATTCTCTAATAAGTGCTTGGAATTGCAAGTTCAGAATTTCTCTTGTTTGTGCGTCACTAGTTTCCTCGATGTTCTTACCTGTATTCATGATTAGTGCAAAAGAAAAAAAAAAGCAAAAGCCTCGCTAATCACTCCAAGAAAATTCATTCGCTCTCTTTGGCTTTTACCCTCTAATGCGCTCACTCTCTCGTGCCTTTTATCGCTCAATTTATCTCAAAACTTCTTGAATCGAACTTACTCAAAATCCTTCAAAACACTTGTGAATCGACTGTAAAATAGATGTTAGGTTTGGAAAGATATGGTGTAAAGGCAGGCTTAGACAGAAAGGATTATGGATCAAGATTAGAATAATGAATAAATAAATGACGATATGGAAAATTCTCAAATAAAAATAATCAACCTTGCTATTGGATTTCTTTCTGTTTTTTAATCTGATATTTTTCATTTCATTTCATTTCATTTCTTTTCTTTTCTTTTCTTCTAAACAGCAAAAACCAAAGAACACTAAGACTTGGATTTAGCCTATGCTCTGATGCCAACATATATGATCTTGGTGTAATCTCATTTTGTTGAAATACCAAGATGTTTGTATTGCCCTGATCATTAAATCCGTAACTTTATGTTTAAGGCTTACAATGGAATTTGGATGGTTTTATATGCTTGAAGGATAAATGATGAAATGCATGTTGGAAATTTAAAGGATAGTAGCGTGGATGATGGTAGGGATGGTTGGTGGATGATGGAATTGGGGTTTAGGACTTGAGAGATGAACCGACACTAAAAAGTGAAGACCCGAACTCTATAATGATCTCTAAACAAAAGGATCTCGACCTGCTAGTTATGAAGAACTAGGAACCAAAGATATCAAGTTTTGATTCAACAAGAAGTACTTGAAGGATCGATAAAGTTCTATAAATTAACAGAAGAGATAAAACTCTAAATATATTTAATCTCAATTGTCTGTTACAAATGAAAGTGAACAACCATCGTTCATCATTCATAAATGAATGTGTTGATTTATTTAAAAACTCTTGAATGAAACATTGAATGTGAACAGCCATCATTCATCATTTATAAATGAATGTGTTGATTTATTTAAAAACTCTTGAATGAAACATTGTATCCCTCCATATGTGTGTTGAATGGATATCATTTGAATAGGTGTCTCTTGGTGTAAATAATCTGATTCAATTAACATGATATGAAACGAAAGCGAACGAGGATCGTAAAGTTGTCAAGTCGTGGATCTACCCTAAAACTCTAGACAAATGTAATTTTGGACCTCAAGAAATCGTCCCAACCAAATCTGGAAAATAAAAACACAAACAGATTCATTAGAAGTGATTTAAAAGATGAAAGCAAAAACTGTTTGGACAAGAATGATTGAATCTCCTAATTGTTGATGTGTTTCTTTATGAGTCAAGGTAGAAGAACAATAGATCAAATAGAAAAGAGAAGATAAAGTCCTAAGAAGCCTTGGAAACAATAAGAATCCACAACTCCCTTCAATGGCTCTAATTCCCCCTCCAAGAAAGAGATCTTGGCAAGAAAAAGCTTGAAGATGATTCCCACAACCTGAAAGATTGTTAAAACAACTTCTAAAAAAACACAAGAGCAATTCTTGAAGAAAAACTCAAAGAGAATTATTATTAACTCAAAAGAATCAAAATCAAGTGTTCTTTATTTACAATTCCAAGGCCTATATATAGGTAAGCTAAATAAATTTAAATAAAACTCTTAACTAAACTAGAACTCTAACTAATCTAAACAATAAGTAGTTTTAAACTAAACTTTCTTGTTGACATAAAACTCCTAAAAACTTAAAGTACTTAATAAATATTCAAAATTCGGAATAAAATTAACAATAAAATAATAAGAGCTGATAATACAATATTTAGCTCATATATAATAAAATTAAACCTAAAACCCGAACCCAGTATGATTTAAACTCGAATTAAAAGCCCAAAACTCGTAATTCCCGTCATAATCACATCCACGTAGTCTTTATTAAAACGATCATAACTTGAGCTCCTGAACTTAAAATCAAGTGATTTAAAGTTTGTTTCGAAGATAAGAGATAGATCTTCGAAATCCATGCAGACATCTCAGCCCATAAATTCCTGAATCCCATACAAAAAGTCATTGCAAGTCTGTTGATTTCCCCAACTTGAAAAATGGCAGCTTCGGTTTCTTGGACCAAGATTTCCAAGATTTGAAATCTTGATTTTCTTGATTCTTGAAATTGCTTGGAATGGAAAAATTGGACCAAGATTTGGTTTCTTGATTTTCTTGAGAACAAGAAAGTGAATCTTGATTTTCTTTTTCGGCCGTGTGCGTATTTAGAGCCTTGGTAACGAAGTCTTGGATGGTCCCGTTCAATCTTGCTCGAATTTGCTTGGCCTTCGACCTCATTATTGGGCCTTGGGAAACTTTGATCCCATCACATTCATAAGCTTGAATTTGGGCCTTGCGACTCGTATAATAACATAATCCTTGCTATCCATAGATCAAGGCATGTTATTCACTCCTTTTCCAAGAGTCTTCATGCTTTGAATCATCTCATCCAATAGTTGTGTCCCTTCATTGTACCTTGCACTACACACACATATATATAAGTCTTTTATGATCAGCATAACACACACCACACACATATACTTGAATAGTGTAAATGTAACTCTTAATAAAAACAAACAACACACTAATGCATCAAATGTTTTCCAGGCCTATATATATCAAACATAGTAACAATTATATATTATATGATGCAAACATAATTTTAAACATGTGCATACTTAAAAGAAATGTAATGCATGCATCAAAAATAAACATGTAGCACATTGCATGGCTTCCCTTTTGCATTGCATGATTCTTCCACGTTGCATGAGCTAATTCTTACGTTGCATGGCATGGTTTGGACGTTGGCAACCTCACTGATCTTCCAAGCTTGAATGCATTTATTCGTAATAGCATCTCTGAACCTTCTAGACCTTGCACGAGTTATTAGGCCTATAGGAAATTCCTCCGGGTCCTTGGGTGGTGACACCACCATGATCTTATCAATTTGTACGCCTATAAATATGAGGCTTGGAACATTTTGTAACAACTTTTGATGAATTTTAATCTTATTGTGAGTTTGCAAACTCCTTGTTCTTATCTGACTCAAATTGACTTATTAGGTAACCCTTGTGGCGTCAATTTGATTTTTTTGAACTTATCACTTCTTTGAAGTGTGACATTCACCCTTATACCGATTGGTTCCTATCTCTCTATAGATAAAGGGTCACGGTTCTTCTTATTTTTATTCTAAGAACTAATATAAGGATTGGGTCAATATTCCTTTATAATATTGGTTCGTTCTTGAATCCTTAAAACCGAATTCAAGCAAGTTCATCTATATCCTTTGCATATTCATCCATCCATCCTTCTACAACCCGCCATTATCATTCGCTAACCATCACAACATCCATTACAAATGATACTTCTTAATTTCGAACAGGAACTCACGTGACTCGTAATCATCCCTCGAGGACGAGCTCGCATCAATCCATTCCTTTTCGAGCAATTTTCTGAACATTCCATGTTAGAAAAATCGCATCATTTGGTCTAAATAGTTTTTCATTTTGTTATCAACTTTTGTCTTAGAATTAAAAACTTATTTGCGTGAGAATTGTTTCTCTCTTAGGTCTTGGATGAATTTCCAAACTTGTCAAACTTTTACGAGTTCTGTTATAACTTCAGTTCATTAATGTATTCAAGACTATCAATTCCTTTGAGCAATTTTCTGAACATTCCATTCCCATGAAATCGCATCATTTGGTCTAAATAGTTTGTCATTTTCTAAAAAAGTTTGTTTCTTTGAATTAAAGACTTTTTTACGTGAGAATTGTTTCTCTCTTCGTTCTTGGACGAACTTTCGAACCTGTCAAACTTTTACGAGTTCCTTTATAACTTCGTTTCCTTAAAGTATTCAAGACGATCCATTCCTTCGAGCAATTTTTCAAACATTCCATGTTCGGGTAATCGAATAATTTGGTCTAAATAGTTTGTCATTTTGTAAATAGGTTTTGGTCTTTAAATTAAAAACCTTTTACGTGAGAATTATTTCTTTATTGGTTCTGGGATGAACTTCCAAACTTGTCAAACTTTTACTAGTTCTTTTATAACTTCGGTTCCTTAAAATATTTAAGACAATTTCCTTCGAGAAATTTTCTCGGGAAATTGCTTCATTTGGTTTAAATAGTTTGTCATTTTCTAAACAAGTTTTGGTCTTTGAATTAAAAACATATTTATGTGAGAATTGTTTCTTTTGGGTTCTTGGACGACTTAAGAACTTGTCAAACTTTCACGAGATCTTTTATTACTTTGGTTTTTTAAAAGTATTCGAGATGATACATTCCTTCGAAAATTTTTCCGAACATTCCATGCTCGAGAAATTGAATCATTTTGTCTAATTAGTTTGTCATTTTGTAAAGATGTTTTAGTCTTTGAATTAAAAACTTATTTACATGAGAATTGTTTCTCTCTTGGTTCTGGTACGAACTTCCGAACTTGTCAAACTTTTACTTTGTTACCTTAAAGTATTCAAGATGATCCTTTCCTTCGAGTAATTTTTCGAACATTCCACGCTTAGGAAATCGCATCATTTGGTCTAAATAGTTTGTCATTTCGTAAAAAAGTTTCTGTCTTTGAAGAAAAAACTTATTTACGTGAGAATTGTTTCTCTCTTGGTTCTTGGACAAACTTTCGAACTTGTCAAACTTTTACGAGTTCCGTTATAACTCGGTTCCTTAGTATATTCAAGATGATCCATTTCTTCGATCAATTTTCCAAACATTCCATGCAAAAGAAATCACATCATTTGGTCTAAATAGTTTATCATTTTGTAAACAAATTTTTGTCTTTGAATTAAAAACTTCTTTACGTAAGAATTGTTTTTCTACTGGTTCTGAGATGAACTTTCAAACTTGTCAAACTTTTACGAGTCCTTTTATAACTTCGGGTTCCTTAAATATTAAAGATGATCCATTCCTTCGAGCAAATTTCTAAACATCCGATGCTTGGGAAATCGCATCATTTGGTCTAAATAGTTTTTCATTTTGTTATCAACTTTTGTCTTAGAATTAAAAACTTATTTGCGTAAGAATTGTTTCTCTCTTGGTTCTTGGATGAACTTCTGAACTTGACAAACTTTTACGAGTTCGATAATAACTTCGGTTCATTAATGTATTCAAGACAATCCATTCCTTCAAGCAATTTTTTGAGCTTCCCACGCATAAGAAATCGCATTATTTGGTCTAAATAGTTTGTCATTTTGTAAACAATTTTTTGTGTTTGAGTTAAAAACTTATTTATGTGAGAATTGTTTCTCTATTGGTTCTAAGACAAACTTTCGAACTTGTCAAACCTTTATGAGTTCTTTTATAACTTCGGTTCCTTAAAGAATTCAAGTCGATCCATTCTTTCGAGCAATTTTCCGAACATTCCATGCTCGGGAAATCACATAGTTTTGTCTAAATAGTTTTTCATTTTGTTATCAACTTTTGATCTTGAATTAAAAACTTATTTACGTGACAATTGTTTGTCTCTTGGTTCTTGGACAAACTTCCGAACTTGACAAACTTTTATGACTTCTTTTATAATTTTGATTCCATAAAGAATTCAAGACAATCCATTCCTTCTAGCAATTTTGAACATTCCATGTTCGAAAAATCGCATAGTTTAGTCTAAATAGTTTGTCATTTTGTTATCAACTTTTGGTCTTTGAAATAAAAACTTATTTACGTGAGATTGTTTCTCTCTTGGTTCTTGGATGAAAGAAAACGTCCTTGGACCTCAAGAAAACATCCCAACCAGATCTGAAAAATAAAAACATAAACAGATTCGTTAGAAGTGATTTAAAAGATAAAAGCAAACTATTTAGGCAAGAATGATTGAAACAACGAGAAAAGATTGGATCTCCTAATTTTTGATGTGTTTCTTGATGGATCAAGGTAGGAGAACATCCCTCTTGAAGCAATTTTAACCAAGAACGAAAATCAACTAAATCAGTAACCCTAAACAGTAAGAAATAAACTAGATCAAACAAGAACGATAAATTAAAGATAGGAAAGAGAAGATAATGTCCTAAGAAGTCTTGGAAACAATAAGAATCCACAACTCCCTTCAATGGCTCTAATTTCCCCTCCAAGAAAGAGATCTTGGCAAGAAAAAGCTTGAATATAATTTCCACAACCTGAAAGATTGTTAAAACAACTTCTAAAAAAAAACTCAAGAGCAATTCTTGAAGAAAAACTCAAAGAGAAATATTATTAACTCAAAATAATCAAAATCCAGTGTTTTTCAAGGGGGGAACGACCATGCTACTTATAGGCCCCCAAAATAAGCTTTCCTAACCCTAATAGAATTCTAACCATGAACTTGTAGATATTCAATTAAATTACTTTCTAAACTTCAAGATGAACTTGTAGATATCTTAATGGGCCTTTTTACAAGAACTTGGTCTTGTGATCCGTTTGCTCTCGAAATTGTCTCGTTCAAGGTCGTACAAGAAATCCAATGTGCCTTGGCTGCAAGATTCGGTTTCTTTTTCCAAGAACTGAAATCTTGATTTTCTTGATTCTTGAAATTGTTTGAAATAGCATAATTGACCAAGATTCAATTTCTTGATTTTCTTGAAAACAAGAAAGTGAATCTTGATTTTCTTTTTTGATTATGTACGCATCTAGGGCCTTGGTAACAAAGTCTTGGATGGTCCCATTCAATTTTGCTCAAATTTGCTTGGCTTTTGACCTCGTTATTGGTCCTTAAGGAAGATTGAGCCCATCACGTTCATACGCTGGATTTTGGGCCTTGCGACTCGTATCAGGTCCTTAAAGGTGTTGTTTGTAGTCCCTTCATCTTCCATAATCGGTTGTCTTTATTGCTTGTGATGCCATGAATTAGCCTTTACGTGCTTGAAACCAATCAGATTTTAAGAGCCACTCTTGGTCCATTTGAATAGTCACAATGCATCAATATTGAAAGCTGATTCTTGATTGAATTTTGTGCATTTATTCACCTTCAAAATCCACCAAAAACGTCCTCTTCTTGCACCAGCAAGTTAAGTGACCAAATGCAAACCTTTTCATGCCAAAACCGAACAACCTCTGTATGTGAGCGTCCCTAGATCTTCTTACCAGCCAAAAATCATTCCTAAAACATATTAAACATGCATTATGACAATTTAAACATGTCAATAAGCTAAAATGAATTGAACAGTCACCTAGACAAGAATAAATGAATATTTAAACATTTGCAACCTGTTCAAATTCTTATTTAACTTAAAACACCCTATTTATAATAAAAATAAACACACTAACTCATGTTTAAACTAAATAAACACACAAGATGTTTTAATGAATGATTTAAAGATGCAAATTGAATGAACTAATGGATTACTAAATGCATGACTTGATTTAATGATGCAAACTTTAACTAACATGGGAGTTACATAATGCATGATAGGATTTATGATGCATATTTAACTAACATGTAAGTTACTTAATGCATGTCATTATTTATGATGCAAACTTAACTAATCATGAGAGTTAATGGATGTCATTACATAATGCATGACTTTATTAAATGCAGATCACATAATGCATGTCATATTTAAAAGATGAAGATTAAAAATGCATGACATAATTAAATCACAATCTTAATAAACATAGGAGATGCTTTTATGAATGACTTAATTAAATGCAAAACACTTAATTCAAGACATAATTAAATATGCAAACACTTATTAAACTAAAACAAAACTTAAATAAAATTAAAAAGTCCTTAAAAACATTAGCCCAATAATCAATCAGGCCTATAAGATGTTTCATTTTGCACTTGGGCCCCTCGTGTTTGGGCCAATCTCAATATCTTCTAATTGCATCATAACATGATGTGACCGTGCTCACATCAATTTACGTGAGAATTGTTTCTCTCTTGGTTCTTGGATGAACTTCTGAACTTGTCAAATTTTTACGAGTTCTGTTATAACTTCGGTTCCTTAATGTATTCAAGATGATCCATTCCTTTGAGCAATTTTCCGAACATTCCATGCACAAGAAATCGCATCATTTGGTCTAAATATTTTGTCATTTTTGTAAACAATTTTTTTCTTTGAATTAAAAACTTATTTACGTGAGAATTGTTTCTCTATTGGTTTTGAGACAAACTTCCGAACTTGTCAAACTTTTACGAGTTCTTTTATAACTTTGGTTCCTTAAAGAATTTAAGACGATCCATTCCTTCGAGCAATTTTCCAAACATTCCATGCTCGGGAAATCGCATAGTTTTGTCTAAATAGTTTGTCATTTTGTTATCAACTTTTGATCTTGAATTAAAAACTTATTTACATGAGAATTGTTTCTCTCTTGGTTCTTGGATGGACTTTCGAACTTGTCAAACTTTTACGAGTTCTTTTATAACTTTGGCTCCTTAAAAAATTCAAGACGATCCATTCCTTCGAGTAATTTTCCGAACATTCCATGCTCGGAAAATCACATAGTTTAGTCTAAATAGTTTGTCATTTTGTTATCAACTTTTGGTCTTTGAATTAAAAACTTATTTACGTAAGAATTGTTTCTCTCTTGGCTCATGGACGAACATTCGAACTTGTCAAACTTTTACGAGTTCTTTTATAACTTTGGTTCTATAAAGTATTCAAGATGATCCATTCCTTCAAACAATTTTCTCGAGAAATCGCATCATTTGGTTTAAATAGTTTGTCATATTCTAAACAAGTTTTGGTCTTTGAATTAAAAACATATTTACGTGAGAATTGTTTCTCTTGGTTCTTGGACGAACTAAAGAACTTGTCAAACTTTTACAAGATCCTTTATTACTTTGTTTCTTAAAAAGTATTTAAGACGATCCATTCCTTTGAACAATTTTTTAAACATTCTAAGCTCGGGAAATCGCATAGTTTTGTCTAAATAATTTGTCATTTTGTTATCAACTTTTGATCTTGTATTAAAAACTTATTTACGTGAGAATTGTTTCTCTATTGGTTCTAAGACGAACTTCCGAACTTGTCAAACGAGTTCTTTTATTACTTTGGTTCCTTAAAATATTGAAAATGATCCATTCCTTCGAGCAATTTTCCGAACATTCCATGCTCGGGAAATCGTATCATTTGGCCTAAATACTTTTTCATTTTGTTATCAACTTTTGGTCTTTAAATAGCTTATTTTCGTGAGAATTGTTTCTCTCTTGGTTTTGAGATGAACTTCCAAACTTGTCAATCTTTTACGAGTTCTTTTATAACTTTGGTTCCTTAAAATATTGAAGACGATCCATTCCTTCGAGCAATTTTCTAAACATTCCATGCTCGGGAAATCGCATCATTTGGTCCAAGTAGTTTTTCATTTTGTTATCAACTTTTGGACTTTGAATTAAAAGCTTATTTGCGTCAGAATTGTTTCTCTCTTGGTTCTTGCACGAACTTTTGAACTTGTCAAACTTTTACAAGTTCCATTATAACTTCGGTTCCTTAATTTATTCAAGATGATCCATTCCTTCGAGCAATTTTTCGAACATTCCATGCATAAAAAATCGCATCATTTGGTCTAAATAGTTTTTCATTTTGCTATCAACTTTTGGACTTTGAATTAAAAGCTTATTTGCATGAGAATTGTTTCTGTCTTGGTTCTTGTACGAACTTTTGAACTTGTCAAACTTTTACGAGTTCGATTATAACTTTGGTTCCTTAATTTATTTAAGAAGATTCATTCCTTCGAGCAATTTTTCGAACATTCCATGCATAAGAAATCGCATCATTTGGTCTAAATAGTTTGTCATTTTTGTAAACAATTTTTTGTCTTTGAATTAAAAACTTATTTACGTGAGAAATTGTTTCTCTATTGGTTCTGAGACAAACTTCCGAACTTGTCAAACTTTTACGAGTTCTTTTATAACTTCGGTTCCTTAAAGAATTCAAGACGATCCATTCCTTCGAGCAATTTTCCAAACATTCCATGCTCGGGAAATCGCATAGTTTTGTCTAAATAGTTTGTCATTTTGTTATCAACTTTTGATCTTGAATTAAAAACTTATTTACTTGAGAATTGTTTCTCTCTTGGCTCTTGGATGAACTTCCAAATTTGTCAAACTTTTATGAGTTCTTTTATAACTTTGATTCCTTAAAGACTTCAGGACGATCCATTCCTTCGAGCAATTTTCGAACATTCCATGCTCAAAAAATTGCATAGTTTAGTCTAAATAGTTTGTAATTTTGTTATCAACTAAAGTCTTTGAATTAAAAACTTATTTACGTAAGAATTGTTTCTCTCTTGGTTCATGGACAAACATCCGAACTTGTCAAACTTTTACGAGTTCTTTTATAACTTCGGTTCCATAAAGTATTCAAGACGATCCATTCCTTCAAGTAATTTCTCGGGAAACCGCATCATTTGGTTTAAATAGTTTGTCATATTCTAAACAAGTTTTGGTCTTTGAATTAAAAATGCATTTACGTGAGAATTGTTTCTCTTGGTTCTTGGACGAACTGAAGAACTTGTCAAACTTTTACAAGATCATTTATTACTTCGGTTCTTAAAAAGTATTCAAGATAATCCATTCCTTTGAACAATTTTTCGAACATTCCATGCTTGGGAAATCTCATAGTTTTGTCTAAATAATTTGTCATTTTGTTATAAAATTTTGACCTTGAATTAAAAACTTATTTACGTGAGAATTGTTTCTCTATTGGTGATACGGCCATGATCCGAGAGTAGAACTGAAAGCTACATGCAAAAGGCAAATAAGGGACGAAAACATGTTGTGTTCGAACCCGGAGATTGGGTTTGGGTGCACATGAGAAAGGAGCGTTTCCTAGCCTAATGAAGGTCAAAATTATTGCCGAGAGGAGATGGTCCATTCCAAGTGTTAGAACGGATCAACGGGAACTCTTATAAGCTCGACCTTCCAAGTGAGTATAACATCAATGCAAGCTTTAACGTGTCTGACTTATCTCCCTATGATGTAGGTAATGATTTGGAGACAAATCGCTTTGAAGAGGGGGGAATGATACGGCCACGGTCCGAGACTCACCAAGTGCTAACAAGGAACCTTTGGAGCTGCCTTTAGGACCTATAACTCGAGCACGAGCCAAATGTTTCAAGGAGGCTATTTTGGCTCTAATTGATCGAGCGTGGGGAGAAACTGTTGCGGGGCTTATCGATCAATCTTGGACAAGTCAACTAATTCGGCCTTGCAACCTCCTACAAGTTCATCTAGCTCATTCGTAGCTCATTGAACTCAACTTCAGCTCATTTTTAACTTAACATTATTTTGCTGGAATAAATATTTAATTTGTTTTAGTTAATTTAGTTGTTTAGTTTAAGTTATTAAATGTGTCATAATATAGACATTTTTATTAAATAGGGTTTTAATGTGTCTTAGTTTGATACGTATTTAATAGTTGTTTTTAATGTGTCTAAGTTTGAGACAAATTAATTTCATGTTTGAATTAATATGTCCTAGCTGAAATTAATTAGTTGATTAATGTGTTTCAGGTACATGTAATTAGCTGATTAATACATTTCAGGTACATGTATGGATGGCTTGAATATGGTGTGCTGTTGATTGAAATGCTCCAAGACCTCTTCGTGTATGCCAAGAGCCATTGAGCTGTTGATTTGTCTTTCCAAAGCTGTCCATTTAGTTGCTTAAGTGCTTTCACATTTGCTGGAGGTTCCTTTCACACTCATGGCTGTTCAAATTCGTGTGTTCACACTCCAAGGCTGTTGAAGTGTCCCAAATTGCCATTTAAAGTCCAAGACTCTCCAAATATTCAAGGCTGCCCCTTAAAAGCCTTTCACACCTCTTGGCCGAATCTAGCCTAGTCCATTCAGCTCCATTCAACTCCTTACTTAATATCATTTAATTTAAGCTGATTGGAAACATCAAGGGACTTGTCTAATGGCATCACCAATGCTAGAGAAGATTCAAGAAAGTTTTCAACTCCATTAAGCTGAACACATGTCGCCCATTCGGTTCCCTAAGTGTATACGAAGCTCTTTAGTTGTATTGCAGACTTTTTTTGATACTTTGATGAATTTTGATATCTTAGTGAGTTTATTCAACTCTCAATTTTCGTTTAAGACTCAAGTTGACTTATCTAGCTTGTTAGTGGCGTCATCCTTATTTCTTTGAACTTATCACTCTTAAACCGAGTGTGGCATTCACCTTTGATACCTTTGGTTCCTATCTTTTCATAGGTAGTGGGTCAAGGTCCTTTCTATCACCCTTCCATCGCCTTAAGTGTCTTATAAGTCTTGGGTCAATACTCCTTCATAGTATTGGTTCATTCTTGACCTTAAGCTTACTTATCCACTATAACTTTCCATCTTTGACTTACTTCGTTTCATTCTACATCCATACTTAGCCGAATTCCTTCAAACTCAAGCTCAGAACGATACTTCTCCATTTAACGATCGGGCACAACTACGACTCGAATACTTTCACAAACTCGAGATCGATCAATTGGTTCTGAGACGAACTTTCGAACTTGTCAAACTTTTACGAGTTCTTTTATAATTTTGGTTCCTTAAAATATTAAAGACGATCCATTCCTTCGAGCAATTTTTCGAACATTCCATGCTCGGGAAATCACATAGTTTGGTCTAAATAGTTTTTCATTTTGTTATCAACTTTTGGTATTTGAATAACTTATTTACGTAAGAATTGTTTCTCTTTATGTTCTTGGACAAACTTTCAAACTTGTCAAACTTTTATGAGTTTCATTATAACTTCGGTTCCTTAATGTATTCAAGACGATCTATTCGTTCGAGCAATTTTTCGAACATTCCATGCACAAGAAATCGCATCATATGGCCTAAATATTTGGCCATTTTCTACACAAGTTTTGGTCTTTGAATTAAAAACTTATTTAAGTGAGAATTGTTTCTCTTGGTTCTTGGACGAACTTCAGAACTAGTAAAACTTTTACAAGATCCTTTATTACTTCGGTTCTTTAAAAGTATTCAAGATGACCATTCTTTCGAACAATTTCTCGAACATTCCATTCTCGGGAAATTAAATCATTTTGTCTAAATATTTTTCATTCTGTAAACATGTTTTCATCTTTGAATTAAAAACTCATTTACGTGAGAATTGTTTCTCTATTGGTTCTAGGACAAACTTTTGAACTTGTCAAACTTTTACTTTGGTACCTTAAAGTATTCAAGACTATCAATTCCTTCTAGCAATTTTCTGAACATTCTATTCTCATGAAATCGCATCATTTGGTCTAAATAGTATGTCATTTTATAAAAAAGTTTATCTTTGAATTAAAAACTTATTTACGTGAGAATTGTTTCTCTCTTGGTTCTTGGACAAACTTTCAAACTTGTCAAACTTTTATGAGTTTCGTTATAACTTCGGTTCCTTAAGGTATTCAAGACAATTCATTCCTTCCAGAAATTTTCTGAACATTCCATGCTAGGGTAATCGAATCATTTGGTCTAAATAGTTTGTAATTTTGTAAACAAGTTTTGGTGTTTAAATTAAAAACTTATTTATGTGAGAATTGTTTCTCTATTGGTTTTGCGACGAGCTTTCAAACTTCAAAAACTTTTACGAGTTCTTTTTATAACTTTGGTTCCTTAAAGCATTCAAGATGATCCATTCCTCCGAGCAATTTTCCGAACATTCCATGCACAAAAGAAATCGCATCATTTGGTCTAAATAGTTTGTCATTTTGTAAAGAAATTTTGATCTTTGAATTTAAAACTTATTTACGTGAGAATTGGTTCTAATATGATTCTTGTATTGCCCTGATTGTTAAATCCGTAACTTTATATTTAAGGCTTGCAACAAAATTTGGATGGTTTTATATGCTTGAAGGATAAAAGATGAAAAGAATGCTGGAAATTAAAAGGATAGTAGTGTGGATGATGGATGGTGGTAGGGATGGTTGGTGGATGATGGAATTGAGGTTTAGGACTTGAGAGATGAACCGACACTAAAAAATGAAGACATGAACTCTATAACGGTCACTAAACAAAAGGATCTTAACCCACTAGTTATAAAGAACTAGGAACCAAAGATATCAAGGGTTGATTCAACAAGCAGCACTTGAAGCATCAATAAAGTTCTATAAAAGAACAGAAGAGATAAAACTCTAAATATATTGAATCTGAATTGTGTGTTACAAAAGGAGAAGATAGCCTCTATTTATAGGCTTTACAAAATGAAAGTGAACAGCCATCATTCATCATTTATAAATGAATGTGTTGATTCATTTAAAAACTCTTGAATGAAACGTTGAATGTGAATAGCTATCATTCATCATTCAAAAATGAATGTGTTTATTCATTTAAAAACTCTTGAATGAAACATTGTATCCCTCCATATGTGTGCTGAATGGATATCATTTGAATAGGCACTTCTGGTCCATGTTTTTTAATTATCATTGCTGCCCATTCATAAGTCCAATAGAGGTGTCTCTTGGCTTGAAAAGATGCATCTCTTGGTGTAAATAATCTGATTCAATTAACATAATCCTAGCTGTCCATAAATCCAAGCATGTTATCCACTCCTTTTCCAAGAGTCTTCACGCTTTGAATCATCTCATCCAATAGTGGTGTCCCTTCGTTGTACCTTGCACCGCACACACATATATATGTAAGTCTTTTATGATCAGCATAACACACACCACACACATATACTTGTATATTGTGAAAGTAACTCTTAATAAAAAAACAGAACACTAATGCATCAAATGCTTCCCACACCTAAATATATATATACCAAACATGTGATAAATGCAAACAGAATTTTAAACATGTGCATACTTAAAAGAAATGTAATGCATGCATCAAAAATAAACATGTAGCACGTTGCATGGCTTCCCTTTTGCGTTGCATGATTGTTCCATGTCGCATGAGCCAAATCCTACGTTGCATGGCATGGTTTGGATGTTGGCAACCTTACTGATCTTCCAAGCTTGAATGCATTTATTCGTAACAGCATCTCTGAACCTTCTAGACCTTGCACGAGTTATTGGGCCTAAAGGAAATTCCTTCGAGTCCTTGGGTGGTGACGCCACCATGATCTTATCATCCTCCCCTTCTTGAGAGTGATTTATCCTCAAACTGTCACCTGGTTCATAGAGAGATAAATCTGAAACATTAAAAGTTGCACTGACACTGAATTCTCCCGGAAGATCTATCTTGTATGCGTTGTTATTGATCTTCTCTAAAACTTGAAATGGTTCATCCCCAGGTGAGAGTTTGGATTTCCGTTGTGCTAGAAATTGTTCCTTTATTTTCTTGCTGTTCATATTGCTTTGCTCTCTTCTCAATGTTCTCTCTAACTTTTTGATGAAGTTTTTTCACAAATTCAGCCTTGTCTTTCCCATCCTTGTTTAATACTTGATCAATGGGCAAAAGTAACAAATCCGTAGGGGACAATGGATTAAATCCATAAACAACGTTAAATGGTGTAAACTTGGTGGCTAAATGGATGGATCGATTATAAGCAAATTCCACATGTGGCAAGCTTTCTTCCCACGATTTCAGATTCTTGCTTATCAACGATCGAAGCAAATTTGAAAGCACTCGATTTACTACTTCGGTTTGGCCATCAGTTTGGGGATGACAAGTTATAGCAAACAACAACTTGGTACCAATTCTGCTCCATAAGGACCTCAAAAAATGACTCAAAAACTTCGTATCCCGATCTGAAACAATTGTCCTCGGTAGTCCATGTAAGCGCACAACCTCCCTAAAAAATAAATTAGCAATATTGGAAGCACCGTCAGTTTTGTGGCACGAAATAAAGTGTGCCATTTTTTAGAACTTGTCCACCACAAAGAAAATGGCTTTGTTCTAAGAAGTCCTAAAACAAAGTCCATGGAAATGTCAGCCAAAGGCTCATTAGGGATTGGTCATGGCCTGTACAACCCTTGAGGTTGGAGTTTAGATTTCACCCTTTTGCAAGTGATACATCTTACACAAATTCGTTCCACATCCCTTTTCATTTTTGGCCAATACAGATGCTCTTGTAGGATGTTTAATGTCTTGTTAACTCCGAAATGTCCCATAAGTCCTCCACTATGGGCTTCCTTTACTAGGACCTCATGTGCACTTCTTTGAGGGATGCAAAGTTTCCTTTCTTTGAATAAGAAACCATCATGCCTATAAAACTTGTCAATTGCACCTTTCTCGCATGCCTTAAAGATTTCTCCAAAATCAAGATCAGTAGCATAGAGTTCTTTAAGAAATGCAAATCCAATCAGTTTAGATTCAAGAGAATTACGAAGAACATACCTTCGAGATAATACATCAGTAACAATGTTCTCTTTTCCCTTTTTATATTTGATGAGTTTGAAAATAACTCAAGGAATTCAATCCTTTTGCTATGTCTCTTGTTGAGCTTATTCTGTCCCTTGATGTGTTTCAACGCCTCATGTTTTGTGTGCACAACAAATTCCTTTGGCCATAGATAATGTTTCCATGTTTCCTAGGCTCTAATCATAGCATGCATTTCCTTGTCGTATGTCGGGTAGTTCAATGTTGCTCCACTGAGTTTCTCGCTAAAGTAAGCCACTGGACACCTCTCTTGTGACAAAACAACACCAATTCCTAAACCAGAAGCATCACACTCGATCTCGAATGTCTTGTCAAAGTTTGGTAAGGAAAGCAAAGGTGCCTTTGTTAAGCACTCCTTAATTTGATTGAAAGCCTGTTCTTTCTCATCATTCCAAAAGAAACTTGCATTCTTTTTAATTACGTTAGTTAGAGGTGCAGTAATGGTACTAAAATTAGGGACGATCCTTCGGTAGAAACTAGCAAGTCCATGGAAACTCCTTACTTGGCTAATGTTTGTAGGCATCGGCCACTCTTCAATTGCCTTCACCTTTTCGTGATCAACCTCCAATGCACTATAAATCCTAAAAACACAAGTTTGTTTGTACAAAAAATGCACTTTTTCAAGTTAGCATATAGTTTCTCCTTTTGAAGTGTATTCAAAATAAACCTGAGATGCATTTCATGATCCTCCACGGAACGACTGTAGATGAGAATGTTATCAAAGTAAACAACACAAAGCTTACCAATATAATGACGTAGGATGTGATTCATTAACCTTATAAAGGTGCTGGGTGCATTTGTTAAGCCGAAAGGCATCACAGTCCACTCATACAAACCTTGTTTTGTTTTGAAAGCTTCCATTCATCACCTTCCCTCATTCTGATTTGGTGATATTCGCTTTTAAGATCGATCTTCGAAAACACATTGGATCCACTCAATTCATCCAACATATCATCTAGGTGTGGTATAGGATGTCGATATTTGATAATGATATGATTGGTTGCTCGACAATCCACACACATGTGCCATGACCCATCTTTCTTGGGTACCAACAACACAGGAACGACATATGGGCTTAAGCTCTCCCGAATATAACCTTTTTCCATCAATTCTTGTACCTATCGTTGTAACTCTTTTATTTCTTCGGGGTGACTCCTATATGCTGGTCAATTGGGTAATGTAGCACCAGAAATAAAAACGATTTGATGTTCTATGCCATGAATAGGTGGTAAACCTTTGGGAATATCGTCGAGAAAAACATCTTCAAAATCCTACAAAAGAGAGACATTAGAAGAAGGAAATGTTGCATCGAGTTCGTTAGTTTAGAAAATTCTCCTTGTACAAGAGTAAAAGAAGTGTTTGCCTTGCCAAAACACATTTTCTAATCTCACGGCCCCTCGTATAAACACTCATTTTTAGGTTCTCTCCCCTACTTTCAATTTCACTCTGTCCCTTCCCTCTTTTCCTAGCACTTGCTATTTTTCTCTCGATCTCTCGCTCATTTTTCCCCTCAATTTCATTTTTTTTTCATTTTTATTCTCTTTTTCTTTCATTTCTTCAAAACTCTTTTTCAAGTGCGTCTGATCATTGTGCACTTGTTATGGTGATAAAGGGGTCAACGTGTGCTTCCTTCCCTCAAAAGTGAATGAATATCAATTGTTGTACCTATCATGATTCACTCTTTGATCGAACTGCCAAGGCTTCCCCAAAAGTAAGTGGCTGGCATCATGGGTACAACATCACATAGGACCTCATCCTTGTATTTTCGATGGAAAATGGTATGATCACTTGCTTGGTTACCTTTAACTTTTCACCATCATTAAGCCACTGAAGCTGATATGGATGTGGATGCTTTATCGTCGCCAATCCAAGCTTTTCTACCATTGATGTGTTGGAAGCATTAGTATGCCATCAATAATCACAAAACATACCTTCCCATTAATATGGCAGCATGTATGAAATATGTTTTCATGTTGCTGATCGCCTTGCACAACTTGTGTATTTAAACTCTTCTTCAGAACGAGCACCTCTCCTTCAGCGGGAAGGTCTAAGTCTTCATCTTTTTCACTCATAACGTCAACCTCCTCTTCTGATTCTGATTCGATTTCACCACCTTCTCGAATCACCATTGTATGCCTATTTAGACACTGATTGGCTATATGCCCCCTTCCAAGGCATTTGAAGCATTGTATATCTCTAGACCGATTTGGTGTATTCTGTTGCTTTCCTTTGTTTACGTCAATAGCCTTGTTGGGTTTGAAAGTTCCAACTTTATCCTTGGCTTGATTTGGCTTGTATGACGTCTTAGGAGCATTCTATCCCCATTTAGAATTCTGACTCCATTTAGAAGTAGAAGAGTTGGTTTGAGACGTACCTCTATGTTTAAGTTGCTGTTCGACCTTCATGGACAAGTGAACCAATTCTTCAAGGTCCACATAATATTGCAATTCTACAATGTTGGCAATCTCTTGATTAAGGCTTGAAATGAACCTAGCCATGGTAGATTCAGTATTTTCTTCAATATTTGCTTGAATCATTTCCAACTTCATCTCCTTAAAATAATCCTCCACACTCATATTGCCTTGAGTGAGATTCTGGAGTTTTAGTAATAATTCTCGATGATAGTAGGCTGGTATAAACCTCTTCTGCATTATGCCTTTCATTTCCTCCTAAGTGGTCACCGGACGTTCTCCATTCTGATATTTATTAACGATTAACTAGTTCCACCAAACTATTGCATAATTAGTGAATTCAAGGGCTGCTATCTTCACTTTCTTTTGCTCGGAGCAATTGTGACAATCGAAGATGTGTTCGATCTTCTTCTCCCATTCAAAATAAGCCTCTATATCTGTTTTCCCTTGAAATGGTAGAATGTTCATTTTTATATTCGCAAGATTATCTTCAAACCTCTCTTGTTTCTTCGTTGTGGGCATCAATTTTGTACAACGGCGGGCTTTTGTTGTCATCCACAATTTGCACAAACTCCCCTTCTTGAACACTTTGCCCTCGATTACCTTGTGCAAGAACGGTTTGGTCTCCTACGGATCTCTCTTCTAGGCCATCAATGCGTTCATGGTTGGCTTCGAGTTTTTGGTCCATAAGTTGCCCCAATTCTTGAATAAGTTCTTGGAATTGCAAGTTCAAAATTTCTCTTGATTGTGCGTCACTAGTTTCCTTGGTGTTCTTACCTGTATTCATGATTAGTGCAACAAAAAATTTAAGCAAAAGTCTTGCTGATCACTCCAAGAAAATTTACTCGCTCTCTTTGGCTTTTACCCTCTGATGCGCTCACTCTCTCATGCCTTTTACCGCTCAATTTATCTCAAAAGTTTTCGAATCAAACTTACTCAAAATCCTTCAAAACACTTGTGAATCGATAGTAAAATAGATGTTAGGTTTGGAAAAATATGGTGTAAAGGCAGGCTTAGAAAAAGAAAGGCTTATAGGTCAAGATTATAATAATGAATAATTAAATAACGATATGAAAAATTCTCTAAAATAATAATCAACATTGCTGTTGGATTTCTTTTTTTTTTTTCGAATCTAATATTTTTCATTTAATTTCTTTTCATTTCTTTTCTTTTCTTTTTTTCATTTCTTTTCTTTTCTTTTCTTCCAAATAGAAAAAACCAAAGAACACAAAGACTTACTTAGATTTAGCCTATGCTCTGATGCCAACTGATATGATTCTGGTATAATCTCGCTTTGTTGAAATATCTAAATGTTCTTATTGCCCTGATCGTTAAATCTGTAACTTTATGTTTAAGGCTTGCAACGGAATTTGGATGGTTTTATATGCTTGAAGGGTAAAAGATGAAAAGAATGTTGGAAATTAAAAGGATAGTAGTGTGGATGATGGATGGTGGTAGGGATGGTTGGTGGATGATAGAATTGAGGTTTAGGACTTGAGAGATGAACCGACACTAAAAGGTGAAGACCCGAACTCTATAACGGTCACTAAAGAAAAGGATCTTGACCCACTAGTTATGAAGAACTAGGAACCAAAGATATCAAGGGTTGATTCAACAAGCATCACTTGAAGGATCGATAAAGTTTTATAAAAGAACATAAGAGATAAAACTCTAAATATATTGAATCTGAATTGTATGTTACAAATGGAGAAGATAGTCTCTATATATAGGCTTTACAAAATGAAAGTGAACAACCATCATTCATCATTCATAAATGAATGTGTTTATTCATTTAAAAATTCTTGAATGAAACATTGTATCCCTTCATATGTGTGCTGAATGGATACCATTTGAATAGGCACTTCTGGTCTATGTTTTTTTTTTTTAATTATCATTGTTGCCCATTCATAAGTCCAATAGAGGTGTCTCTTGGCTTGAAAAGATGCGTCTCTTGGTGTAAATAATCTGATTCAATTAACATAATCCTTGTTGTCCATAGATCCATGCATGTTATCCACTCCTTTTCCAAGAGTCTTTACACTTTGAATCATCTCATCCAATAGTTGTGTCCCTTCATTGTACCTTGCACACACACACACACACACAGACACATATATAAGTCTTTTATGATCAGCACAACACACACCACACACAGATACTTGTATATTGTGAAAGTAACTCTTAATAAAAAACAAATAGCACACTAATGCATCAAATGCTTCCTGCACCTAAATATGATGCAAACAAAATTTTTAAACATGTAACAACTATATATTATATGATGCAAACAGAATTTTTAAACAATATATCAAACATGTGATAAATGCGAATAGATTTTTAAACATGTGCATACTTAAAAGAAATGTAATACATGCATCAAAAATAAACATGTAGCACGTTGCATGGCTTCCCTTTTGCATTGCATGATTCTTCCATGTTGCATGAGCCAAATCCTACGTTACATGGCATGGTTTGGACGTTGGCAACCTTATTGATCTTCCAAGCTTGAATGCATTTATTCGTAATAGCATCTCTAAACTTTCTAGACCTTGCACGAGTTATTGGGCCTAAAGGAAATTCCTCCAGGTCCTTAGGTGGTGACGCCACCATGATCTTATCAAGTTCAGAGACGAACTTCTGAACTTGTCAACTTTTACGAGTTCTTTTATAACTTCATTTCCTTAAAGTATTGGAGACAATCCATTCCTTCGAGTAATTTCTCGAACATTCCATGCTCGAAAAATTGCATCATTTGGTCTAAATAGTTTTTCATTTTGTTATCAACCTTTGCTCTTTGAATTAAAAACTTATTTACGTGAGAATTGTTTCTCTCTTGGTTCTTGGATGAACTTTCAAACTTGTTAAACTTTTCTGAGTTCTTTTATAAATTCGGTTCATCAAAGTATTCAAGATATCCATTCTCTCGAGCTATTTTCTGAACATTCCATGCACAAAAAATCGCATCATTTGGTCTAAATAGTTTGTCACTTTGTAAACAAATTTTGGTCTTTGAATTACAAACTTATTTACGTAAGAATTGTTTCTCTATTGGTTCGAAGATGAACTTCTGAACTTATTAAACTTTTACGAGTTCTTGTATAACTTTTGTTCCTTAAAGTATTGAAGAAGATCTATTCCTTTGAGCAATTTTCCGAACATTCCATGCTCGGGTAATCGCATCATTTGGTCTAAATAGTTCTTCATTTTGTTATCAACTTTTGGTCTTTGAATTAAAAACTGATTTACATGAGAATTGTTTCTCTCTTGGTTCTTGGATGAACTTTCGAACATGTCAAACTTTTACGAGTTCTTTTATAACTTTGGTTCCATAAAGTATTCAAGACGATCCATTCCTTTGAGCAATTTTCTTGGGAAATATCATCATTCATTTTCTAAACAAGTTTTGATATTTGAATTAAAATTGTATTTACGTGATGCGAGCACGAGTAGTGCGAGCACTAATAACGCGAGCATGGACCTTGCGAGCACTCACGTTGCAAACATTGGAGCTGTGAACACTCATCTTACGGATAAACACAATGTGAGCACTAATGTTGTGAACACTCGTGTTACGAGCATGGATGAAGGGTGAGCCCCGCACGATTCGATCAAGCTACCTAGAGGACCAATCACGTGAGCAGAAGTCAAGAAATTTAATCAGGCTGTCACGAGTTTAATTAAACGAATTTGGAAAGACACTTCATGCATTCCATGCATTCCATACAACCCATCATGCATTCCATGCAATGTGCTGCACATTCAACTTTAATTTTTAATCTAATTAAATTGCTGGAAATAAAGTATTAACAATCTAGTTATTTTAATCCATGTCTTAATTATGTTTTGTGTTTTTTTGATAAGTCTTTTTAATATGTCCTAATCAGCATGTTTAAGATGATGCAGGGATGTCCATGGTTGGCCAACACAAACTTTTAATGCACCTACCAAGATTTAAAGTGCTGAAAACACCTCTCCAAACGGGCATTTTGTGATCAGCAAAGGAATTCAATGTTCTATTCATGCATGGCTGATTGGGTTCATCAAAGGTCTCAAGGTGTCGAGGTCAACGAAATCGAGGTCCGAGGATAGATGATAATCTTAGCAACATCAAGATGACAATTTCTCCATTCGAAGGGAAAACCAACCCCAAAGCTTATTTCAAATGGCAAAAGAAAATAGAACTCGTCTTTGAATGTCATAATTACTCAGAAAATAAAAAGGTAGAACTTGTTGCCATCAAATTCTCTGATTATGCTATTATTTGGTAGGGTCAGATAGCCTTGAGTAGGAGACAAAATGGCAAATGACACGTGTCTACATGGGCTGAAATGGAAACTATCATGAGAAAGAGATTTGTAAACCGCTCACTATCATCGAGAGTTGCATCAAAATGATACGAAATGAATGCGGAAGAGGATCGTAAAGTTGTCAAGTCACGGATCTACCCTAAAGCTCTAGAAAAAGTAATCTGAAACAAAAACAAAGAAAACAGATTAGCTGACAAGAAGAATAATCAAACGAAAATTAAAACACAAGAAAGACAAATGGCTGGTAAAGGATCAAATAGAGAATGAAATTAGGGTTTTTTGGATGAAAGAAACCATCCTTGAACCTGAAGAAAACGTCCCAACCAGATCTAAAAATAAAAACACAAAACAGATTCGTTAGAAGTGATTTAAAAGATGAAAGCAAATTGTTTAGGCAAGAACGTTTGAAACAGTAAGAAAAGATTGATCTCCTAATTTTTGATGTGTTCCTTGATGGATCAAGGTAGGAGAACGTCCCTCTTGAAGCAAATTCAACCTAGAACGAAAACAACTAAATCAGTAACCCTAAACAGCAAGAAGTAAACTAGATCAAGCTAGAACAATAGATTAAAGATAGAAAAGAGAAGATAACGTCCTAAGGAGCCTTGGAAACAATAAGAATCCACAACTCCCTTCAAAGGCTCTAATTTCCCCTCCAAGAAAGAGATCTTGGCAAGAAAAAGCTTGAAGATGATTCCCACAACCTGAAAGATTGTTAAAACAACTTTTATAAAAAAAACTCAAGAGCAATTCTTGAAGAAAAACTCAAAGAGAATTATTATAAGGGACAATGGTGAGATCAAATCCGAACTCGATAAAGAAGATGAGCCCGAATCACCTACTGATGAGGAGAATGACTTGGAGTATGCTGTAGAAGGGTAAATCATTGTCATTAAATGAAGCTTGAGCATCCAAACCATGAAGAGTGAGCAACAATGTGAAAACATTTTTCATACACGCTGCCATGTCCAAGGAAATGTATGTAGTGTTATTATTGATGGTGGTAGTTGCACTAATATTGCTAGTTGCTTATTGATAGAAAAACATGTCCTAGCAACCACCAAACATCCATGCCGTTACAAGCTTCAATGGCTCAATTATGGCAGAGAACTCAAAGTTACTAAATAAGCTGTTGCCACTTTTTTTTATTGGCAAGTATTATGATGAAGTTCTTTACGATGTAGTGTCAATGCACGCTAGTCACTTACTGTTGGAGAGACCATGGCAATTTGATCACCGAGTAGTGCATGATGGTCACCACACCTACTAATACTCTTTCAAACATCAAGGAAAGAATGTTACTTTGGCACCACTTACTCCCAAACAAGTGTATGAAGATCAGCTCAAGTTACAAAATTCGTTTGAGAAATTGAAAGAAAAAGAAAAAGATGAGTGTGAGAAAAGTTAGAAAATGCAAAAGAAGAGAGAAAAGAGCAAAACAAAAGCAAAAGTAAGCAGAGAGCATGAGGTAAAAACATGAGAGAAGAATGAGAGAAAAGAAGAAAGTGAGATGGAAAAATTGTGTTGTTGCAAAAGAGATAGAAATCAAAAAGTTCATACTTTTAAAGCAACCTTTGCTTGTGCTTATGTACGAAGGAAAGTTTGTTTTGTACTAACAATTTCGATAACTCTTTCCTTCTTCTATTGTGTGTTTACTGCAGGAATTCGAGGATGTATTTCCAGAAGATATCCCAAGTGGATTTGCAGCCCATTAGAGGCATTAAGCATAAAATAAATTTTATTCTCGGAGCCACTATTTCGAATCAACTAGCTTATCGAACCAACCTCGAGGAAACTAAAGAGCTACAAAGGCAAGTTACCGAGCTAATGGAAAAAGGGTATGTTCGAGATAGCTTAAGTCCATGTGTCGTGCTTGTGCTATTGGTACCTAAGAAGGATGGCTCTTGGCGCGTTTGCATTGACTGTCGCGCGATCAATAAGATCACCATCAAGAATCGATACTCGATCCTGCACCTAGATGATATGTTGGACAAGCTAAGTGGAGTTCGCATTTTCTCCAAAGTTGATGTCAATAGTGTTATCATCAAATACGGAGGAGAGAAGGAGATGAATGGAAGACTACTTTCAAAACCAAACACGGTTTGTATGAGTGGTTGGTTATGCCCTTTGGTGTTGTGAGCACGGTCACATCACGTTATGATGCAATTAGAAGATATCGAGATTGGCCCAAACACAGGGGACCCAAGTGCAAAATGAAACATCTCACAGGCCTGATTGATTATTAGGCTAATGTTTTTAAGAACTTTTTAATTTTATTTAAGTTTTATTTTAGTTTAGTAAGTGTTTGCATCTTTAATTATGTCTTGCATCAAGTGTTTTGCATTTAATTAAGTCATTCATAAAGGCATCTCCTATGTTTATTAAGATTGTGATTTAATTATGTCATGCATTATTAATCTACATCTTTTAAATATGACACGCATTATGTGATTTGCATTTTAATAAAGTCATGCATTATGTAATGACATCCATTAACTCTCATGATTAGTTATGTTTGCATCATAAATAATGACATGCATAAAGTAACTTACATGTTAGTTAAATATGCATCATAAATCCTACCATGCATTATGTAACTCCTATGTTAGTTAAAGTTTGCATCATTAAATCAAGTCATGCATTTTGTAATCCATAGTTCATTTAGTTTGCATCTTTAAACCATTCATTAAAACATCTTACGTTTTTAAACATGAGTTAGTGTGTTTATTTTTATTATAAATAGGGTGTTTTAAGTTAAATAAGAATTTGAAGAGGTTGCAAATGTTTAATTATTCATTTATTCTTGTCTAGGTGATTGTTCAATTCATTTTAGCTTATTGGCATGTTTAAATTGTCTTAATGCATGTTTAATATGTTTTAGGAATGATTTAAGGCTGATAAGAAGATCTAGGGATGTTCACATACAAAGGCTGTTCGGTTTTGGCATGAAAAGGTTTGCATTTGGTCACTTAATTTGCTGGTACAAGAAAAGGACATTTTTGGTGGATTTTGAAGGTGAATAAATGCACAAAATTCATTTAAGAATCAGTTTTCAATATTGATGCATTGTGACTATTCAAATGGACCAAGAGTGGCTCTTCAAATCTGATTTGTTTCAAGCACTTAAAGGCCAATTCATGGCATCACAAGCAATAAAGACAACCAGTTATGGAAGATGAAGGGACTACAAACAACACCTTTAAGGACCAGTAAGCTTTCATAAAAAAGATGACTTTTAAGCTAACCATGGACTATGAAAAGACATGACCTCTCATCTACTCAAAGACAAATGAAGAGACATGACTTTTGGGCTAACTATCGTGAGTTAAATCAAATTTAATGGTCTGTTTTTAAGTTAGTTAAATGACCGAATTTTAAAGGTCATACAGGAACTTGAAAGGTCAATTTCAGGCCTATAAATTTCGTTCTAAATAACTATGTTAAAAAAACTTTCATTGAATTTAAATAATTTGTGAGAATATTTCACTTTTGGTTATTCGTTGAACTATTCAAACTTCTCAAACTTTCTTCAAAGTTTGTGGCGTTCAAAATTTGTCTTATCACTCTGTTTACCATCCCAAGGTGTGGTGACTTCGATACACCAATATTAGAGTATATGGTCAAGTTTAAGCGGGTTGTAGTTTTAATATAGCTATGGTTCCTTAGAGAATTCAAGTGCTTCTAATTAAGGTTTCTACCTTGTGAACCATTTCAAGACGGTTCTTCTAACAAGTTGTTTTCCAAACGCTCAAAGTTTGGGAGCTCATATCATTTGGTATCAGAGCTCAGGAATCTTAAATTTTGGTTCGATTCTATCTTTACTATTATTTTGTGTTTAGAAAAAGTAAAAAAAAATCGAAATATTGAAAAAAAAAAGAAAATTCGAAGTTTAAAAAAAAGAAGAAAAAAATTCGAATTAAAAAAGAAAAAAATTTTGAGTATTGAAAAATCAATTTCTATTCTTGTCTTCTATTGAAATCATTCCGAGAAATTTCTAGTAACTTCCTTCATTTCTGTGAGCTTTCTAACAGTTGTTCTTGTTGCAAGCACTCGTGAAAACAATAAGGCAATTTTTGCAAGCTGTCAACTTTCGAAAGGATTGAAAGAGTTCTTTTAGTTCTCTTAAAAGCTTATGAAAGTAAATTACGAGTAGAAAAAGGCACAAGTGTGGTAAGAGCATCCTAGAGAGAAAAAGCCAAAGAATTGTGGAGTGAAATTTTTTTCCGAGTGACTCGTGAGGATTTGTATTTGGTGAGGTATATATCTTTTGTTACATTTATTCTTGTGTTTTCTAATCCTTTGCTGAAAATCATGTCTGAAGAAAATCTAGTTAGAAGAAAGGCTACAAACATTCAACGAGAAAAGTCATTCCAAATGCGTTGTCAAGTTTACGACAAAGTATGTAGTCTTATCATCGATGGCGGAATATGTGCTAACATTGCAAGCCCTTACATGGTTGAGAAGATGAACCTACTCATGGTGGAACATCCACAACCCTACAATCTTCAATGGTGCGACAAGTGCAAAAAAGTAAAGGTAACTAGACAAGTGTTGGTTCAATTCTCTATCGAAAAGTATTGTGATGAAGTTTGGTGTGACGTTGCTCCCATACAAGATAGCCACATTATTTTGGGTCAACCTTGGCAATTTGATCGTCGAGCCAAGTACGTGGGACAATCTAATCGTTTTTCTTTAGTGTTTACAAGAAAATCTATTACACTAGTTTCTTTAACTCCCAAACAAATTGTTGAAGATCAAATGAAGTTAAAAACTAGTGAGGAAATTGAAAAGGAAAGAAAAGGAGAATGTGTAAAAAAAGAAAAAGAAGATGAAACAGATATTGAAAAAAATTTGTGAAAGGAAAGAAAAAGAAATTGAAAAAAAGAAAGAGATTGAAATTCCAAAAATAAAAGAGTATGTGAGAAAAGAGATCGAAATTGAAAAAGAAATTGAGAATGAAGAAAGAAAAGAAAGAGTGGGTGATGAGCGTATCCTTATGGAAAAAGAAAGTGAGGTTGAGAAAGAATGTGAAAAAGAAGAAAGTGAAAGTAAAGAACTTGTTCAAACAAATGTGAGGGATGTTTTAACTAACCAATATACAAATTTGCATCATGTTTTCTCTTCTTTTCAGGTCTCTAAAGATCCAATTGACAAGTTCCAACTTCAATACCTTCCCGATGGGAGATGATTCTGATTGATCGAGAAAGGTAAGAATGAAAATGAAATTAATCTCCAAGATCAAGTGTCGGAAGGTGAGCAAGGTAACAAATTCTTTGAGGATAAACCATGATATTCTTTAAATTTCATTGATAAATTAGTTGATATTTTTTATCTCAAAACTCTTTACAATAATCTATTTTGTTGTTCTTCATTGAAAGATGTTGCTGATCTTGACATAAGTAATGATTTAAAACATTTTTCTCATGAAATGTATCAAGTTGGTCCTAGCAATTTTGAATCGCGAGTTGATAAAATCATTGACGTCTTTGGTCCAACTAGATGTTTGCAAAATCTGATTGTTTTGAACGATAAAGAGTTTTCACATAAAATGCTTAACTTGTTTCATTATGATGGTTATGTGAATTCTTCAAATTCTTGTGGGAAATTTTCATATAAGTACATGTTTGCTCAAAGAAAGATTGAGAGATTTGTTTACATGAATTTGCATATGTATGAATTTTGTACATTTAGTATGTGTGATTTGTTTTTGAAATGAAAGCATGTGATTCATTTGGAGATAAATTATCCAAATTTTGTTTTCAATCCCGGAGATTGTTGTTCTATATTATTGAAGGAATTCGAGCATCAGAATATTGTTTTGCATGACTATGTGAATAAATTTCAAATGCTTTAGGATTCTTCCATGTTACCAATAATGAACTTTTTTATTTATTTTGAAAAGGTAAGGCAAACTTATGTCTTTGATCCTGGCGATGGTTTGCACCTTCAGACTCTGAAAAGGATTCTGGAAAAATATTTTGTGTGTATTCTTCTTAATGTCACTGATTTGTTTCACTCATGTGTAGGTGACAACTTGAAATCAAACCGTTCTAAAGAGGGAGGGTTTACAATTAACTTTCTTTCTTTTCAACTATGTTTGATTATCAGGTTTTTGGAAATGATTTTGTCAAGTTCTTGACCAAAGGGGGTTGTGACTGTAAAATATTTTTTGCAAGGAAATGGCCCGATTTGAGGAAAAATCGTTTTCAAGAGGGAGGGTATGATGTTATTATGCAATTAGAAGATATTGAGATTGGCCCAAACACAAGGGGCCCAAGTGCAAAATGAAACATATAGATTATTGGGCTAATGTTTTTAAGGACTTTTTAATTTTATTTAAGTTTTATTTTAGTTTAATAAGTATTTGCATATTTAATTATGTATTGCATTAAGTGTTTCGTATTTAATTAAGTCATTCATAAAAGCATCTCCTATGTTTATTAAGATTGTGATTTAATTATGTCATGCATTATTAATTTACATCTTTTAAATATGACATGCATTATGTGATTTGCATTTAATAAAGTTGTGCATTATGTAATTACATCCATTAACTCTCATGATTAGTTAAGTTTGCATAATAAATAATGACATGCATAAAGTAACTTACATGTTAGTTAAATATGCATCATAAATCCTATCATGCATTATGTAACTCCCATGTTAGTTAAAGTTTGCATCATTAAATCAAGTCATGCATTTAGTAATCCATAGTTCATTTAGTTTGCATCTTTAAACCATCCATTAAAACATATTGTCTGTTTATTTTTATTATAAATAGGGTGTTTTTAGTTAAATAAGAATTTGAAGAGGTTACAAATGTTTAAATATTCATTTATTCTTGTCTAGGTGATTGTTCAATTCATTTTAGCTTATTGGCATGTTTAAATTGTCTTAATGCATGTTTAGTATGTTTTAGGAATGATTTAAGGCTGATAAGAAGATCTAGGGATGTTCACATACAAAGACTGTTCGATTTTGGCATGAAAAGGTTTGCATTTGGTCACTTAATTTGCTGGTACAAGAAGAGGAAGTTTTTGGTGGATTTTGAAGGTGAATAAATGCACAAAATTCATTCAAGAATCAACTTTCAATATTGATGCATTGTGACTATTCAAATGGACCAAGAGTGGCTCTTCAAATTTGATCGGTTTCAAGCACTTAAAGGCCAATTCATGGCATCACTAGCAATAAAGACAACCAGTTATGGAAGATGAAGGGACTACAAACAACACCTTTAAGGACCATTAAGCTTTCATAAAAAAGATGACTTTTAAGCTAACCATGGACTATGAAAAGACATGATCTCTCATCTACTCAAAGACAAGTGAAGAGACATGACTTTTGGGCTAGCTATCATGAGTTAAATCAAACTTAATAGTCTATTTTTAAGTTAGTTAAATGACCGAATTTAAAAGGTCATATAGGAACTTGAAAGGTAAATTCAGGCCTATAAATGTCGTCCTAAATCACTATGTTAAAAAAAACTTTCATTGAATTTAAATCGTTTGTGAGAATATTTCTCTCTTGGTTCTTCGTTGAACTGTTCGAACTTATCAAACTTTCTTCAAAGTTTGTGGTGTTCAAAATTTGTCTTATCACTCTGTTTATCATCTCGGGGTGTGGCGACTTCAATACACCAAGATTCGAGTATATGGTCAAATTTAAGCGGGTCGTAGTTTTAATATAGCTACGGTTCCTTAGAGAATTAAAGTTTCTACCTTGTGAACAATTTCAAGACGATTCTTCCAACAAGCTGTTTTCCGAACACTCAAAGTTCGGAAGCTCACATCATTTGGCCTCACAAGCTTGGTAAATTTTGTGTAGTATATTTTGATGATATCTTGATTTATAGTAAGTCTTTGGAAGAACATATACACCATTTGAAATCTGTTTTGGAGGTACTAACAAGCTTGTTTTTCTAGGATTTGTGGTTAGTTCTTAAGGTCTTGAAGTTGACCAAGAAAAGGTAACAGCAATCTGAGAGTGGCCACGACCTACTAGCATAAGCAAAGTAAGAAGTTTTCATGGTCTTTCTAGTTTCTATCAAAGGTTTGTTCCTAATTTTAGCACCTTAGTTGCTCCTTTAACTGGAATTATCAAGAAAAACTTCAACTTTCATTGAGGTGAGGAGCAAGAGAAATTTTTTAATTTGATTGAAGATTGTTTGACTAGTGCACCGTTATTATCCTTACCTGATTTTACAAAAACTTTCGAGATTGAATGTGATGCATCAGGAATAGGGATTGGAGTCGTACTAACACAAGATGGGTGACCCATAGCCTACTTTAGTGAGAAATTAAATGGTGCTGTTCTCAATTACCCAACTTACGACAAGGAAATGAATGCACTAATCCGAGCATTGGAGACATGGCAACACTATCTATGGCCTAAGGAATTCATCATTCACACTAACCATGAGGCATTAAAACATCTCAAGGGGCAAAACAAGTTAAACAAGAGACATGCCAAATGGGTTGAATTCCTAGAATCATTTCACTATGTGATCAAGTACAAGAAAGGTAAAGAGAATGCTGTTGGGAACGCACTGTCACAAAGGTACGCATTACTCAATAGCTTAGATTCTATGTTTCTTGGTTTTGCATATCTTAAAGAGCTTTATGAAAATGACTTTGATTTTTGTGAAGTTTATAAAGCTTGCGAATATGGGCCTTTTGAAAGATACTATAAGCATGATGGCTACCTTTTCAACAAAGGTAAGTTATGTATTCTTCAAGGTTCCATTCGAGATGCACTTGTAAAAGAGGCACATGGTGTTGGTCTCATGGGACACTTTGGAGTGGCCAAAACAATAGCTATACTCCATGAACATTTCTTTTGGCCTAATATGAGACGAGATGTCGAGAGGGTTTGCAATCGATGCATTACTTGCAAGAAGGCAAAATCGCGCATTAAACCCCATGGTCTGTACACTCCACTACCCATTCCCGAAGCACCTTGGAAGACATTTATATGGATTTTGTGCTAGGCCTTCCTAGAACTAAAAATAGAAAAGACTATTTTTGTGGTAGTTGATAGATTTTCTAAAATGGCTCATTTTATACCGTGCCACAAAATTGATGATGCTTTGAATGTAGGTAACTTGTTCTTTAGGGAAGTTGTTCGATATCATGGAGTACCAAGAACTATTGTATCTGATCGATATGATAAATTCCTTAGCCATTTTTGGAGGACTTTATGAAGCAAACTTGGTACTAAGTTGCTGTTTTCTACAACATGCCACCCACAAACGGATGGTCAAACTGAAGTTGTGAATCGAGTGCTCTTTACCTTGTTAAGAGCAATCATTAGAAAGAATTTGAAAACATTGGAAGAATGCTTGCCGCACATCGAGTTTGCTTACAACTGTTCTATACATTCGGCCACCAAGCATTCACCATTTGGAGTTGTTTATGGTTTTAATCCTTTAACTCCTTTAGATTTAATTCCCTTACCTTTTAATCAACTTGTGCATGTAGATGGCAAGAAGAAGGCTAAATTCGTGAAAGATTTACACCGAAAAGTGAGGGAGAACATTAAGGAGAGGATCAAGTAGTATGCAAGTAAAGCCAACAAAGGACGTAAACGAGTAGTCTTTGAACCCGGAGATTAGGTATAGCTTAACATGCGAAAAGAAAGATTTCCAACTCAAAGAAGATGCGATGGCCCTTTTCAAGTGCTGGAAAGAATTAATGAAAATTCATACAAATTGGACCTTCCAATTGAGTACTGTTAGTGCAAGCTTTAATGTCACTAATCTATCCCTTATGATGTAGGCGATAATTTGAGGACAAATTGCTTTGAAGAGGGAGGGGATGATGCAAGCACTAATAATGCGAGCATGGACCTTGCAAGCTTGGAAGATGCAAGCACTGGTGTTACGAGCACTCACATTGCGAACACTAAAGCTACGAACACTCATGTTGCGGACAAACACATTGCGAGCACTGATGTTGCCAACACTCATGTTGCGAGCATGGATGAAGGGCAAGCCTCGCACTATTCAATCAAGCTACCTAGAGGACCAATCACGCAAGCACAAGCCAAGAAATTCAATCAGGCTATCATGAGTTTAATTAAATGAATTTGGGAAGATACTTCATGCATTCCATGCATTTCATACAACCCGTCATGCATTTCTGATACAGCCACGGTCCGAGACTCACCAAGTGCTAACAAGGAACCTTTGGAGCTGCCCTTAGGACCTATAACTCGAGCATAAGCCAAACGTTTCAAGGAGGCTGTTTTGGCTCTAATTGATCGAGTGTGGGGAGAAACCGTTGCGGGGCTTATTGATCAATCTTGGACAAGTCAACTAAGTCAGCCTTGCAACCTCTTACAAGTTCATCTAGCTTATTCGTAGCTTATTGAACTCAACTTCAGCTCGTTTTTAACTTAGCATTATTTCGCTGGAATAAATATTTAATTTGTTTTAGTTAATTTAATTATTTAGTTTAAGTTATTAAATGTGTCATAATCTGGACATTTGTATTAAATAGAGTTTTAATGTGTCTTAGTTTGATACATATTTAATAGTTGTTTTTAATGTGTCTTATTTTCATACATATTTAATAGTTGTTTTTAAGGTGTCTAAGTTTGAGACAAATTAATTTCCTGTTAATATGTCCTAGCCGAAATTAATTAGCTGATTAATGTGTTTCAGGTACATGTAATTAGCTGATTAATATATTTCAGGTACATGTATGGATGGCTTCAATATGGTGTGTTGTTGATTGAAATGCTCCAAGCACCTCTTCGTGTATGCCAAGAGCAATTGAGCTGCTGATTTGTCTCCCCAAAGCTGTCCATTTAGCTGCTTAAGTTCTTTCACATTTGCTGGAGGTTCCTTTCACACTCATGGTTGTTCAAATTCCTGTGTTCACACTCCAAGGCTGCTGAAGTGTCCCAAGCTGCCATTTAAAGTCCAAAGACTCTCCAAATATTCAAGGCAGCCCCTTAAAAGCCTTTCACACCACTTGGCTGAATCTAGCCTAGTCCATTCAGCTCCATTCAGCTCCTTACTTAATTTCATTTAATTTAAGCTGATTGGAAACATCAAGGGACTTGTCTAATGGCATCACCAATGCTAGAGAAGGTTCAAGGAAGTTTCCAGCTCCATTAAGCTGAACACATGCTGCCCATTCGGTTCCCTAAGTGTCTATTCAACTAGCCATGTAATTGAGCTATAAATATAAAGCTCTTTAGTTGTATTGCAGACCTTTTTGATACTTTGATGAATTTTGATATCTTAGTGAGTTTATTCAACTCTCAATTTTCGTTTAAGACTCAAGCTGACTTATCTAGCTTGCTAGTGGCGTCATCCTTGTTTCTTTGAACTTATCACTCTTAAACCGAGTGTGGCATTCACCTTTGATACCTTTGGTTCCTATCTCTTCATAGGTAGTGGGTCAAGGTCCTTTCTATCACCCTTCCATCACCTTAAGTGTCTTATAAGTCTCGGGTCAATACTCTTTCATAGTATTGGTTCATTCTTGACCTTAAGCTTACTTATCCACTATAACTTTCCATCTTTGCCTTACTTCGTTTCATTCCTAGCCAAACTACATCCATACTTAACCGAATTCCTTCAAACTCAAACTCAGAATGATACTTATCCATTTAACGATCGGGCACAACTACGACTCGAATACTTTCAAAAACTCGAGATCATATCTTTTGCATCAGAGCTAGCTAAAATCGAGGAGTACGGACGTTCGAGCATTCCCGGAGTAAGTTCCTGAAAAAAAAAGAAAAAAGAAAAGATTCGTGAAAAAAAATATATAGCATATTAGTAGTGCAAATTTGAAATATTTAAAAAAAAAAAGAAGAGTTTCGAAAGTATAAAAAAAAGAAGAAGGCTATTTGTGATAGCGATTATTTTCCCGATTTTAAGAAGTTTCCTGTACAACCCATTCCGCCACACTTCAAGCAAAAAAAAAACCATTCTTTTTCTTTCAGCCTACCTATTACCAAAGACATCATCTACCTTTGCACCCCTTTGAAGCTGACCCTAGACTAGCTTATAAGTCTAAACGAGTTATTTTAAGAACTTTGAGAGAAGAATTGAGTGGTAAAAGGCACGAGAGTGGTGAGCTTATTAGAGAGTAGAAAAAGCTAAAATTTTGAGTACAAACATGAGTGGAGTGTCATCTATTCTTTTCTTTGCAATTGAATTGTGAGAATTTGTGGTAAGGATTAAAAAATATCATGTCTCGAAGCCCAAAAAGAAACATAACTGGTGGAAGAGTACCAGATTTGACGCTCCAAGCCCTTATGCGTGAGATGGAGCGCATGTTTGATCGAAAGCTAGAGCTCTTACAAGAACGATTGGATCGAGTCGAAGAGAGGGGCCAGCGAGAGAGAACTCCCCAAAGTCCACAAAGGGAGCGAGGCCGTCCAAGGTTCAATCAAAATGATCTATATGAGCCAAGCGATATGGAGAGCTACCAAACATCGAATCAAAGCGAAAGGTGAAGAGGCCAAAGAACCCGAGTTCCTCGAGAGCAAGAACAAGTGGACAATGATTTGAAGAATATAAAGTTATCCATTCCACCATTCCAAGGTAGATCGGATCCGGAGGTGTACCTTGAATGGGAGAAGAAGATTGAATTGGTTTTCGAGTGCCACAATTACTCGAAATCTAAGAAAGTGAAGTTGGCAGCAATTGAGTTTTTTGACTATGCCATGATCTGGTGGGATCAATTAACTACAAGTCGAAGAAGGAACGGTGAACGACCAATATCCACTTGGGCCGAAATGAAGGCTGTGATGTGTGGCACTTCATTCCATCCTACTATCACCGAGAGCTTTACCAAAAGCTCCAAAACCTTACTCAAGGTAGCAGAAGCGTGGAAGATTATTTTAAAGAAATGGAGATTGCCATGATACGTGCAGATGTGGAAGAAGATCAAGAGGCAACCATGGCCAAATTTTAGTCGGACTCAACCGAGATATCGCCAACATTGTGGAACTTCAACACTATGTTGAAGTAACTGACATGGTGCACATGGCCATCAAGGTTGAGAAGTAACTTAAGCGTAAAGGCTCTGTTCGAGGCAATTCCAACCCCAATGCCTCGAAATGGGGCCAAGGCACTAGCAAGAAAGATCCACCAAGCCGTGCCAAGGAGCAAATGGTGCCAGCAAAGTCGAACAAACCTATGGGTGAATCTAGCAAAGGCAAAGCCGAATCATTCCCCAATTGATCAAGGGACATAAAATGTTTTAAATGCCTCGAGAGGGGGCATATCGCCAGCCAATGTCTTAATCGAAGTAACATGGTGGTTAGTACAAACGGAGAGATTGAGTCGGAGGAGGAGAATGGAGAAGAACTCGATGTCATCATCGATGAGGAGGAGGAATTAGAGTATGCTGTTGATGGCGAAATCCTTGTCATCAAAAGAAGCCTAAGTCTTCAAAGTGTGAGAACGAGCAGCAAAGAGAAAATATCTTTCACACCCGATGCCAAGTACAATGGGATTGCCAACAACTAAGCACCCACATCCCTACAAGCTTCAATGGCTTAATGATGGTGGCGAGTTGAAGGTGACCAAACAAGTGCTCGTGGCATTTTCGATTGGAAAGTATACGGATGAAGTCCTATGTGATGTGGTTCCCATGCATGCGGGACACTTGCTGCTAGGACGACCATGGCAATTTGATAGGCGAGTTATTCATGATGGCTATACCAGCCGGTATACTTTCAAACATTTGGGTAAAAATGTAACTTTGGCTCCCTTGACACCAAAACAAGTATATGAAGACCAAATCAAATTGAAAAATTCTGTTGATCAAGCGAGGGAAAAAGAAAAGAGTGAGAATTAAAAAAAAAAGAAAATTGAAAAAATGAAAGGAAAAATGAGAGAAAAGAGCAAAGAAAGTGAAAAGAAAGAGAGAAAAGAAAAAGATGAAAAGGAAGAAAAAGAGATAGAAAAATTAAACGTGTATGCAAAGGGAGGGAGTTTCGAAAATCCTACTTGATGAAACAGCTGATCTTTATGCTTATGTACAAGGAAAACTTTTTGAATACTATTGACTTGGTAGAAAATCTCCCTTCTTCTGTTGTGTCTCTTTTGCAGGATTTCAATGATATCTTCCCGAAAGAAGTCCCTAGCGGGTTGCCACCCATCCGAGGAATTGAGCACCAAATCGATTTTGTTCCTGGAGCCGTCATTCCTAATCGGCCAACTTGCCGGAGCAACCCTAAGGAAACCAAAGAGTTACAAAGACAAGTTAACGAACTTATGGAAAAGGGTTACATCCGTGAAAGCCTTAGCCCATGCGTCGTGCCTGTGTTGTTGGTGCCAAAGAAGGACGAAACTTGGTGTATGTGTGTTGACTGCCGTGCGGTGAACAAAATAACAATCAAGTATAGGCATCCTATACCGCGTTTAGATGACATGCTTGATGAGTTGAGTGGTGCTAATTTATTTTCTAAAATTGATCTTAAAAGCGGATATCACCAGATTCAGATGCGTGAAGGTGACAAGTGGAAGACCGCTTTTAAAACTAAATACTATTTGTATGAATGGTTGGTCATGCCATTTGGCCTAACCAACGCACCTAGTACATTTATGCGCCTTATGAATTATGTTTTGCGAGCCTTTATTGGTAAGTTTTGCGTTGTGTATTTTGATGATATCCTTGTCTACAGTAAGACTTTGGATGAACATGTGTTGCATCTTAAATCTATTTTGGAGGTTCTTTGAAAGGAGACCTTGTATGCAAACCTTAAGAAATGCACGTTCTGTACTAACAAAGTTGTCTTCTTAGGTTTTGTGGTCAGTTCGAAAGGACTCAAGGTGGACCAAGAAAAAGTTACGGCAATCCAAGATTGGCCTAGATCGACAAGCATAAGCCAAGTGAGGAGCTTCCATGGCTTGGAAAGCTTCTATAGGCGTTTCGTACCAAATTTTAGCACCTTGGCCGCACCTTTGACAAGTGTGATCAAGAAGAATTCATCCTTTCAATGGAATGAAGAACAAGAGAAAGCCTTTAACTCCATTAAAGATTGTCTTACTAATGCACCTTTGCTTGTTTTGCTTGACTTTTCTAAAACATTTGAAATTGAATGTGATGCCTCAGGTGTAGGAATCTGAGCTGTTCTAACTCAAGATGGGAGTCCCATTGCATACTTCAGTGAGAAACTAAATGGAGCCACTTTGAACTACCCGATCTATGATAAGGAGATGTATGCACTCATTCAAGCCTTAGAGACTTGGCAGCACTACTTGTGGCCCAAGGAGTTTGTAATTCACTCGGATCATGAGGCGTTGAAGCACCTCAAGGGCCAAAACAAGCTGAATAAGTGCCATGCCAAGTGGGTAGAGTATTTAGAATCTTTTACTTATGTTATAAAATATAAGAAAGGTAAGGAAAATATCGTGGCTGATGCACTTTCGAGGAGGTATACTCTTTTTTCTTACTTAGATTCCAAACTGCTTGGATTTGCATTTTTGAAAGAATTGTATGCTTTCGATGCTGATTTTGGTGAGTTGTATGCTTCTTGTGAAAATGTTGCTGTCGACAAGTTCTTTAGGTACGAAGGCTTCCTCTTTAGAGAAGGCAAGCTTTGCATTCCGCAAAGTTCCATTTGGGACTTATTGGTAAACGAGGCACATAGTGGGGGTCTCATGGGCCATTTTGGCGTAGGGAAAACCTTGGCAATGCTTCAAGAGCTTTTTTTTTGGCCGAGGATGAAAAGGGATGTCGAGAGAGTTTGTGCTTGATGCGTGACATGCAAGAAAGCAAAATCAAAGATCAAGCCGCATGGGCTATACATGCCACTACCAATACCCGAAGAGCCTTGGGTCGAAATTTCCATGGACTTTGTCCTTGGATTACCTAGAACTAAAACTGGAAAGGATTCGATTTTTGTTGTTATAGATAGATTTTCTAAGATGTCTCATTTTATAGCTTGCACAAAAACTGACAATGTTGTTCATATTAACGATTTATTCTTTAGGGAAATTATTCGATTGCATGGCATTCCGAGAACCATCGTATCTGACCGAGACACGAAATTTCTTAGTCATTTTTGGAGGTCGTTGTGGGGAAACCTTGGAACGAAGCTACTGTTCTCAACAACTTGTCACCCCCAAACGGATGGCCAAACGGAGGTGGTGAATTGTGTTTTGTCAACCTTGTTGCGAGCTATCATCCGAAAAAATCTAAAGTCATGGGAGGAGTGTTTGCTGCACATCGAGTTCGCTTACAATCGATCCATTCATTCAACAACCAAACACTCACCTTTTGAAATTGTTTATGGTTTTAATCCCTTGACTCCATTAGACTTAGTTTCTTTGCCTAACGATCAGCTTATTCATGTAGATGCTAAGCGGAAGGTTGAGTACATGAAGCAGTAGCATCAAAAAGTGAGAGCCAATATTGAGGCTAGAATCGAAAGCTACATGCACGAGGCAAATAAGGGATGAAAATGTGTTGTGTTCGAACCCAGAGATTGGGTTTGGGTTCACATGAGAAAGGAGTGTTTCCCAACCCAACGATGGTCCAAATTATTACCGAGAGGAGATGGTCCATTCCAAGTGCTAGAACAGATCAACGAGAACTCTTATAAGCTCGACCTTCCAGGTGAGTATAACATCAACGCAAGCTTTAACGTGTCTGACTTATCTCCCTATGATGTAGCAGACGATTTGGGGACAAATCGCTTTGAAGAGGGGGAATGATACAGCCACGGTCCGAGACTCACCAAGTGCTAACAAGGAACCTTTGGAGCTACCCTTAGGACCTATAACTCGAGCACGAGCCAAACGTTTCAAGGAGGCTGTTTTGACTCTAATTGATCGAGTGTGGGGAGAAACCGTTGCGGGGCTTATTGATCAATCTTGGACAAGCCAACTAAGTCGGCCTTGTAACCTCCTACAAGTACATCTAGCTCATTCATAGCTTATTGAACTCAACTTCAGCTCATTTTTAACTTAGCATTATTTCGCTGGAATAAATATTTAATTTGTTTTAGTTAATTTAGTTATTTAGTTTAAGTTATTAAATGTGTCATAATCTGGACATTTTTATTAAATAGGGTTTTAATGTGTCTTAGTTTGATACATATTTAATAGTTGTTTTTAATGTGTCTTATTTTGATACATATTTAATAGTTGTTTTTAAGGTGTCTAAGTTTGAGACAAATTAACTTCATGTTTGAATTAATATGTCCTAGCCAAAATTAATTAGCTGATTGTTCACACTCCAAGGCTGCTGAAGTGTCCCAAGCTGCCATTTAAAATCCAAGACTCTCCAAATATTCAAGGCAGCCCCTTAAAAGCCTTTCACACCTCTTGGCTGAATTTAGCCTAGTCCATTCAGCTCCATTCAGCTCCTTACTTAATTTCATTTAATTTAAGCTGATTGGAAACATCAAGGGACTTGTCTAATGGCATCACCAATGCTAGAGAAGGTTCAAGGAAGTTTCTAGCTCCATTAAGCTGAATACATGCTGCCCATTTGGTTCCCTAAGTGTCTATTCAGCTAGCCATGTAATTGAGCTATAAATATGAAGCTCTTTAGTTGTATTGCAGACCTTTTTGATACTTTGATGAATTTTGATATCTTAGTGAGTTTATTCAACTCTTAATTTTCGTTTAAGACTCAAGCTAACTTATCTAGCTTGCTAGTGGCGTCATCCTTGTTTCTTTGAACTTATCACTCTTAAACTGAGTGTGTCATTCACCTTTGGTTCCTATCTCTTCATAGGTAGTGGGTCAAGGTCCTTTCTATCACCCTTCCATCACCTTAAGTGTCTTATAAGTCTCGGGTCAATACTCTTTCATAGTATTGGTTCATTCTTGACCTTAAGCTTACTTATCCACTATAACTTTCCTTCTTTGCCTTACTTCGTTTCATTCCTAGCAAAACTACATCCATACTTAACCGAATTCCTTCAAACTCGAACTCAGAATGATACTCCTTCATTTAACGATTGGGCACAACTATGACTCGATACTTTCACAAACTCGAGATCGTATCAATTTCATGCAATGTGTTGCACATTCAACTTTTGATATGATCTCGTTTTGTTGAAATACCAAGATGTTTATATTTCCCTGATCGTTAAATCTGTAACTTTATATTTAAAGGCTTGCAACGAAATTTGGATTTTTTTTATATGCTTGAAGGATAAATGATAAAAAGAATGCTAGAAATTAAAAGGATAGTAGCGTGGATGATGGATGATTGTAGGGATGGTTGATGGAATTGGGGTTTAGGACTTGAGAGATGAATCGACACTAAAAAGTGAAGACTCAAACTCTATAACGGTCACTAAACAAAAGCATCACTTGAAGGATCGATAAAGTTCTATAAAAAAACAAAAGTGATAAAACTCTAAATATATTGAATCTGAATTGTCTATCATAGAAGGAGAAGATAGCCTCTATTTATAGGCTTTATGAAGTGAGCATGGGAACGACCTTAGTTCCAAATGTGAAGGTTCCAATAATTGAAGAAGCGTTGCACGTACCTTTGGGACTAATTATGAGGGCGAGGGCTAGAAAGCTTAAGGAGTCGCTCAATGTTCTCATACAAGCCATTTGGGTTGAATTGTAACAATCTACATTTCAATTTGAATTAAACAAGGAGCATCAACTTTGCAACGTTTTATCCATTGTTTATTAAGCATTTTAAGCTTATTTGAATAAAGTTGTGTTTTTCTTTATTTAAGCTTCATAAATAAAATTGTTTATTTATGCTTCATTAAGTGTTTTGTTTGTTAAATGCATCTTTGTTTAGTAATCTCCATTATGTGTTTTTATATTAAATAAGTCATGCATTAATCATCTCATTTGTTAAAGTAAGGTTTAAGTTGCATGTTTAATTAATTCGTGTGCATGAGTGTTATTAAATATGTTGTTTTTTTATATAGTGTTTTTAGTTATTGTTTAATGCTTAAATATCTATTTTTGCAGGTGGCTTTTCCTATGACTAAAGACTCTTCAAGTTAGAAGGTTTCAAAGCTTTTTAAAGAATATTATGGAGGTTTTTTAATGGACCATAGAAGACTCTTCAAGTCTGAACGTTTTTGGAGTCTTTAACCTTCATCAAGATGCCATTTAAGATATTGTTATACAAGCTAATACAAATCAGTTTCAAGGGAGCTGAAGAGACACACATTAAGGATACAATAAGTCTTCATTAAGGAGAAATGCCATGCCTTTTCAGCTACATCAGATCCTAATGAAGAGACATGACTCATTGGCTTTCCTACAATAGTTAAAAACGAAATTGCCATGTCTTTTCAACTACATCAGATCTTAATGAAGAGACATGACTCATTAGCTTCCCTACAAGAGTTAAAATGAAATTAGTGCTTGTATTAACTTTTGTTAATGGCTGAATGTGAAAGGTCTCACATAGGCATTTGAATAGTCACAAAAGTGTCTATAAATAATTTGTTAACAGAACCTTGTTGAAATGAAGAATGAATATACAGTTTGTGAGAAATTCTCTCTTGAGTTCTTTAGAACAAACAACCTGAACTTATCAAGGCTTATTGCTTTGTGGCGTTCTTCTTCCTTTTCTATATTTTCAGTTCTTGTTTCTTTCATAAACAACTGGTCGAGGACTATTCGATTCTATTCTTGTTTTCGATTATTTGTCATATAGTAAGTGGGTCACATTCCAATAATGCTAGTTCTTTTCTCGTACAAGTCGTTGATTCAAGATTTCTATCATATTTCTTTAGTTATCAAGTACCTGTTTAGAAACGGTCGGGTAATCGAGTGACTTGTAATTCTAAACTGATTACGAGCTCATATCATTTGGTAACAAAGCTATTATTCTTTACAGGTATCATTTTATTTCTCTTTCTCAATTTGAAAAAAAAACTTCAAAAAAATTCAAAAAAAAAATTCGTAGCAAAAAGAGAAGAAGTGCAGAAGTAAATCAAATTGAGAAGAAAATAAAAAAAGAAAGATGATTTAGGAAAAAAATTCGTGGCAAAAAATTTTTAGTTTGTCCAAATCATTTATATCACATTCCATTCAATATTTTGAGTCTATTACATCTATTTTTAAGCCTTTTCGTAATTTTCTTATTTGAGTCATTTGTTCATTTTCACCTATTTTCTTCTATTTCTTCCAAGTTGTCACATTCTATAAACGACCACAAGGTTACGAGTTTTGTTAAGTTCATTTCCAATGTTCTTGAAGAGCTTAAGAGGAACTTTGAGCGAAAAAAGGAAAGAGCGAGTGAGATCAATCGAGTGGTAAAAGCCTGAATTGTGTGCAAACACGAGAAAAGTGATTTTCCTTTTTGAGTGAAAATCATAAGGTTTGATTTGGTAAGGTACAATTTTTTTTACTATTTTATCCTTTCAGTTACTAATAATTTTCTGGTACGTTTTAAAGAATGTCTACTAACGAATGTGATAGGGGTGAAAAGGGTGGAGTTCCTAATCTTCAAACGCAAGCCATGATGAAAGAGATGCGAAGGATGATGCAGGAAGGGTTTGATCAGCTTAGTGAACGTGTTAATTGACTGGAGGAAAGGACTCAAAGGGAAAGGCCTCGTAGGGGAAGATCACCAAGAACCCCTAGTGTGCGAGAAGGAGAAGCATCCAACCGATCCGATAATGATGGATACTATGGTAATGATGATGATAGGGTGTCTGATCGAAGTGTAAGGCAAAATGAATGAAGGCCTAGAGAGAGACGAGAATGAGGGCAGGTTGTTGGTAAATGAATGAAGGCTTAGAGAGAGACGAGAACGAGAACGAGGGCAGGTTGATGGCGATATTAGATCTATCAAGTTAAATATTCTTTCATTCCAAGGGAGAAATGACCCTAAAGCACATCTCAAGTGGGAGAAAAAGATTGACTTGGTGTTTGATTGTCACAACTATTCAGAGTTAAAAAAGGTAAAGTTGGCTACCATTGAATTCATCGATTATACTATAGTTTGGTGGACCAACTGACCATGTCTAGGAGAATAAATGGAGAGCATCTGGTGGAGACATGGGCAGAAATGAAAGCCATAATGAGATGAAGGTTTATTCCAAACCATTACCAAAGGGACCTCTATTAAAAGCTATGAATTCTTACCCAAGGGAACAAGAGTGTGGAGGACTATCACAAAAAGATGGAAATTGCGATGATTCGTGCCAACGTCGAGGAGGATCATGAGGCCAAAATGGCAAGGTTCTTAGTGGGTTTAAACCGAGAGATTACTAATGTTGTTGAGTTGCAGCATTATGTTGAATTAACTGGCATGGTTCACATGGCCATAAAAGTGGAAAGGCAACTTAAAAGAAAAGGTTCTACTAGAGTGATACACCATTCGGGTTCATCCTCAACATGGAACCAAAGTGCCAACAAAAGAGATGTGAGGCCTCAAGTGAAAGGTAAATCTGAAACTTTTAAAGAAAATAAAGAAGATTTTGTTTCAGATAAGAGCATGGTGGAAGGATCAACGAGTCATTCTCGAGATATAAAAATGCTTTAAGTGCTTGGGAAGAGGGCACATCGCCAGCCAATGCCCAAATCGAAATGTTATGACTCTCAAGGACAATGGAGAGATTGAATCCGAGGAAGAAATAGATGATGACATGCCACCAATGAAAGATGAGAGTGAAGTTGAGTATCCGGTCGAAGGTGAGCTACTTGTAACAAAATGTGCATTAAGCACACAGGCTAAATAAGAGGTGGAGCAAAGGGAGAACATATTCCACACCCATTGTCACAACAAGGGAAAAGTGTGCACCATGATTATTGATGGCGGTAGTTGCACAAATGTATCAAGCTCAACTTTGGTGGAAAAACTTGGATTGCTCTTACGAAACAGATGCGGAAGAGGCGGAAGAGGATCGTAAAGTTGTCAAGTCGCGGATCTACCCTAAAGCTCTAGACAAAAGTAATCTGAAACGAAAACAAAGAAAACAGATTAGATGACAAGAAGAATAATCAAACGAAAATTAAAACACAAGAAAGATGAATGGTTGATAAAAGATCCAATAGAGAATGAAATTAGGGTTTATTGGATGAAAGAAACCATCCTTGGACCTCAAGAAAACGTCCCAACCAGATCTGAAAATAAAAATACAAAACAGATTTGTTAAAAGTGATTTAAAAGATGAAAGCAAACTGTTTAGGCAAGAACGTTTGAAACAGCAAGAAAAGATTGAATCTCATAATTTTTGATGTGTTTCTTGATGGATCAAGGTAGGAGAACATCCCTCTTGAAGCAATTTCAACCTAGAATGAAAACAACTAAATCAGTAACCCTAAACAGCAAGAAATAAACTAAATCAAACTAGAATGATAGATTAAAGATAGAAAAGAGAAGATAATGTCCTAAGAAGCCTTGGAAACAATAAGAATCCACAACTCCCTTCAATGACTCTAATTTTCCCTCCAAGAAAGAGATCTTGGTAAGAAAAAGCTTGAAGATGATTCTCACAACCTGAAAGATTGTTAAAACAACTTCTAAAAAAAACTCAAGAGCAATTCTTGAAGAAAAACTCAAAGAGAATTATTATTAACTCAAAATAATCAAAATCAATTGTCTTGTTTACAATTCCAAGGCCTATATATAGGCAAGTTAAATAAATCTAAATAAAACTCTTAATTAAACTAGAACTCTAACTAATCTAAACAAGAAACTTTCTTGTTGACATAAAACTCCTAAAAACTTAAACTACTTAATAATTATTTAAAAATTCGGAGTAAAAAAATAACAATAAAATAATAAGAGCTGATAATACAATATTAATAAAAATTAAACCTAAAACCCGAACCCAATATGATTTAAACTCGAATTAAAAGCCCGAAACTCGTAATTCCCGTCATAATTACGTCCAGAAATTCTGCTTGCGCAGTCTTTATTAAAATGATAATAACTTGAGCTCCCGAACTTGAAATCGAGTGATTCAAAGTGTGTTTCGAAGATAAGAGATAGATCTTCAAAATTCATGCAGACATATCAATCCATAATTCCTGGAACCCAACCAAAAAGTCGTCACAAGCCTACTGATTTCCCCAACTTGAAAATTTGCAGCTTCGGTTTCTTGGACCAAGATTTCAAATATTTGAAATCTTGATTTTCTCGATTCTTGAAATTGTTTGGAATGAAAAGATTGGACCAAGATTCAGTTTCTTGATTTTCTTGAAAACAAGAAAGTGAATCTTGATTTTCTTTTTCGGTCGTGTTAACATTTAGGGCCTTGGTAACGAAGTCTTGGATGGTCCTGTTCAATCTTGCTCGAATTTGCTTGGCCTTCGACCTCGTTATTGGGCCTTGAGAAACTTTGATCCCATCACATTTATAAGCTTGAATTTGGGCCTTACGACTCGTATCATTCCCCACTTGCTCAAGAAGATTCTTCCTCGAATCTTTAGCTCTCTCCCATAAGTAAAAGTATCAATTGATGGTAGAGTAATGTAATTGGAAGTTCGCCAATGGATCTTTAAAATCTTGTAACAAGGAAACACCACTAAACAAATTCGAGTTATGGTTAGTTAAAACATAATCATTCCTCACTTTTGTATGGGTATCTTCTTGTTTTTCATTTTCTTTTTCCTCTTGAGAACTCTCCAATTTTACCTCATATGGATTTTCCCTCACCAAATTTGGACCATCAAGTAGACTTTTATCACTCATGGTCTCTTTTCTCTCAGCCTTTTCACATATTTTTTCCTCACTTCCCATATCCCCTTCACAAGTATTTTGAATATTCAATTCAATACAGGGCATCTCAGCAGGAGAACATGACGTTTCTACTTCATCTATAGATTTAAGGGAAGATTTCTCATTATCATCCTTTTCTGGTTCACAAAGTTCACCATCACAACTAATATTTTTTTCACTAGAGTAAGAGTCAACAAAAGGCACAAAGTCATACTTACTTTCTTCTCTAGTTGGATATTGGATCGGACATCGAGAACTCTCATGATATTTTGAACTACACCAAAAGATCAGTTGGAATCCTTCTTTCTTTTGGCCATCTCTTTGTGAAGTATTCATCAATTGATCTACTTCCTTGACCAAATCGTCGAAGTCTGGTTTTGACCTCCCTATAATAATGTGTTGGGATAAAACGTTTTCGCATAACTTGTTTCAACTCATCCCATGTGGTAATTTCTCTCTTGTAGTTTTGTTTGCGACTTATACCAAGTTGAGTCCACCAACTCAACGCATAGTCTGAAAACTCAAGGGTCGACAATGGGACTTTCTCATCTTCTGGGCATTTATAGTAACGAAACATAAGCTCTATTTTTAATTCCCACTCACAGTATGCTTTGGGATCATTCTTTCCAAGAAATTGAGGAATTGTGAACTTCAGCTTTGCCAACGAAGGCAATCCACGATCATTGGGAAATAAAGGATCTTCATCCACAAGAGGGACACGTCTAGCTTGATGTCTATGAGCACGAGGTTGTTCAAACCCATCATCATCATTAGCACCCCAACATTGACTCCTTTGCTCAGTTCGCAACTGATTTAAGGTATTGTTCAACTGATTGAATATGGTTTTGAACTTATCAGTGATGGCATGGAGATCTAACTTTGTTGCGACACCAGCAAGATTTTCGATGTTAACGAGCGATTTGTCACTCTGATCATCACTCCCTTTTCTACTATGAGACAT